>JARFJB010000513.1:5717500-6035000 GCA_036346205.1 Vesta saturnalis
GATTAGATTGTGTGATATATCCGGTGGCGGGTAGGGTGGGTTATTAGGTGCAGTTATTGGTTTTTAGCACAAAAAATAGGGTACAGGGTTATCCCAAAAAATTATTATATTTAAAATCATGCCATTTGTTTTAACTTCTATTTAGTTGGTTGGAGGGTCGAGCGTTGTTTAATTAAATAATTAAGTTTAACTAAAACTTAAAATTAAAATTGTCTTTGATTTTACAATGTTGTCTATTTTCGCTATGAACCTAGTTTTTTACATCATGGATAGCGGGTTGTTCACTCAACTTTTGGGGACATTGAACGCTTGCTAATCTACTATATTTACTAGCAATATTAAACATTGTCGTCTCTTTTGTAGCAATTGTATAAAAATAATGATTGTTACATGTAACTTGTTACTATCACCAAGTTATAGTCCCTGTTTATTTTCACTGTTTGGTTCCTAAACGCCAAGTGATAACAGAAAAATGAAAGGTCTCTTCCCTAAAGGAACTTATTTGATGCCATAATTTTTTTAATAAAAAATTCCACTTTTGTGAAATAACGTTCACTTTTAAGTTGTGCATTTTACTTTCATTATTGCATCATTGCATTTACTTCTTTTCAGAAATGTATTGGAATTTTTTTTCATACATTAGTACTAAGTTATAGAAATAGTAATAAATCTGTATGTAGAATTTATATAGAAACTTATCTAATACTCCATAAATTTCTTGTAAACTTTTACATTTGTTTGAAAGAATACAACCACCTATTACTTAAAATTGTTTATTCTCGCCATGAAAATGTTGAAACATCTAAATTATCTTAATCTCTCAAACTTTTCTTATTTTCTTTTGGTAAGAAGGTTATTCACTTATTTATTACTTTTTCTAGAAACTTTCACTTAATGAAAACAAGTAAGCAATTTCTTTTTAATTACTTGTTTTGTTTTTTACCTGCGCATTCAGTATAGAGCAATTTGGTTTCTGCTGATTGCTATTGGAAATCACTAGAAAACTTTTACTTACATACATGTGATTGTTAAACTTTTCTAATTCACCAAATGTTGAGTTTTAATGAGACTGCTTAATGTCTTTTTTTAAATATATCCATCAATTTAACTAAAAATATAATTAGACAAATAAACTGTTTATAAAGAATAAAATTGCTTATGTTGATCTATCACGTCCATTGCGAAATTGCATAATTTTGTGAGGACGTTTCCCGTTTGCGAGTGAACCTCCACCAATGCACAAGTAAGACTGGTTAAATTTTTTTATTTAACTTAAATGTAACTCAACATATATTTACGGTACGGTGTCAATTCCTGGGCGGAATCCGGATGGCTGTTTCTTGATTACAGGGTTGATACGGGTTAAAGGTGCACTAGACGCCAACCAAAAATATACTATAGACCAGAATCTTTTTGGGCCAATCTTCTGTACGGTCTTCAAAGGTTTCGCAGTGAAGCATAACCTCGGGGTTTCAACCGCAGTTGAAAATGTTACTAAAATAAAATTATTTCGCTCTTCACGAACACTGGTCCTTCGCTAAATGATAACTCAATAAATATTTTTTAATAAATACAAGTTTTTTTTTAAGTTTGCTTAAGTTTAAGTTTAAGCTTATTTGGTCAATATCTAAACAGACAGTGTTTCAGTAGCAATCAATGTTTATTATAAGTATTAATCTAAATTGCTTGCAATTTTAACCCTTGACCAAGCATCTACTAAAGTAGATTCCGCAATTAAAACTGCTATTTTACCTCATACTATGTGCACAAAAGTACTACGTTTTGCCACAAGCTATGAACGTAATAAAAGATGGCAGAATACTTGGGCAACCTATTTACATAACATCTGCCACAATAGTGGTGTGGCATGTTGGTAACTCCAAATCTCTCTGTGTTCAGGCTGTAGCGGAATCTGATTTAATCAAAATTAGATTAATTATTATCTCTCAATACGCTAAAATTACTGCTTGCTTCTCTTGTACTATCTTATGGTTAATTATCTGTATTTGCTTATGCAATGTCTTATCAATGTTGTTACGTGCAAATTTGTACTTTGCTCACTAACTTACCGTAGCAGATAAGATAACCTTAGGGCTGCCGGAAAGCTCAGTCAAAGTACAGAAGTGGGATGGGTTCTGAAGTGACACAGGTGGTACCTAAAAGCTTCAAATAGAAGGGAGGGCGCCAGCTAGAATGATTAACAGCCAGCCCTAAATAAACGGAGAGAGTCAGTTACTTTCCTAGCTAAGTAACGAATATAATGAATGATCTGGGCAGTAAAAGAAATGGTTGCAAGATAGAATGTCCCAAAAGACAAGTAATATATTATATGCAAATATCACATAAATGTAGTATATAGCTTTTAAATATGTATAGATATAAACTAAATTGTATCTCGAAGGTATAGGATAATTCTTCAAATGAATATTTAAATTGTGTTACACACAAAACGTTAACCCAAAGCTTACACACTAAATATTTGTGCCCTCAAATAAACTATAGCAAGCCACCCAAAAATTAGTTTTCAATTTAGATAATAATATCAAATAAATGTAATTAAAGAATGAACCAAATGAAAAGGTAATAACATAAGGATCGTCAAAGCTAGGTTATGATAAAGCATAGATATTAACATTTAAACAGCGAAAGGAGGTGTAATTTATGGATTCCTAATTGTAGATGCACATTAAAAATATTATTATATCGTAGTATACATACAATCTTTTATGCAAAGTAGTCAATAGCACATTGCTATGAAGAATAGGCAATTTACAATTAAAACAGTATTAACACTTACCAACCACAAAGCCGAATGTACGAAGTTGTACAATTTTACTCTTTCTACAGTTTAAATACATGAAATATGAATCGGCATTGTACCTATTAACCCCAACACACAATAAACAAGCTAATGTATACGTGAATAGTTAATTAAATACAAAATTAACTGTTAGTCATCAGGTATTGGAAAACCTGCATCAGATATCTTGCTAATATGTATGAAGTAAAACACTTTATAGGCAAAAGGTAGGTAAACCAAATTTATATACAGAATATATACCACCAATAAGACAACATATATCAAATAAGTACCACATCTAAGAAACGGTATATCCCAATATGTAGAATGTCTAAGACAAGTAACAGTATGTACAACGTACCTCTTCAATGAGGTAGTTAATCAGACGATGATTATACAATCTCTAAGAAATAAATTTAACCAAGTACAATTTCGAGAACAGCTGGTGTCTGTTCCGAAAAGCAAAATAGTATATGATTATCCCCTTACGATTTATGATACAAAATTAACGTGTCCTTATAGAAAACCTGGTAAGGTTATGTAGAACCCCTTTAGTTAATAAATGTATTGATCTCTTTTTAGTTAATTATCGAACACCAGATATGTTGAAGGCTGTAGCATGTATTTCCTATCGATCCGACAGAATCGTGTGTACTAAACGGTTGCAGAATGTCAGTACATATTTAGAAAATTGATTTTAAAACCGATATAACTCGATGGGCTAAATACGTCCAGAAACCTAATTTTTCATTAGAAAAAAACAAAAATGTCTGCTTCGCCAACAACCAAACAGGAAGAGAACGTGCAACCACTTATCACCCGGATGTCAATCCGCTGTGAACCAGTGTCTCCAACACAATAAGGTTGAATGCCACGTATGAGTGACCATCAATGAATTTTTACAATTTATTACAGAAATGAATTTACTAGAGAAAAGTAATATTTTCACGAAACTAGAGAGAGGCGAAATTATAGAAATGCAGTGACTTTTAGAAAAATAGTATATTCAAGAAAATACTAACAAAAGTAATAATCCATAGATTTTAACAGGTCGAAAAATTGATTAAATCGTGCAGCGTAGGTAACGAATGTAACAATGTTTAACGATTAATGTGTTAATTAATTTAAGGGTTTGATTTCAGCTCCGTTATTTTTAAGAGTATAATTTTATTTCTATATTTTGGTTTTGATGCTAAATACGTAACGTTTGCAAATTTCCCATACGGTGCGTTTAACCAAACACATTTAATACAGAATGTTGTAAAGTTTTTACTATCAATGTTATGTTAATTACTGCATACTCTGATAACGAACAAAACTAGTCTTCACATTTTCACTTGTAAAGCTGCATTTCACGTTCACATAGGGTCTTAGAATATTTTGTTTTTATCCATTGACACCCAGATAGAGCTTTTAAACTCAAAGAGTTCTACTCGAATGACTCATATTATTTGTATGACTGTTTTTGACAATATAACATGTTTCGTACCACATCGTGTATGCGTACCGTATTTTTTTATTTTTAACTTATCGTGTAACATCACACGCGATAATATTTAAGCCTAGAAGAAATATTTGATTACATATAGGATTTATTCTCTAAATGTAAAATGGGTATATAAATTATAAGGACTGCACTGGGTGCTTCAGTATGCTGTGAGTAAAAATGCAATACAGTAGCGCTGACATCTAAAGGAAGGAATTTATTTGCGTTCGAACGCAGATTAATTTAATAGATCAGGTTTCATTCAAAAAAGTTATATTTAATGTACAACGGAGGTTTTTATATACAGCTAAACATCGAATAGCTTTTCGATTTTACAAATTTTTCGGAAAATATTGATCACGATCGAGGAAGTGTTACAGAAGGTTGAATTACGGTAATAATGTTGAGTTAGATTAACGATCTAAATCAGTATTTTGGAAAATACTTCTTAATTTTCGTTATTATAAAATGAGCCTACTAAATATAAGGAATGTGGTGCGATTTGCAGATTTGTGAAATAAGCCTCCTTGTATGATGCAATTAGACATTTCTTGGTAAAATCGGTTGCTCTAATTTGAATCCATTAAAGTTTTGTATTTTTAATTCACCAACAATTGATTGAACATATTCTGCACTTATTATTGACGCGAACATGTTATAGAAGCTCTTGCCATTTTACCTTAAGGGTGGTCATTGTTTGAAATTCGCCATAACCTAAGTGACGTAATTGAAGATTAAATTACGAATTCCTAGAGAGGGATAAGATTCTGTTAGTTATGTATACGCATGTTGGAACCGTTTTGTAAATTGAAAAATATTTTCAATTTTAAAGATCATTAATAATTCTGCAATTACAGACAACAAAACATTCAATTGGTATTCATCGCTTTTCCTCTTAGCCCTTTCACATTTTTCATAGTTCACATTGCCTGGTCTAATAAACCTTTCTTTAAGTTTTTCTAAACCTCTAACAGAGAGTTGTCTTCCATCAGGATACTTTCTTTTCCGTTAGCAAACAATTTTGATCAGTAGATCCTATAACGAAGATCTTGTCAACAAGTTCCGTTCTTTCGAAATTCATCTGTATTTAGTTAACTACAAACATTAGTATGAAATAAGAATGAAATATGCAAAACGAGTATGTAACTACTCACCAAGTGAGTACAATGTAATACTACGTGTAAACTATGACAATTATGTTACCATGTCTACATATAGCCGGTTGACTTGATCAAAACAAAAACTATATAATTTTTTTGATTTTGCCGAATAATTCGGAAACGGTAAATTTTAAAGACGATCAATCCGAAAACCGTATAAAAGTTAGGATATTCCATTTAAAATGAAATAATGCGAATGCGGATGAAAATTTCGGGGGTTGCGAAGACTTTTATATAAATTAAAATACGTCAAAACGTAGCTTATTAGGTTTTCTTAGTGCTCTAGAATACCGGTTCCGAAATTCGCAGAGGTCAGGGTACAGAAACGATTTTTCTGCAGGTGTGAAAATTTTTATATTTTTCCAAATAATTCGAAAACGGTAAATTTTTAAGATAAAACATTTTACACAAATTAACATTAATATTGGCGAATATTCTGAATATGGCAAACAAATTAGGGCTATTACGCCTATTTATGTTCCAGAGGCAACTTAACGAATGGTCAGACCAAACATGGTCAAACCCAGATAGGTGGTTGTTAACCGGTGAGAGCCTGCGGTCCTTTTTAAAACATTAATTAATAAACTCTTGTAATACGGGCACCACTGACTCTTGCTTAAACCAATGTACATTTGAGCCAGAAAGCTCTGATGATTTCGTTCAAACTCTCTTATCGACATATATGCTTACCTTAATGCAACTAATCTCTTCTTTGTCTTCCTAATGCTTGTAAATTAAACAAAGAATTTGTACTAAACTCAAAAATAATCAGATTTTATTTGTAATTGCACAACACGAAAAAGTTGCATATATTTATACTTATTGACCCACAACTTAAACACAAAATTATTAGTTGCCCCCTTACTCATACGTGCTACAAATTAAGCCTATAACTACTAGTGATTAAATAAATGATATAGGTTAGAAAATAGGTATTTATTAAAATAAAAAAACGGTTAGAGTTTATCGTCACCAAATAATTTAAAAAAAAGGTGGTTGGTATAACAAAAACAATATATGAATTAATAAAAAGTAAAGTACTTGCCCCGAGATCTCGAGTTCACACTAGAATTAAATAAATAAAATTAACTAATACTTAAGATTAAATAAACGCCTGCTTTAACAGTAACAAAATATATTGAGGATACTTTTGTTACAAATTAATTAGTGGGTGGGTTCTTTTATGTAACGAATGAATAAAAAGAAAATAATGGAAGGATGATGGATGAATATTTCCTTGTGAGATGACAAATGCGAAGGAATTATTTTTTTTTTCCTCTTTTTTCTATTTATTAGGTTATGATGGAATGCCAGAAGGTTTATCTAGGTGGTAGATGTTCTCAGTGGACGATGAGCGCCGATCACGAGGAAGATGACCAGAGGGCCCTGGAGAAGGAATAGATAGTAATTTAAAATTATTAATAATTGGCTACTTACTAGATGTTGGGCGGCCTTGCAATAAACAAATGTAATATTAAATAAATATGCCTACTTCAACAAATATGCTCGTTTCTTTTTAATTCGGGTGTGCGACATCTAAAAGGCTATTAACAAGGGGATGTGGAAAATACTGTATTAAACCTACTTACAAAAAAGTTTCTTGGCATTATCAACTTGTGATTAGGTCTAGCAGCGACGTTGCCATGAAAATCCCAATTATGGATTGCTCTGGTCCCTATAGGATAACAGTAGCACTTATAGGTAGCGGGTTGGGGTGTTAAAATCCCAAATTTTGGAAAATATGTACAATAAACCAAGTAATACCCGTCGAACTAGACTCGATATCAAAGAATTTTTAGGCAAATTACGTAAAACTCCATGAATTAGGAAAAAAGAATCGTGTTTGATTTTTGAAGTTAATTTGATTGGTTTTTGGGGCGAACGACAAAGATGAATCTACAAGGAAGAAGAATACGGATTCCAATGAGCGGGAAAAATTATCGAGGATTTTGAAAATGTGGAAATAATGACAGAATAATATAACAGTGGCATAAATTTATTAAACATAGGTTAATACCAGAAAATATAGGTATAAATGTTAATAAGACATAAGGGGTAAAATGTAAACATAAAACACGACAAGATGAGTAAGTTAATTAAAAGGCAGATACAAAAATATTAGGTGTGAGTAGGTATTTATTTGGAAAAGAATATCAGTACGCCTATGGCGAAATTTAATCAAAATTTAAAACTAGCGAATGATAATAATTCGTAAATCACAATTCAAGGTGAAAGAATTTAAACTATTTAAAATATAAACATAAATATAACCTACAATTTTGATTGAAGAATCATTGGATATTTTATCGATTAAAAGGGATCTTTAGAAAAAGGATTTATGATTCAAAGGATTATAAAGGTAGGGTACTAACAAAAGGATAAATATTAAGAATATGTTATAATTTTATGATGTAATATTGTCTCAGTTTATAATATCTATAAAAAATACGTTTTTAGTCAACTTTACTTACTTTTTGTATTTCTCAATCAGCGTCACTATATAAATTTCAGTAGCGTGAGTAGTCTCGCGGACTCACACTCCACAATTGTTAATAAAAATGGTAACAATCAACCGACTCCCTCAGCGGCCTATACGATACTAAAGCAACCTGCTTTAGGAAGCTACTGACGAGTAAGGGTTGTAGCAGACAGAAATTTCTGAAATATTTAAAAATTTAACTCTATACGGAGCGTCAGTCCAGGCGCGACTACTGGAAGGTTAAAAGATTATGTAAATAGCAACCTCAATATTTGTTAAATTACAGGTTTCTGTAATTGGTTTAGGAAAATGATAGAGGTGTGTGTGTGTAGGTGTGGGTGTGGGTGTGGGTGTGGGTATGGGTGAGGGTGTGGGCGTGGGCGTGGGTGTGGGTGTGGATGTGGGTATGGGAGTGAGTGTGGGAGTGTGTGTGGGTGTGGGTGTGATGTGGGTGTGGGTGTGGGTGTGCGTGTGGGTGGGTGTGGGTGTGTGTGGGTGTGGGTGTGGGTGTACGTGTGGGTGTTGGTGTGGATGTGGGTGTGCGTGTGGGTGTGCGTATGGGTGTGCGTGTAGGTGTGCGTGTGGGTGCGCGTGTGGGTGCACGTGTGGGTGTGCGTGTGGGTATGCATGTGCGTGTGCGTGTACGTGTGCTTGTGCGCGTGCGTGTGCGTGTGTTTGTGCGTGTACGTGTGCGTGTGCCATTTTCGCGAAACATTACAAAAGTCGTTAAAAAAGTAATTACTGGTATTTAACTACTATATAAAAATTTACATTATTAAGGGTTTTATTCAGAATTAGTTAGCAGTCGGATATACCGAAATTTGAGATTACACGTGGTATGTGATATCTAGTAACCCTTCGATGAAGGTAATTTGTATTATATCAGTATGACGTACTTAGATTCATTCTCTCCCATAGGGTTCCTTATTTAAGTTTTCGTAGGATAGTTAGTACATTTCGTACAGTTTATTTGGTGTGAAGTATAGTTGGAAAATTGTGTGGACATTAACTTAAGAATTCCATCAATGGAAAGCAATGTATAGGTTCTAAAGCGCATAATAGTTTCTTGTGTATCTAGAAGTCAGAAGCGACAGAAACGCAACAGCGTGAATGATCTCCTGCGTGTCATATTCAGGGACCGTGGCCGAACCATAATTGGAGAGAGCGGAGTAGAGCGCATGTTTCTAAGGGACGATTACGATCTGCTGATGTTACACAGGTTAGTGACGTATGAATACATGGGCAGGTTTATTGCTTTGGATTTTGGATTGGTTATTCAGTATAATCTTAGTACTGCAATTAAAAATAATTTCGTCATTCACGAATTATTGTTCTATCTTTACACTCACTTAACATTGAGTCATTGTATCCGTTCATATCAAGTGTTTAATATTGTCGGATTAATGCTAATGAGCTTACCGAAATTCGAGTAATCTAAAGTTGCATTAATAAGATCAACATTACTATAAGAATACCAAGCGTTACAACTTAACATTTCATTCCTTGTTACATCAAATCAAAATATAAATTCTGGAAACGAAAACCGCATAAACAACTAAAAAGTATAAACATGGTCGTTCTAATTAAATAAAACTGCATGCAAAAGCAAATAAAGGTTATAGCGACGAGAATAAACAAAGCAGCGACGATTATGTAATTTGAAACATTAGAATATAGGAACTGTTAGTGTTATGCAGAAACTAATTTTGAGCATTGTTGCCTAGTGGCAAATTTTGTGTTGTTCATTAAGCGAATCTTACAAGTACTGCATTAATGTGGGCGATTAGTACAGACATTGTCGATCCATAATTTCGAGTTTTGTATATACAAAGCGCTCAGTTGTATAAACTTGTTGGGGTGAAACCGGAAATTTAGAGACATTGTGTGAGTAAATTTTATGTGTGTATATATATATATATATATATATATATATATATATATATATATATATATATACACAATATCATTGGCTAGTGTTAAATTTTGATTAAATTTCGCCATAGGCCTTTTAACACTAGATCTGCCGCGGCGGTCAATTTGACCGCGTGTCTTCTTTAAAATGTTGTTTCTCCGTTGTGTTTGGAGTTACGGTGTTGAGGTATTATGATTTTTTTTAGATTTTTATGTACTATTAGGGTATAAAAAAATATATTAAGAAAATTAAGCAGTTTTAGAGTTTTTTTTGTAGTATTTGTATAATTATTGTGGTAATTTTTAGGAGTTAACTGCAAGTCAGAACTTGTTTATTCGTGTCCGAAATTATGAATAACCTTCGCTAATTTTACCTAAGCGCCCGAAATATGAAAAATGCAAGTTATAACTTGTTTCTATAGAGATCTATATATTCAAGTACTTTGGGATTTCAAATTAGTCGCAAGTGAACGTTCTTGTTAGATATTTCTGTACTTATTACGGCATTAATCTCGTAGTAAAAAAATGTTGTCATCTCGTTTTTTTACACAACAACGGGCTTTAGATTATTTTGCGGAGTTGCAAAACTTGTCTGAATGCGAATCCAAAAAAGCAAATAACCACTCCGAAGACGATGAAAGTGATGAATCTGTTCCTGTTGATGACAAAAGTAGTGAACAAAGTGAAGAATATGATGTCAGTGTAAATAATGTCACTTCTGATCCTTGTACATCTAATAAAACTAGTAATGACATTGAACACCATCTCAAACGATAAAGTTACATTCATTTACCTATGGGGAGTAAACAATCATCCAAATCTAATGGTATACAGGAAGTTTTGGAATCAAATGGACCTTATGTTGGCCTTATATTTCAAAGACATGTTACGTGATATACTCCTGGACTAACTCCTTATGCAAAAAGAAATGTGTTTGCTACGTCTGTGCTAAGTGTATTTCGATTTTTTACAGATAACACCACGCTAAAACACATTCAGAAATATACTGAAATTGAAGCTAAACGACAACTAGGAGATGATACAAACTGGTCATTTTCTCTTCAAGAACTTGACGGTTTTCTTGCACTATTGCTAGCTTGTGGTGCTTACGGCGCAAGAACATTACAGATTGACAGTTACTTGGGGACTGCAATTTTTTCGTAATACCATGTCACGCAATCGATTTCGTGGAGTCCTGAGCTTTTTAAGATTTGATATTCGATCAACACGAAAAGAACGTCTAGCTAGTGATGAGTTTGCTTTGGCGTCCGACATGTGGGATAAATTTATTAGTCACTGTGAAGATTGCTATGTTGCAGGAGCAAACAGTACAGTAGACGAACAACTGTTTCCTACTAAAGCTAGAAGCCGATTTACACAGTATATGGCGAATAAGGCTGATAAATTTGGTATAAAATTTTAGCTAGCTGTTGATACGAATTCTAAATATCTCCTGAATGGTTTTCCTTATTAGGAAAAGATGATGTGCGTCTTAACAATCAACCCCTTCTAGAATATGTTGTTTTAAAATTAATGGAACCTTTCCTACATATGGGTAGAAATGTTATTACCGACAACTTTTTTACCAGCCAAAAGTTAGCAACAATGCTGCAAAAATGACACAATAGTAGGAACAATGAACCGAGCAAGAAGGGAATTACCAATGTGTATCAAGAATAAAAGGGAATAGTTATATTCTATCACAGTAATGAAAAATGATAAAAGCACCTTGTCAATTTATCAGGGTAAAGTTAATAAAAATATCATATTGCTAAGTACGCTACATCCAACTGTGGCTATAGATGATGACAAAAAGAAGAAACCTGAGACAGTGTTATATTACAATGAAACAAAGTTTGGGGTAGATGTCTTTGTCAAAATGGCTAGAAAATATTCTACGAAAGCTGGTTCACGTAGATGGTTAGTTCATGTGTTTTACAATGTTTTAGACCTTGCCACAATTAATGTCTGGATAGTTTATAAGGAAGTCGTATGCAGTGAAATAAAAAGAAGCGACTTTATTTTCACTCTAGTTAAGAAACTAAGAAAAGAGTATTTCGATTCGAAGCAAGATTTTGGTGCAAGTACCAGCACATCTGATATAACGAAACCTAAAAAAACGTCATCAGTGCCAAATTAAATAATGTGACAAAAAAAAACTGTTAACGGTTGTTCAATGTGTAATAAATACGTTTGTGGAAAATGTGGAAGTGTATTAAAGACCATTATTTGTTTGAACTGTAGAGCGTAATACAGCATGTACAACCGTACCGAATTCTAAATGTATTAGAATCAATTTGATTTTTATTTAATTAAAATGAATATTTACGTAAAATGTGTTTCTTTCTCAATTAAGCGTAAAATATATAAAGAATCGGACATCTCAAAATTATCTTTCTTGACCAGAGGTCAAAATAACCGGCCACGACAGTTTTAGATATTTACAATAGCCGGCAGTGTTAGTGTTAATTACTAATCTTATCGTGTTTTATGTTTACATTTTACCCCTTACATCTTATCAACGTTTATACCCATACTTTCTGGTATTAACCTATGTTTAATAAATTTACGCCACTGTTATATTATTCTGTCATTATTTCCACATTCTCAAAATCTTCGATAGTTTTTCCCCTCTAATTGGAATCCGTCTTCTTCTTCCTTATAGTTTCATCTTTCTCGTTCGGCCCAACAACCAATCAAATTGACTTCAAAAATCAAACACGATTATTTTCTTCTAATTTATGGAATTTTACGTAATTTTCCTAAAAATTATTTGATATCGAGTCTAGCTCGAGGGCTGTTAGTTGGTTTAGTGTACCTTTTTTTCCAAAATTTTGGATTTAACCCCCCAACCCGTGCTACTGTTATCCTTTAAGGACCAGAGCAATCCATAATTGGGATTTTCATGGCAACGGAGCTGCTAGACCTAATCATAAGTTGATCATTCCAAGCAACTTTTTTGTGAGTAGGTTAAATACAGTATTTTCCACGTCCTTTTGTTAATAACCTTTTAGATTTCGCACACCTGAATTAAAAAGAAACGAGCATATTTGTTGAAGTAAGCTTATTTATTTAATCTTACAATTGTTTATTGCAAGGCCACCCAACATTTTGTAAGTAGCCAATTATTAATAATTTTAAATTACGTCTATTCCTTCTCCAGGGCTCTTTTTTTCTCGTACTCTTTGAGTGCAACTCATCTTTACCTCGTGATTATCGCTCACCGTCCACTGAGATCATCTAACACCTAGATCAACCTTCTGACATTCCATCATCCCTAACAAATAAAAAAAAATTAATTTCCTTTTATTCATTTGTTACATAAAAGAACCCACCCACTAGTTAATTTGTAACAAAAGCATCTTCAATATCTTTTATTACTGTTAAAGCAGGTGTTTATTTCATCTAAAGTATTAATTAATTTTATTTATTTAAGTCTTGTGTAAACTGGAGATCTCGGGGCAAGTACTTTAATCTTTATTAAATGCGTATATTGTTTTTGTTGTACCAACCACCTTTTTTTTAAATTATTTGGTTACGATAAACCCTAGCCGTTTCTTTATTACTATTATCTCTGCTTTTTATTTTAATAAATACCTATTTTCTACCCATACGCTTCTTTTCTTTCACGGTCCTCCTCTATCATCTAGGAATCCTTCTAACTTGGAGCTACGGCCTAATAAATGCAACAAGTTAGTGGCGCCTCCAGGAATTACTTTTTTTTTAATGGTCTACTCATAAGAGAACTCACTACAATTCCACCGAGAGCAGCTGGCTTGCCATAGGACACCCTTTCACTTTTCTACCCTACTAAAATGTTAAATATTAAATAAGAGAAATGAATTTTGTATTATTTTAATGTTCATAATAAAATTCTGTACATAGATACCTATGCGGACTGTGAGTTCAGAAAATAGGGGCGACTACTGGAAGGTTAATTATTTTATATTCACATATCACCATTGGTTGCATTCAATTACTATCTTTAATCTTAATTCTAATGATTACAGCCTAATTTAAAAAAATCAAAATTGCTAAGCTTTCTTTTTCTACCTATATACATAATGACCTAAGTTCTATTTACAAAGTAATACCATTTTAAAAAAACATAATTTGTTACTATCACTTTTATGATGCACCTCGTATATTGGAAGAAAGCTTTAAAATACGCACCTTTTAAACACCGAAAACTTTGATAGGAAGCATTTCCTTCTAAAACTCGTATTTACTGAGATATCGCACTAATGAGCCACCCTGTATATGCATAAAAATGATTACTTTAAAGTTTCAAACAAAGTTGTTTAAAGTTTTTGCTTCAATGGCCACCACGATTTAAAGGTTAGCAAAGCTATTGAAATTTGCAAAGTTAAAATTTTTATAAAACTTTATGAAACCTTTGTAAACTTCTGCGAAAAACTGTACAAAGTTCCTTCTAACAAAAGAAGACGTAGGTATTAACCTAAAAAAACAACGATTACAAAAGCGTTTCTGTAACAAACACCTTGTATGCATAGAATAAATTAATAACGTTTTTCTCTTACTTTCCAAAATTGAAAAGTAAAGCACAAGTAGAGGCTTCCATTTATTATACTACAAATAATATGAGAATTTAAAACAATTTGAAGGTAGAGTTTTAAGCTTAACAACAGTAGCACATTATTTATACTTTAACAATATCTGTTAGAAATGCACACTTTTAACCCTAGAATATCCGGAGAGATTTTCCATTAGTGCCTCGTATTTACAGTATAAACCGGACACATATGCCCGTGTACAACTAGTTCCTATAAAACCAGTATCAAGACTGATAGTTATAACTTCTAGCACTTCTGCGCGGAATTGTACGTGTCTCTGCAAGTTGAAACCTGCATTACTGCTGGATATATAAAACTAGGCGCAGCTGATTTTCATTTAGCAGAGCAGTTTGAACATTCAAACGTAAGCCTCTACCTAGCCCTCCGAGCACATCGATGTTTTAGCTTAAGCTAAATTAATTTTCTCAAAAAATAACAATCTGCCTGCGTCGTTATCACGATGTCGCGCAGATTGTGTGTAGATGACGACGACGACGTGATCTGGATCGATCACGGGGAGGACTTCTCAGGGACACCGAGCACCGACGCGCCGATTTGGTATGGATCCGCCATGCCTAGCCGCCTACCATCTCCACAGCGACAGAAGAGAAGAAGAGCAAAGAAGACGCCGCCGACAGACGTCGGCCGTTAGTGGTGGCCCCAATAACGGCTCCGACGACATCCGCCGCAGCACAACCCGCACCGATCCGACAAGAAGACCAGAGCCGGGGATCCACCGACGACGACTTCAAGGCACAGAAGAAGAAGCCGAAGAAGACGCCGAAGATTCGCCAGCCTACGCCTCCGCTTACCGATAACGGGCTCGAGGCCTTCGAACCCTACACGGACAGCCCTGCATCGATGGAGCAGGCAGCAAGAGAAGACACCAGGTAGAAGGTGCCTCCGGTAATCCTTCGTCAGAAGGAGAACTGGATGGAGTTCTCCCGAGAAATGGACAGACAGCGGATCGCCTTCACGAGGGCCAAGGTCTTCAGCGAGGGAATCCGGATTCAGCCTGCCTCACTCCAGGACCGAGACAGGCTGATTAGGTATATGGATAGGTGTGTTCCTCCGTATCACACCTACCAGGCAAAGACCGAGCGATTTGCTAAGGTGGTGATACGCGGCGTGCCCGTAAAGTTATCCGAGGTCGACGTTAGCTCAGAGCTAAAAACGCAAGGTATCAATGCTCTTTGTTTTTAGGATGAAGCAGCGAGGACGCCCGATCCCCCTCGTGATGGTGGAGTTGCCGTCCGAGGACGACAGGAAGAAGATCCGGGAGGTGCAGCACGTCGCCCGCCTCCGAGTCACCGTCGAGGATTTGCGGCGGAAATCCTACGTCGGGCAGTGTCACCGGTGTCAAGGTTTCCGTCACGCACAGCGTTGCTGCAGGGCGGCAGCACGCTGTGTCAAGTCCGCTGGCGATCACCGCAGCAGTGAATACACAAAACCCCTTACAGACCGGGCAAAGTTTGTTAACTGCGGGGGGGAGGGGGCATCCCGCCAGCTACAGGGAATTCCCGAATTTCCCGCAACCTCCGCAACAGAAGAAGACGGAAGGACATCAGAGACCGAAGAGGACACCGCCGACGACGGCACCTTCTTCAACCCGGACCGGCGTCAGTTACGCCCGAGCCACAGCAGGCAAGATTGAGAAGGTGGAAGTACCGAGAACGGCTCCGGCCGCTGTCATTACCCCGCCTGCCCAACCCACCTTAGGGTTCGACGCCATATTGGTCCTCCTCGGAGGTATCGATATGTAGAAGGCCCTACCTGTCATACGTAATGTGGCAGCTGCGCTTGTTCAGGCGCAAACTGCGATGGACCTGTGGGGATTGATCCTCTCTCACGGTTCAGAGGTGGTTGCCCTTTTTGGGTAATCATACAAAGGTTGGGAGCGAAGTCTGGTGCCCCAGATAAGTATACAGTATCGATAATTTAATTTATTCTGTTCTGTTAAAACCGACAATGTTTCACACAACTAACACATGTTTCTATTTATTTCAGATACGCAGGGCATCAACAACCAGCCACAACCGAGCGACAACAAGACAGTCCACACAACATACTCCAACATCACCACATCTCCACAACTCATCTTTTTTTCCGAACGACCAACAATGCAAAGCACAACACTGTCAACAGGCAATCCAGACGACACACAACCCAACAACTTCACAATCCACGCGCTGAAGAGGAAGTAGATTCCTGAGCAGCGCACCACCAATACAACATAATACACATTTATTGTTATGTTTAGTTTTAAGTGTTATATGTAGTATACGAATGAATGGTTAGTTGTATTAAAGGTTTCATTAAGTGAACTTGTGAAACACACATGAAAAATGAAATTTCACCACACAGCATTATTCGGAGTGCGCCAGGACTAACAAGAAAACATATGGCTGCAACACCAAACGAAGCGTTTCAGTTATTTGTAACTCCAGTTATTGTACAAGAAATTGTGAACTGTACTAATTTAGAGCGGAGAGGTGTTTACGGAGCAAATGGAAAGCTGTGGAAGGATGCAACTGTTGATGAAATTCTTACATTCTGTGGTTTACTTATTCATGTGGGAGTTGACAGAAGCTGGGATGTTCCTGCGAGAGAATTTTCCAATTCTATATACCGAACCTCAATGTCCATATTTCCCTTTGAATAAATACGAAGAGAACCCGAAATGCGCGTTTCGGAACCGATAAGTTAGCAATGGTGTCGTACGTTTGGGATTTATTCATTCAGCAATGCAAAACCTGCGTCATACCGGATACTAAGGTAACAATTAGTGAACAACTCGTTGGGTTTACAGGTAGATGCAGATTCGTTCAATATATTCCAAGTATACCGGCAAAGTATGGACTTAAAATATTTTAGATGAGTGAATCTAAGTTTGGTTATGCTCTGGATGGTTTAGTTTATGTTGATTGCTAGCCCGGAGAACCTCCACATAAAAACCTGGGACTTGAGGTAGTACAAACTCTTGTGGGTGGCATTCATAATTCTGGTGTCAATCTCAAGACATACAACTTCTTCACTAGTGCTCCGCTAGCAATTTATCTATTGGATAAAAATATCACTGTTGTGGGTAACCTACGTCAGAATAAGCGTGGCATTCCGAAAGAAATGAGAGCCACAAAAGGCTGAGTAGTCTGATGTTCATTGTTTTGATTTCGAAATAATGTATCCATAGTAAGTTACGCACGTTAAAAGAACAAATGCGTAATTTTACTAAGCACCATGCACCACGACGGATCTTTCAATGATGCCTGAAGTCACTCATTATAATAAAACGACGGGCTGTGTTGACGTCATGGATCAAACAGTGTCGGAATACACCTGCAAGGGGCAAAGTAAACGATGGCAGATGCCAGTTTTCTTCAGCCTCATTGGTGTTGCAGCACTCAACGCATCTTTACGAAGGAACATCCAAACTACAACATAGGAGTGACTTACAAACGTAGATTTGTTTTTGAAAAATTTAGGTAAAGGGCTAATGATCGCTAATGATACCACATATGCAAATAATATCTACTAACCCTAACCTACGTTGTAGTGTCCAGGAGTGTCTAAGCAGATTTATTGATATCTCTGGTCCGCCAGCCGCTCAAACAAGTGCAACAATTAAGAGAAAGAAATGTTCAGTGTGCCCCGCAAATAGTGATCGTAAAATCACAATGATACGAATTAGTTACAAAATAATATATGTAATGTGCATTAAATGTTTCTCTAATCCCTAAAAAAATTTTAAACAATAATGTTCACTTTTATACTTAATCTCATGATTGTAATGTAAGGAAATTTACGGTTATTATAGTGAATGGAAGTCAGATAAGTTATTTACATTTATTTATCTCTCGCACAATCACACTTAAATATTCACCACTCACAACCATATAATAGTAAGAAAATTAGTATCAAGAAAAATTGAAAATGCTTTATTTGTAAGGAATAAACACTCGCCCATAATTCGTATGCACATCTTCACCATTCACCCACTCATTCGTTTATTAATTAAGAACTTAATTGTAATATTGATTGCTACTGTCAAGCCACTGATTCTGACAACTTTATGTTTATAAATTGAAATATGTTAAATGCCTAAATGTTATGTTTATTGGTTCATGCAACTTTCTTCGGACTGGGCTATAAATTCAATGACCCCAAACCACTGTAAGCAAGCCCTGGCGCCCGTAGTTATCTCATGCTCTACGATCCAGCCGCGAACGAATGGGGTAGAAGTCATTTTATTGTATGCACCATTTCATACAGTTTGTCTCTAAATATATTTTTTTGTAATCTCATGACAAATTACAATATCCCATTCAAACAAGTTATAACAAATAATCATCGTTATATCATTTCATTGCAGGGGAACATTCGGGTAAAGCCTCAAGACATAATTTCTGAACCCTATTTTTCGATTGAGGTTTAGAACTTATTTACTTATTGTAATAATTTTTACAAAAACCCCATGTCATTTCAATAGTGTTATATTCACAATGGCAAGGGTAGAATTTCATACCTATGCTTAATCAAATTATTATCAACATAATCTTTCTCTCTGGCCCTAAAAGGTCGAATTTTGCCCCGGAGTTGCTTTTTTGTAATTTAGTAATAAAGTTTTACTTCATTTATTTTGTTTCTATTTTGACTATACGCGATTTTATATAAAGGGTCTCAGAAGCCCGGATTATGTAAATGCCGATATTTTATTAGTTAAGTATCCTTGGGTGAAAAGATCTCTAACTACACATAAAGTAATGCTAAATAGTTCCAAGAGTATAAAACGTAAACAGATGAAATGCTTCATGGAATAATTTGTACAACTGTTCAACGATTGGCGTTTCTACTGCTCTCCTTACTGTAATTATGTTAGGGAATAGTATCATTAATTGCTTTTATATGCGCCAATAATATTTCAGTATGGACGTTTCAAATTTTAATTTAAACTTTCACATACTTAACTGTTGTAAATTTATTATAAAATATCACAGGATCTCGTGTTGTAAGTAATTGCCTATGCAATAGAGGAATTGTAAAACCTCTAAATTAGACTTTACGATTGCAGTTGTAAAAACTAATTAATGCAGCCCAATTTGCTTGTACAACTTGAATTACTGCCTGAAAACCCTTATTTTCTGTAATAATGTAAAACATTGGTACCATTTTCTAATACTTGACACAGTTAGAGATTGTAGGATATTAAAATATTACCTTGTAACAAAGTTGTGGAATGAAGATTTACCTGCAACAAAAGATAAATATGTACAGAGGTATAAATAAGTAATGAAAAATTTATGTTCAAATTATGTAATAACACAAAAAGCGGAATTTTTAATTGAAATGTAATTGAAATAAGTTCGGCTTATACCGAATACTAATATTCACAAAGAGTTAATTCCTATAAAAAAAACTCTGCAATGAGAAGTAGTATAATTAAAAAACCCGCTTAATTACTTTGCGACATAACTGCATACTTCTGCAGTCGTTTTCTAAGGTAAAATTAATAGCTTACGGAAGGTTGAAGATTGAGTGGGTTAGTACGTTTTAGAACAAGTTTTAAGTAAAGATTCATTCCATCTGCAGTAAGAAGAGTAGTTGTATATATGAAGTAGGTTAAAACCATTCATTCAAATATAGTGGAATGAGCGCTGTTATTATTTTTAGAAAATAAAAGTATGGATTCTTAATCTATACAAGTTCATTGAGTTAAGAGCTAATTTTTTGTGTGAAACATAGGCAGCACCACTTTATACTTCACAAACGAATAAAACTTCAATAAAAATGATTTCATATAGAACCTAAGTAAAGGAGAGGTTATTTCTAGGATTCCCACGACAACAGATGTACGTCATAATCCCAAAAATACTGTTTCATTGCTTATGAAGTTAGAGTTGAAGATAAAAATAAAATTAACATCAACTTTCACGTAATGTAAATTGTAAAAATATGAGTAGGTACATTTAATTAAAAAGCAGGTAGGAAATTTGTACCCGTTAGTAGAGTTAGCGACTTTTCAATTTCCATCCTTTCCTTTTGTACATTGCCATAAATAAAAGCTGAATTTCCTGGAAAATATAACTCAAAGATTTTGTAGTTCTCAGTTACTTCTTTATGTTTTTGGTTACAAAACTAAATGACAGGTAACAGTGCCTGTTGCTTTTTCAGCAAGCTCTCAGATTAGTTTCACAGCAATAAAGAGTACTAAAGACAGCACAGAATGCTAATACCTGAAAGAAATTTTTTATACAGTAGTATTGTCGGATATCTTGGTTTCTATAAAGCTCAAACTAGCTTGTTACAAATTAATTTGTGTACGTTACACCGGAAAATCACATATCGTTTAACAGGTATCCTCTCGCGGTTTTTATTTTTTTTTTAATTGCTTCGAGCTTTAATATCTACATTCCGAATTGTAGCTAGATACTAACCGGACTAGGTATGCGTATGAAAAGTAAGAATCAAATTGTAAATGAAATAGGTATTTATGTAGCAAGTGCAAACAATGAGAGTGTATTGCACGCGACGTGCTATTGTACAATGAGGCATTTGGGCCAAGTCGGACAACATGTACAGTGCAATGAACCTTTTCTACACGAGTTGCATACAATATTTATTCTACTTTCATTAAAAAAGACGGTTTTACTAATTGGCCATAAGTGTTGCTAAATAAAAAATGTGTTATAATAATGTAATACTTAATTACTGATTATTATTGTTAGCATGATTTCTGCATATTAAATTTAAAGATGTTTCCGTAGCCAGTACAGGTTTCTGGGAGCGGCGGAGGTGTCAAGCAAAATAGTTTGCATCGTTACTGTCATTCATATTTCCAAAAATATCTCTCATCCTAAACCATAAAACTATTTTTTCATTTGCACGTTTTTTCATTTACTTACTTAAACCGACAAACCAGAATGTCTTTTAATGAGTGGCAAAGAAAATTTGTTGTCCGAATACAATTTTCGGTAAAAAAAAAAACAAAAATAAAGAAATAGAGTGCGTACGAAACATTCTTCGTACACCAAATCGTAAAAAAACTTATTTCATTTCCCAAAAACTTCAAATGAAATGAAAAATTTGATAGCACCACACAGCACACACCACACACCACACACCACACACCACACGCCACACGTCACACACCAAACACAACACACCACACACCACACATCATACACCACACACCACACACCACACACCACACACCACGAACCACACCACACACCACACACCACCACCACCACACATACACCACACACACTACATAACACACACCACTCACCACACACACCACACACCACACACCACACACCACACACCACACACCACACACCACACACCACACACACACCATACACCACAAAACACACACACGCACACGGACACGGACACGGACACGCACACGCATACACACGCACACACATACGCACACGCACACGCACACTCACACACACACACACACACACACACACACACACACACACTCACACTCACACTCACACTCACACACACAAGCACACGCACACTCGCACGCACGCCTACACCCACGCACTCCTACACGCACAGGCATCATAGCAGATCTTGGCGAAACTTTCCCAAACGTTTTAAAATGAGCTATTAAGTCGATTTAGCGTTAGTGAAAAAATAATCGATTGCATAACCTATACCTACATAATATGTACATGTAGGTCAGAAGGCAAAAATACTGTAAATAAACAGGAATAATCTAAAACATAAAATAGTATAGATAAATAGGATAAGATGTCAAAGTAGGTGTCATAATACAGAAAAAAATAATTTTACGCAAAGTAGAAGAACCAAAACAAAAATAATCGGCTTTGCTTATAGGATGTCGGAAATTAAAGGACTTAAGGGTGTAGTAAACGTTTCATGTTGGAATCTAGCAGATTATCAAAAAATAGCTATCATAGAAATGATTGGGATTCGTATAAAGCATTGTTTAGTGTTCATTTGTTATTCACATTCAATAACAAATAGGATGTCGGAGATTAAAGGATTTAAGGGTGTAGTAAACGTTTCACGTTGGAATCTAGCAGATTATCTAAAAATAGCTATCATAGAAATGATTGGGATTCGTATAGAGCATTGTTTAGTGTTCATTTGTTATTCGCATTCAATAACAAATAAAATTTCGTGAATACATAGAAACCTAATTGTTAGCTAATCAGGCAATGAGCAAATAAACTATTAAGAAAAGAATGGAAAACAATTATCAGCACTATTATTCCGATTGTGCATAATATACTAGAGCAACTTTTCATTTGATTATTATATACAATTAAGTGGACAACACAATGAGATTAAATTATTAAGGTATCGTAACGTAACAAGACTTAAATGTTGTATATAAGGCATCCTGGTTTAAAGTTAACCTTTGTGCAATTAAAAATATTCTTGTGTGAGCTCAGAAAGGTCCCTATGTGTGTGCATCTACATGTTTGCTTTGGTAAGTATTTATTTCAGACACTACGTTGATATTAATGGTACAAAAACATTTGATGCAAAGTTTCGTTATTATTAGTACAACTATGAATATATCTACGCTAATTTAGAATTACTAGAACACCAGATCATCATAACAGATTTGGATTAGGTACGCGTTACAAAAAAAATTGAGTAAGGTGTTTAATGTGAGATATAAATTTTTAGGTTAAGAAAGATTCAACTTTGACCTAATTGGTTCATTATCTACCATTTAAACGTTTCAGCTTTATTCAAATTTAATGCGGTTTGTCTTTTTTCTAGTAATCGGGTTTCTTTTAATCCAAATACAGGGTGTTCCTCACGAATGACCCATCATGATTATCAAATCGGTACCAACGATAGTGCGATTCATGTTTCTTGATCAAAATTTATTTTTAGTAATAGCTCAGTAACGGTTGACATTTGACTATATTTTTATTAGACTGTTTTTGTTTTCTTTGGTTACCTGAATACGATATCCACTCTGTATGGTAGGGTAGATTTAGGTATTCACTGATGATCAATTCAAACATTTATGCAAGATTTCTAGTTTACATAATTAAATCATATTTTTGGTTAGGTAGCAGAAACATTTAATACTTTTGTATATAAAGGGTGATTCAAAAAGCGCACCGGTTTTGAATCGCTCGCCATTTTGTTGTTTGTTGCTTAGCAACATAGTTGTGATTCTGTGTGTCAAAATGGAACGCTTTTCTGCTGAACAACGTGTGTTAATTGTGAAAACGTTTTATCAAAACGGAGAAAGCTTTGCATAAACTGTCCGATGACTTCGTGCGAATTTCGGGCGTAATGAAGCTCCGAATGGATCAACAGTGCGCAGACTTATGATAAAGTTTATTGAAACAGGATCAACACTCAACATTAAAAATTCTGGCCGTCCTAGATCTGGCCGGTCTGTTGAAAACATTGCTGTAGTTCGTGATAGTGTCAATAGGAGCTGTAATCAACAATTTCACGAAGAGAGTTTTGGCATGCCAGCAAAGTAGAGGGGAACATATGCCCGATCTGATTTTCCATTCCTAAATTGGGTAGGTTTGATTAACAGCTTTATGTCTTTTGTAAATGATTTTTTTTAAATAAACTTTGTATTTTGTTATGATTAAAACCGGCGCGCTTTTTGAATCATCCTTTACATAAAATTGAAGTACCGTATTGGTTGTATTTTTTATGTAATGTTAAACCTGATACGTGAGTCAGTTTGTTGTGTTCGAAGGTTACTTAACTTGTATTGATTGATTTTATATAATATAGTGCTCTCAAGTTTTCTATTTAAGGTAAGACACTCCTTTACGAAACATTGAAATGTGAAAATGGAAACTTTCACTATTATTACTCATATTTAAAATACTTAGTGTTTTTGGGTTTTCAATGGTGTATCTTTATATTAACGTTTTACACAATTCTAAATGGTTTGATAATTACAGTTATCGTCAACAAATTTATGAAAGTTTAAAAATTTGTTATAATACCTTAAACAACTCTGCAAGACTTTATTATCACTGAGGACGATAACTGTAAATGTTATCGAAACGTTTAGATTTGTATAAAACATTAATATAAAAATACATACTAAATCAAACATTGAATTGAAGTAATGTTTTCATGGAATTCAAACCAAATGTCAGAGTGTAGGTTCCTGCACTCACGTGTAGTAGGTTATCTTCCTATAGTTTAGGAAAATGCATTAAATGTAAGACAATTTTTGTTCTATACAAAATGTATTAATTTCACATTATACAATTAAGTTTATTCGCCATCATATTGTAATCTATCAATTTCATGACAGGACAACAGCTGGGAACTAGATTATTACTGAAACTAACCGAGAATAATGAAACTAGCCGGTACTAATTGTTACATACCCTATACCCATATAATTATTACATACCTGTGGTGAGGGTTGCATAACTATCATGAACCTCATAATCATTATTTTTATCATACCATTCATCAAATTATGTGTTGTAATTTGATATCCTTTATTAATCAACGGACGTACAACACATTTAAAAACTAACTATCTAAAAAAGGCAGTAAGAATCTTTTTTTGGAATTTCATAGTTAAAACTAGAATATCAAATAATAACACCAATTCAATTAATTGTAATGATTGTAACGATTTTGTACTAAGTAGTTAATAGATTTCTTAAACTAGTTGTACGATATACCGCTTTCATACTGTAGCGTTACAACCTAAGCTATTCCGCTAATCCTTTAACAATGGGACGCACAATGTTGTTGAGTTCTAAAGTAAAGATCATAGGCGTGTACATCGGTTTATTTCTCCCATAATTAAATCATTAGCATCACATTAAAATCTATTAGTGTCATTCGAAATACAGTACATACTTTCTAGTTCAATTATCAGTAATTAATTAGTTTAAAATTATTAAAAATGTGGTAGATAATGGTATTAGCAATTTGTGCTACATACGGAGTTGACAATCCAAACAATCAATAATCACCTAGTTAACCACGGAATCCTTTTAATCTGAAAACAGAAAAATTATATTACAAATCCTCGTTCCTTCCCAACTTTTATTTAGTATTAATTAATTTCTTTATGACAATATGTACATACTTCAGCTTTATATTTTTATTATAAAACAACCTTACGCCACTGGAATTTACCAAACATGTTTATTTATTCCCTCGCTTCGTTTCTGGACAGATTATTCATTATTCTAGGCTAGTTTCAGTAATAATCTAGTTCCCAGCTGCTGAAATTGACAGATTATAATATGACTGCAAATAAAATAGTATAAAAACCTCGCATGAAGGGTTCATTACTGACTCGGTCGGATGCAATAAAGCTTTTCCTTGCGCGGTTTGTAATTTACTATTACATTATTAATAAAAAATAAGAATTTCGTTATTATCACACCTTGACCGATTACTTCGAGAACCTTCCTTTCCGAATTGGTTTTACAATGGCTAATCATGACTAAAACATGTGATATTCCCCTCACAGGTGGAATTCACAATTTCCTGTGAAAAACTATTTTTACGGTATTATTCAAACACATACATATATTTGATTAAATAACGGGTAGATTATATCTAGACAAATCTCCAAATTAATGTAATACTAATTCCGCATATACAAATATTCTGTCTGATTTTATTCATAAGTCTGTCTTTCACATTTTTCTCTCTTTTCTACTGGATAGATGAACTGTGCTTGAACGCTCAGTATCTGTAATATTTCAATCCAGAAATGCCTTGAAAATTGCAAAGGTAATTTTTTCGTCAAAGTTAGGATGCAACCATTCTTGCTTTAAATCAATTAAGTAGAGATTATCATACCAATTGTTAACTATGAAAAATTTGGCATACTTGTTGCTAGTTTTGAACGTGCAAAATTGGAGCAATAACTATATAGGTATTCAGGAAATGATCGGGCTAAGGTACATAATATATTCAAGCAGTATATTTCTTGATATTTTAGTTCCTACATATGGCTGTTGACGCATCAACGCTTACAATTGAGGTATCAAATTGCTTTTTTATGCCGATAGTTTTCTTTCATATCTTCCGTATAAATGACGTATCATTTCATCTACAATTATCGAAAAGCGAAGTATATAAATTTGTTCAAAAAAATCAATCTTATCAAATAGGAAAATCATCAACAGATGAAGCAAATATGCTAGTCAAAAGTTCACTTAATGCCCTCTTCAACAAAACAAAACTCATTAAAATCCGTTAAACGAAAATACAGTTACAGCTATTTCTTGTAAGTGAACAGTATCTTTTCTCCCACCATTGATTTGACCAATTAGAGAAGAAAAAATTACAAAAAATCTTTTCTAATTTCCTGAGTGCCATAACTAACTTATAACTTTTATTAATAATAAATAATAAAAAATTATTTCTAGGGATTTCTCTTGATATGTTTTACTACTAAGTAGTGATAACGCTATAATGGTTAGTAAAGCTAAATTAGTCAGTAGTTAGTACAATTGGATGAATAGAGAAACGTTTAGTCAGACATTTCCAGTAATATATTTAAGTTATACGCTCAAGCAATATAAGGTGTAGTTAGATGGAAGCAATTCTATATAGTACGCAATCCAAATCTGCCTTAGTAAAGCAAAGCTAAGCCAACCGTATAATTGCAAAATCTGCAGCTGAAGGATGTGCTCGTAAATACTATTATGTGTAAACAATCTTCTAAGATAAACATAAGATATTAGTAACTTGTTCATCGTAGATAGAAATTACAAATATGGTGGTATAAAAAAGTGGAAAAAATTCCTACAGCAAATTATACGTATAAGACCGATGTGTACTTGAAAAAAACCAGAATTAATTATTCACCACGTGTACGAGATGTTTTCCAAAACTTTGTAATCGAGGTTTACATTGAGAAAGAATATCGATTAAATCAAACTAAATTTCCTTAATAGATACCGCCAAAATTTATGGGTTATGTTTAATTCATATAATACGCAGAAAGCTTTCAAGGTACGTTTTTTGGAAAATGTGTTCTCACGTGTTTTGGTTTTATCGCAATTCTCAAAATGTCAAAAAAGAAAATTTAAAGTTTTACTTATATGGCCAGATGGCACTAATGTATTGAATTTTAACAAAGAATTTTATTAAATACTAAATAACAATTTAGAAGTAAGTATATAAATATGAGTGAAACAATCATTTATCCAAGCCACGCAGAGTAGAGAATGCCTAATATGAATGATACACATGGCGTAACATAGGGTTTTACCTATGGCGGATCTGTTATGATGTTTACACAAACTTCATAACAAAGCAATGAATGTGAAGCAAAATGCGATGAATAAAACACAAGTTGCTCTTGTGAAGTAGTTATTTTCTCTTTGCACTGTTGACGAAATTGCATTTTTAGCTTTTTTCTTATTTGTATCGTTTTTCAGTATAAAAGTTAGCTATTACTATAATTGGTGATTGAGAGTTACACTCGAACAAAAACTTATCCGTTCATACCGTAATTAAGTTCTAATAAGCATTCCGCATGTTAAGGGTAGCCAAGAGAATATGGTTAGACAATTCTTATAAAAAAACGATCTAAAAAAGTTAATTTTAGTAAGTAAAAATGGCTTTACAGCGAAATTATTCCTTGGTCATACTACCGAAACTACCGCAAGAATACCAAGTATTGATGTAAAGGCCGAGAGTTCTTCTAATTGTCCTGTTACTATCGCACTATTTGATATAGTGAATAGGGAGAAGCTGTGGGAGATATTAAATGAATATGGAGTAAGTAAAGGTTTAAAATAAAGAATACGGGCGGTACATAACGGTAGCCGGGCATGTATTAGGATGAGAGGTGTGAGTGCGTACTTCAATATTGAACAAGGAGTGCGACAATGCTGTATGATGTCACCGTGGTTGTTCAATGTATACACGGAAAATGTGTTAGGCAAGCATGTACCGATACAGATGGTGTAATGGTTGGTGAGGTAAATGTACGAGTTCTGCTGTATGCGGATGACACAGTCTTATTAAATGACAATGCGGATGAGCTACAAATTGCTCTGAGGAAGTTTTATATAGTCTGTGAGAGCATGGACCTAAAGGTAAACGTGAACAAGACTAAGATTGTGATGTTCAATCGTGAAGGTGAAAAGAAGAGTAGAGTATTTACTTTGCATGGTGAAATTGTGGAACAAATGAACGAGCTGGTATATCATGGTAGAGTGTTCACTGCAGATGGTACAATGGGCGACGGGTCAATGCTGGAAAGAAAGTGATTGGAAGTGTATGGACGATAATGAAAAACGAAAGCATGAGCGTAGCTGCGAAACGAGCAATCCATAATGATGTGTTTGTCCCGTCAATGGTGTATGCAAGTAAGACATGGGTATGTCAAAAAAGGAACAAAAAAAAAATTAATGCCGTGGGTATGAGATTGCTGAGAAGCGCATGTGGTAAAACGAGAAGGGGTATGATGAAGAATGAGAGTATAATGAAGGAGTGTGGCAAGAAAAGGACGGTGATAGATATGTATAAAGGTAGTACACTACGTTGGTTTGAGAGAAAAAACAACGCAAGATTAACGAAGCAAATATATTTGGGTGAAGTTAGAGGTAAGACCGGGCCTGGTAGGCTACGCAATGCAGTAGAATGTATGACAAAAAAGGAAGAAATATAAGGAGCTTTAAAAATGAAAGGGCTTGTCAGAAACAATGAACCTTGCGGAAGCTAGGGAGGTATGCATAGGTAGGAAAGCATGGAGAAAGATTGTAAATGAAAAATAAATGTAATGTAATTAATCTAATGTAATGTAATGTACTGCAATTTAATGTAATGTAATGTAATATAATGTAATGTAATGTAATGTAATGTAATGTAATGTAATGTAATGTAATGTAATGCAATGTAATGTAATGTAATGTAATGTAATGTTATTTACTAGGACGAAATTAAACGAAAATGAAATATCTCAAAACTAAGTAAATTTACGTACGGAAAAATTTAATAACAATAGGTGAAATCCAATTTCGTAATAATCACATCATATAAGTAATTAGTTTATTTAGCATTATGTTTTTTTGAAAAATATTTTTACAATTACATAGGAGATACACAAATAAAACAATCCATTTGGTCTAGGGAATACAAGTTAGAATTTGTATCAGCATATATAAATTCAATCTGATAACACTAAGTATATGTGAGTGTAAAAAAGCAAACAAAACTGCTACATTGTATTAAGCCATTTATACCACATACGTGATGATCGTTTTATATGCGATAAAAATCGTACCTCACTTTGTGGCATAGCTCATCCTGTGCTGTAATATCCTGCTTTATTTTAGGTTTGTTATAAAGTGTCTGGAGTCGAGTGGATTAAAATACGTTTAAGAATTTTTTAAGGAAAAATCTTTAATCTGAAAGCGCACCATTTAATGCAGTTACCTACCTTGTACCAACTTTGTAAATTGATACGCAATGCGTCAAGTAAGCTCTGTAACAAATTTTCTTGTTTTTAAGTGCCAGGCCACTATTAAACCTCTAGCCACAGTTGCTGCTTTATTTTAGTTTAAATTAAATTATTTTCCCTCATTTTACATAAATTAAATTATGCAGAGTCAATATTATGTTTTAATTACCGAGAGAAATATTTCCCTGCTCAGTTTTCGCTACGTATAATCTCAAAATATATTCATATAAAAAAAAGTTACAAAATATTTTACAACTTTGCTTTTTAAATGTACTCGCGTAAAATTTTCAACAAGTTGTAATTTCTAGCATCTAAAGGCGTATACCACCTGCTAAGCTTTTTTAACAATTTATAACGCTAAAATTTTAGAGCGTCGTGACAAAACTCATAAAACAATTCTCACGTTACGTACTTTGGGGTTACTAAATATGCATCTAACGCAATTATAAAACAAAAGAAAATGGGTCGACTTTATGAAACATTTTTTATGTTTTAAAATATAGTCAAACGTAATTTCAACCTCCTACATATGTTAGATTTTTCAAATAAACATTGTTTTACACCAACTTTGTGGTGTATGTTATTCTTAACTAAGAACAATCTTAAAAATAATTACAATCAAGGTGACATAAGTTTAAAAATTGGTTGTTAAGCATGTTCATACAATTTTTACGAGCGGTCTGTTCTTTCAGGTCAGCCTTATGAACTATAGCAACTAAAAATAATAATATGTTTACACTGATATCACAGGTTACATTTTTTAATTCTTAACATAGTTTAACAAATGCTTTGGAGGTCTACGATTCCTACTTCATAGTAATTAGCCTGTTATCCTGTTACAATTTACTGTTCACAGGGTAAAGCAGTGTGATATGGTGAATCGGGTGAATAGTACATGACTATATTTTTCTCCCGATAAGTCTCAATGTCGACAGTTTATGATCATCCGTTCAACGAACATCTGTTGAAAATCAGCTCCGTTTTGAGAACTGTAAGTAATTGGTACAAAACTGTTTCAGATGCTCAATAGTTTTACTACAACACATGGCTTTGTAGACGTTGCTTCAGGTTGCATTTTCCCTGAGGTAATTTTTGATACCCATGGCAAATGGGAGAAATGGTGAACTCGGACATAAGTAATACAGTGAAGGATTTTTCTTACCTTTAAAAAAACACGCTGTACCTCCTCGTATTTCTCAGCGAAATTAGTGGTCTATCACTATTGTCCCAGGCAAAGATGCTAACATTTTATAAAAGGTAAGGAGATCCACCCATCCTGATTGACAGAGGAACAACTTAAAGATTCCGCAAAGGTAGTATAAAATGGAATGAGCCTGAATGAAACTTCAAAGTAGGTGATTTACAAAAAGCTTTAGATGGCCCGTCAGTCATAACACAAGAATGTACGAAGAAGATGGTAAAATATGTTATAACTTATAAAATTACAAAAGTTCGAATTTGTACTGACGCAGACAGTAGTACGTAGCATGGCATATGAATTAGCTAAGAATCATAACCAATGTCACAGACTTAACCGAAAAAAGGAAATTTCCGGAACGGATTAGCTACATTTATTCTTAAAACGGAACCCATAACTCTCAATTTTCAAATCGGGAGTTTCACTGGCACGATCAAGGTGTTTAAACAAGAAAAACGTTTCAGACTATTTTTGATTGCCGCAGAACATCTTGATACCTAGTGCACAACCTCCTTGACAAGCCGGGAAACGTTTTTAACGCACATAACAACTGAATAATAGATCAGGATATGTGTTGGCAGCAAAGTGCACTAAAGCGTTTTAGCAATAATATCCGATGCAAAAGGTGAAACGGTATCTGAAATCACTAGCTACAATTCAGAGGGCATGTTGTTACCACCACTGTTTTGAAGGAAAAAAATTAAAAGGCGGAGTACAAGGACGGTTTACCGCCAGGTTTCATAACTTTCATGTCAAAAAAGTCAGCGTACGTAACAATGGAATTTTTTCCTTCTGGGGCTAAGCAACGGTTTTGCCCCGAGGAAGCCTGGGACAAAAATCGTGATCATTTTCGATGGACATAGCTCCCATTTTAGAGTTAGAATTTGCAAAAGAAAATAACACAGTTTTGTTTTGTCTACCCAGCCCTACGACTCATTAACTCATTATCTAGAGCCACCAGACAGAGCACTTTTTAAAGCTCTAAAATCTTTTTATTGCAATGCTTGCAATTACTACATTAAAATGAATCCAAATACAAACGTTTCGAGACTAGCGTTCGGGGGGCTGCTGACAATGGCGTGGATACAAGCATCTACGATATAGAACGCAATGTCGGAGTTCAGAAGCACAAGAACCGCCCCATTTAATCCGGATACAATTCCCAAAAATCCATTTTTAACATCAGCATCAAAGCAATAATAGGAAAGCAATGAGCGACGTTAAAATTGCCTCTACACGGTCCTTTACACTGGTAGAAAATACCGAATCTCACGGAAGAAACAACTACAGAACTGGATAACGATGAGGGACTTTAACACAGACAAGCTTTACCACAACTGGGCTGTTCTTGAGCAATGGCAACAATGCAATCTTAAATAACCCCTGGCAAACTCTTGAATCATGTTTCGCTGATAACTGCCCTAAATAACGTTGTATCTTCAAGGAACCATTCCAGAGCTTTACCTAAGGTTTTTAATTATCCATCAAACATCGCCAATCTACAAACCAGAAAACGATTAAAAAGAACAATTGAGGCAGTGATGAAAGGAAGTCCTAAGGAAAAACCATAACTATCCACTGGAAAGACTATGATGGCGACGTGGACGATGAAGAGTGTATGTAGAATGCGGTAAACATTACAGTTGCACTGAAAAGGACGTGGATTGGATTAAATCTAATAGCTGCCAACTTTGGCTGCACGAAGATTGTTAAAAACATGAATCAAAGTTGCAAAAGCAGAAGAAGTAAGTTTACCATTTCACACAAAGCATATTTGCAATTTTTTTTTCAACGTTGATTTAAAATATTGTCTTGAGCGAGCTTCTTTAAGTCACTTGCAGGATACTTTTGTTGATACTTTATTACATCTATACTTTTTGAACTATCTGAAGCGACCTCCGGTGAAACCATCTCTTTAATGTTAGTTATATTGTAACTGGAATTATTAACATCAACACTTTGGAAAATTGTAAATATTTTGCGAACTATTACAAATAATATGAAAGCACTTTATAATTTTCTACATCGTTTATGCTTTGATCTGCATTTGCTGTATGAGGTTCGGAACAACTACTTCGTTATGGAAAATCAAACATGGATGGTTACCGCGATAGAAAAGGTAATCAGTGGATTTTTTTAATATCTTGATAACACGTGGTAATTTGCTAATGTTTTCAAAAGATTTCATTTATATGTTTTATGTAAGGAATGTGGGATTGTTTGTAACTGATATTTGTCTAGGGTTGTAAAACACATATTGTTGGGTGAGTAGCAGGTGCACGCTTAAAAATGCATTACTTAAGGGACGTAACGAATCATTGGAATTTCTTATGAGCCGATTCTTAATGGAAAAATGTCACTAGCTTAATAAGTAATTGTGTCGGCACAGACACCGATCAAAAGATATCTTTCTTTGTTGCTTAGAAACTCGAGAGAGAAATGTAGGGTTGTTACGGACGAATGCATGTCTTTAAAATTAAGATGTCGTCCAATAATTAATATGAAACTGTACCAACGTAAATTAATGTTTCTTGTTTTTTATATTACTTTTGAAAAATGGAGGTTGATTGTGGGAGTAAAGCTAGTTAGGTTTGAAATCGGGGGAAAGGAAGTTACAGTGAAAGTGTCAATCTAACCAGATAGATTTTTGGATTAATTAAATACCTTCGTTGTAAACAGTTTGTCTTTAAAATAATTCTTGCGTGTACCTACATTTTTCTTTTTGAATTCGCCGACACTAAGTTGTCTTTTCTTTCGGGGGTTAGTTGTAATGTGGTTTTCAAATACTAATCTATAAATAACAGCCAACGTTTTGAAGTTAAATCGCGTATGTTAACGATTTTTGTCTGTCATCAATTAAGGGAATACTTATTCTAGCGTAAGCATGCATTTTTATATAAATGAAAGCTCGCAGCCAACATTTTACCAGCCTATGTAACGTATTAAAGGAATCAAACATTGCCTTGCGAAGGTATCTCATTCGTACGCGGGCTTAGTAAGCGGAAATTCGCTAAAATAAAGGACAGTACCGGGCTCCTTCACTATGGTATTTGTGCGAACTAGCATTGCTGTTTATTGTTTATATTTATATTTGTGTAGATGTGGGTGGTGAACGGGTACACGGTAAAAGTCAATTGCCCAGTAGGTACACACTCCCGGGTCAGACCATTAAACACCTCGAATTATTTCTATTGTTTTTTATTTGTCTCTAGATGAATGTGTAACCTGAGAGAGGAGCACTGTATTTTTCTAACGCACGCAAACTTATATCGGTCACGATGTTGGTAATCTATAACTTACCCTTGTAAGGCTTTGTTTTAATGAGTTGTTTGTCAGTCCGTTTAAGTAGAATTATTTACATGCGGGCTGATTTCTCTTTATAGGTGATTTATTGTAATTTGATTTATGTACTTTGAGCTTTGGTTGTCACTAAACAATTGGGTACGTGTAAATTCCTTGTCAGTTTTCTTTTTTCCTTGCCTTTACCTTATTATCACCTGTGTAATTTTACTGTTGTATTTTATATGTACCATAATTTGCTTTATTGCTTTATGTGCTTATTTACTTAAAGACCGGCATGATTGGTTTCAAAGAGCCACATCTTTGTATTTCAATTTTTATTATGATTTTTATTTTGACTATTTATGACCCAATTATGCGTGTAACTACATGTGTTTTTTATATTATTATGTTTCTGTGTAACTAAACTGCTTTTTATTCATTTTCTGTTAATGTTATAATTTTGTACGCACTTTAACCCGATTTAATGGTGTTTTGTTATATATTTAACCCTTTCATTGTTTTTTTTGTGTGTTATTTGATTTATTAATGTACTTGTGCAGTTACTTGTTTATGAAGAAAGCTCGTGGATTTTAATTTGAGTAGTTTCATTATTTTACCTTCCCCTCATGATGAAACACTTACCTCATTCAGCCTGTCTAATTCAGATAGCACAACGTACTTACCACTAGACTGCCACTTCGTTTGATCAGATTTGAGGTTTTTGAGTAATTAAATATCAGACTTGTAAATAAATTGTAATGTTTTAATTATTGCCAGGAAAATCAAAGTAAGGCAGGCAATTAATTTGACTAATAGTAACATTGTTGTCAGTCAAGTCAAGAGAAATCACTTAGCGATTGTTTAGTTCTTGAATTTGCATTATTGCAAATAAGTTCAAATTACACTTTTCAAGATAGGGTACCTGGGGGACGCTACAACCTAGAAATGTAAGTGTACTATTTTTGCTGCAATTCGTAAATGCATTTTATGTTATTTAAATTTATACTACCTACATCGCTGTTGACAACCACTGCGTAATCATCTTCCATGTTAGGTGCAGTTTATTGGTTGTAGGTAATACATCCTCTATTCATATACCTTTATACTGTGCTTTCTATGCATCATCAATCCTAGGTGTATGAGTAATGTCACCTTTCTCAACGAGACCATTATATTTATTTTCTGGGTCACTTCATAATACATCCATATGTTCTTTCAATATCACGTTGGAAATAGCAGCCAAAATGTCTAAGGGTATTTTAGATCCTTCACATACTATTGTGCAAGGTTCCGTTTATTGTTTATTATTCCATGGTAAGTGTTCCTTGTTGTCGTCTGAACAAATTTCAATCTCAAAGACCAAGAGGAATTGTTGTGGTCCTGCATTCAAGCCTCTTACACTGGAATTTCCTCTTTCTACACTTCCTTGACTTTGAAGCAGGTATAACTTTTCCATTAACAGGAACTGAAATAAGCTAGAGGGTTCCTAATTCTGTGAGTAACGAAATCGGTAACTTCACTGCCTATTACACAAATTAGGCAATATTTCGCCGATTATGTGAAATCAGAAATGATACAAATTCGTCGTAGAATGTATAAGAATAATGCTATATTGTGCAGTAGTACACTAAACAATAACTTTTATACTAAAACTGCTGTAAGAAGAGTTCGTTTTTTGAATGAACGTAGAAAAACAACTTTAAGTGCATATTAAAAAAATAGTAAAAATAAACAGTGAAAATCTAGAACATTATACAAGGTATTACTTAATTATAGGCCGTAATTCCAAGGGCGCATTCCTAAACCAAATTCAAGTAGAAAATTTCATATAGTCCTGTCCTAAAGAGTCTGATTTTCAAGATACACTGTCAAAGTTTAAAAAAAAAACGTTTTTTCGAATATCCCAAAAATCCTTTTGCCCATTTTGTTGAGATGTGGTATTGTTCCTTATTGTGATAAGGCACTACGTTATCAGCGAGTTCCAGTAGCCTCCCGGGGGGGCAGTCTCACAAAAAAATGTGGGCCACTGATTTTTTTAAAATTCTATCTTTTTGTCGGATTAAGCAGCTAAACTTTTGATCCATCGATATTTATTCGTATCGAGAAAAAAAATAAAACCATAGAATAGAATCAAGTTAACTTTACTCTTTGCACAAAATTCATTTATAAGCCATTTTTTAAACCTAACAAATGAAAATCAATAACCATTTAATAGAATACTCACAAAAAATGTTGGAAATGACCACCTCCCGCGTCTATGTAGACTTCTGTTCTTATTCCCATCGAGTGACTCTTTCGAAAATTCCATGAGCGTCAAGTATGATTTCACATCCGTCAACAATTCTATTGCTTAGTTGTTCTACCGTCTCGATTGGTGTAGTATAAGCTAATGATTTTAGGTGCCCCCACACATAAAAAACCAGGCTGTTCAAGTTAGGTGATCTAGGTGGCCAGAATTGTCGTTCTCCATAATATATCCAACCGTTTTTGTAAGCTCCATTCAAATACTCATAAATCAATATGTTAAACTGGGCTGTAGCACCATCATGCACGAACCGATGTTATTTCCGTTACTGAAGAGGGACATCTTCAACAAGTAAACGCAAACCATTTTGTAGGAAATTGCTGTATAAACCGTCCGTTAAGCTGTCCTGGTAAAAAAATGGTCCAATCAAATAGTCACCTATGATAACGATCCAGACGTTGAGAGAAAATTGTTCCTGAAAACGTGTCTTTGTAATAACATGAGGATTTTCTTGGACCCAGTTATGATTATTGTGGAAATTAATTATTGCATTTCTGGAAAAATGCGCTTCGTCCGTAAACATAGTGATGGAATCAAAGTGAGGATTTTCTGAAAGTCTTTGAAGACACCGTCTACATGAGTGCGTGGTTCAAAATCTCTTGAAAGAAATGCCGGAACTCATTTCTGTCATCTCCAAATTAGAATAAATATTTAGCATTCTTTTAATAGCACAATCTACTTTTTGACCAAAGGAAAAATAATAACGAACGGTTGCGGAATGTCAAAGACATTATGTTCATAACAACATTTCCTAGGAACTAGCAAAGTTGACTTGATTCTATTTTAACAATTTTTCGAACAAATATCCAGAGACCAAGGATTTGTATTTTTAGCCGCTTAATCCGACAAAAATATAAAATTTTTCAGTCAGTGGCGCACATTTTGTTTGTCAATATTATTTGTGAGACTACCCCCCGGGATGCCACTGGAACTTATAATAATCATCTAGTTAATGATACTTGAACTTGGTTCAGGAATGCACCCTTGGAATTACGACCTATCATTAATCAATACCATGTATAGTAAGGATAGAGAACATAAGATATAAAAGTAGGACATCATAATATAGAAAAATTATTTTATGCAAAATAAAAGATCGTAAACAAAAACAATAATGCAATATGTGTTAATTTATTCAATGATCATAGAAACGTGCTATCTCTAACTGCTTCATGCTTTAAATAGTATAACTGCTTCGATCGTCGTTACACTTATTGGTCTAGGAGCGGTCTGTCCATTTCACGTCAATTTTAAAAACTGAAGTAACTAAAAATAATGCTTATTATTAATTTCATAATAAAAATAATGCTGTTTCCACTCTATAATAATTAATGAAGTGGGGGTGATTTGATACTTCACTTCTAATTTACAAATAAGCTATTGTTTTACTGAAAAGAATCTTTTTATTCTTCAACACTGCGTTATATTAATTACCAGAGATCCTTTTTACACAAACGCTCAGGTATAATGGGCATGTAAATTCTTTGACACAAATTGATATCATTTAGTAGTAACATCGTCATCAAAACTGTATTATATGATCAGTGAATTACCTCATTAAGCCATCATTAAGCTGTAAATGTCTAAAATTATTTTAGTAAATTAAATCGCGTGTGTGTATAAATGTACGATTCAATTCCGCCATGAAACGTTAATTAAAGGAGAAATAAGATAAAATATGGTATGTTACTATGGCATGACAGAAACTATAGAAGAGACGATTACTGAAAGTTAGTCGTAGTTTAATGAAAATCAAATGCTTTCTGCTAGCTTTTTCAACCACCTTATTTTTGTCTTTATTAATGTCCCTAAAAGTTTGTTTGAAATGCGCACTTTCATACCATTCTCATAACCAAACTTAATTCGTCGTTATATTTACTAGTAGAACTCACTAGTTCATTGCTGTTTCCATTTTCATTTTATTGAATAGATTTCGTTATACTTTTTATACTGTCTCAATGTCAGAATATACGTTATTTGGTTTCTATGTTGATATATAACTTTCAATGGCTTCTCAAATTGAAAAAAATGCGGTTTCGATTAATTCATATATATATATATATGTCAAATCTGTCACAAAAATGACTTAGCAAATCGTTAATTAGGCAAACTGGGATACTTCAGGAAATTATTTTAAAATACACAGGGTGGTCCAAGAAAGCATGGCAACAAATTGTAAGTTTTTTTAAATGACAAAACCTGTATATTGTTACATTTTTCGGATGAAGTGGTTATGAATATAGTTAGGAAACAAACACATAGGATGAGGGTACAGTACCTTACTACATTAGGTAACGCTAGAAAACAAATAGAAACAAAGTATGTAAAGCTCAAAACTATTCTGCTTTTACAAAAGGTCTATCTAAAATCTTTTCCAAAATTAATTTGAAAATAGTCACTACTTCAGGTAATAGTTTGCAAACTGTTTAAGGTAATCCAAAAGATAAAGTAGATAAGCAGGATAGGTCGGGAATTTATAAAATAAATTGTAAAAATTATGAACAAATATACGTAGGGAAAACTAATCGATATATCAAAATTGGCTTTAAAGAAAATCTAGCTCATATAAAGTACAAACGTTGGGACAAGTCTGCCATAGACCTAGATATGTCTGATCAAAGTCATGTTGTAGATAAGGTATCCTTAATCACACATGTTAGTAATAAGCACGAGCTTGATTGTTATGAAAGTTGAGAGAACTTCAAAACAAAATTCTAATGAATAATGATGATCAAGGACCTTCAGGCCATTGAGAACTCAATAAGCAACGAAGCATTACTCGCTGATGGTATATATATATATATATATATATATATATATATATATATATATATATATATATATATATATATATATATATATATATATATATATATATATATATATATATATTAGAAATTTTCTAGTCGACTGCTGAAAATTATAGCGTAACTATTGAAACGCGTTCGGTGTGTATTTAATTTTGTGTGGTACGTGGGTGTATTTTGTTTGATCCAGATGATTATTGTTTTGGCATCTCAAAAACTTTATAAAAGCACTGGAAACGTCTTCGGCGCGACGGCTAGCAATCCCGAAGGATTAATTGATGTTACCCTTATGTTTTCTGCCTAGAGACAAACGTTTCGTTATATGTAACTAACCGAGAAATAAAAAAAGTTTCTTTCAGATCTGGCATATGAGGTAATAGAACAACTTTTCGCATATCTGCAGAGAATGTACGCGCTTGTTCGCATGGAATGTCTTGATCGTTTCGATACATCTCACTTATGTGGTTGACCTAGAACAAAACGGTTATTTTTAATTTATTCGGTATTATTTATTATTACCTTTTCTAAACGTTGAGCCTTTTTCTTCTGATTTTGCTCACTATTTTTAAGTTCCATTTCCAGGCATAAACCACACTTTTCCGGAGTTGCTTTGTAAAATCCGATATTTAGTGTATCAATCATCTGTCTATAAACTTCGTAACATACTTTAGCATCAGGATGAGAGTCATTATAAACTCTATGCATAAATGATATTGATAGATCTAGAGGTAAGTACTTTCGGTTGGGAGCATGCCCCCTTGCTTAGTGGATTGTAAGAATTTATGTGTCCGATAATAAGGTTCCTATCTATTTGGAGGTGGATGTCCGCCACGCTGATCGCCTTTTGGCCACCAGTTGCTTGTTACCATTCTAGTCAGTTAAAGCGTTTTTAAGTCACATAAGCACGTTTGCATTTCCGTATCCAAGAGTGCTAAAGAAAAATTGTTGGCAAACGTGTACAACATTTGTCACTGTGTCGCCTGGGTTTTTCATTGGTAAGACATATTTCCTTGTAATATCTATTCTACTTTCTCGCAACTTTCTCTTAGACAGTTCTTCACTTACTATTGACGAAAGCCATATTCTTTGTAAATGCCGATTCATAGACCAATACTCGCAATTAATTTGCGTTCTGTTGTCAATACTTATATTTTCATGACCTTGCGTTCTACAACAGCTACCAAATTCTTTTATAGGATGCTTATTTCTATTATTTTTCATTTGGCTTTCTAGTGATCTATGCCGTATTTTATTAGGTTCAACCTTTTCCTGGTCATCACTCAAGTTTTATGCATTGCTGGCGGTTTCATTGACTGCATCAGATTCTCTTAGATTTTGTTCCTCACCATCTTTCTCTTTTATGTCTTAACCTAATAAGTTAGTTTCAGAAGAGCCTGTAAGGTGAACCACTTCTGATTCGCTGCCACTTGAATTTGGAACGAAATCTGGATCCTTGTCCGAATCGTCAACATTATCTTCATAAAGAGAATTGTATTGTGAACCAACAGTTGTCTCGTGCAAACCTAAACAAGTTTTGCCTTTTATATCTACTGAAAATAAAATCTTTATAATAAAATTAATCTGTAAAAAAACACACACTTTGTATATTTGGTGTTAAATTTTCCAAATTTGAACGATTGTCTTATGTGTTATCCTCAGCGTTGTAAGCAACGTCACTGCGATCGAAATTATTAACCTCATTTTGAAAATTATATTCCGAAGAAGCAGTTGACTTGTTCAAATCTGAACATATTCTCATTTCATTTACTATACAGAAGTTATTTTGCTTTATTTGTTTAATTCTAACAACACTTGCTTGATATTTCTGTTATTAATTTCTCCGAATTTGAACTATCTGCTCTATTGTCCTCTACCACAACTTCCTCCTGAAAGTAAAAGACTTTGCAGTAGTTGTTATAGGCATTATCACCTTCATGCAAAAAATCACACTCCCAGGCAACAGGTTTGTGTAAACCTCAAAAGATTCTCGTTTTATTTACTATACACAACTTATTTTGTTTTGTTTCGATATAAATCTAATTCTAATAACACTCACTTGATATTTCTGTTGGCGATTTCTCCAAATATGAACTATCTGCTGTATTGTTTTCTACCTCCACTTCCTCCTGAAAGTAGGTATCGACATTTTCACCTTCATGCAAAAAATTATACTACCAAGCAAACCCGAAAAATATTTGATTTATAATATCGAAGCTACTTACCTGCTATGAAAGAATATAAGTACATTATTTTATACGAAAAATAACTGTAAAGGTACTTACTTGATATATTTTTTGTTGTTAAGTTGTTCAAATTTGAACAATTTGCAGTGTCGTTATCCTACAGCACTTCTTGTTCCTATAAGTTAAGGTTGTAGGTAGGTATACTAACTCCAGAACATAAAATTAAAATTTTTATTTATTTCTGATTTCTATAGTCTTTTTTGCTAGTTTAAATAATGTAGAATAAGTAGGTACAACTAAAGTAATTTCACTTTTAATTCTCCAAAGTTTTAAAGCCAAATAGTTTGTTAAACATAACCTCAAATAACTGTAAAATCATTATATTTACCAACTTAGCAAGTGTTTTTCCTTGCTAGCATTTGCTAGTATCCTTAGTGTTCTGGATGACATAACATACATACACTAATGACCCACAACCACATGAAATCATTAAATTACATCGATATTCCTCTTTAGTTCACACCGGCATTGAATTACTTTAAGGACGTACACGCCATGCGATGCGACGCCAAAAGAGGCTATGTAAGTCTTATACCACTACACTGCAGGCAATTTTTTTGTGGGCTTACAAGGTTGAAACAATATATATTTTTTAATACCCTTTTACCATAGTAATTATAAAAAGTCGCTTTACAAGAAATTTTGATAGGGACATATTTTAAAAAAAAGTTTTTTTTTAATTCCGCATCGAAGATCGAGCCATCAAATTGATCAGGGTGTTATATTTAAAATAAGAAAGAAAAAGATCTTTAAATACTCAAAAGTTTGACAGTAAATGTTGAACACCCTGTATAATTTAGATTCTCTAAATTTGGTTATCTTGATTCTTAAACCTTACTTAATGTGTTCCTTGCTTATTACCTGAAACGAACCACTATTTGTATTTTTAACCACTTTTAAGGCCAGTGGTGCAAAACTGATTTTTTCTACATTTTATTTTTTTTGTCAATGTTATGCAAACGATTTCTATAAAATTTTAGGGTTATGTAAACAATCATGGAAGTCAATTAAATCTACAAGAAAATATAAGGTGTGTCATTTGAAAAAATATGCAATTATGACGTCACACTTTTTGGACCACCCTCTATAATCAATCACATTTTCTGAAATGCTCCCTAGGTCACAGATAAAGTGTCCAAATTTTATAACTTAGTTAAATAATAACTAAGCTACAAAAGACGGGAGTTGAAATGAAGGTCCCTGTATATGTTCATATCCTGATTTACCATTAGGAAACAACCGAAAGACAATAATAATGTACCAATCTTACAGTAAATATGTCGTTTTGTGCTTTTGTGCCACAGTATGTACGTGTCAAATCTCACGTAAAAATATACAACAGAGTATATACTGTTTTACCTTGGCAGATATTGCTGGATATAACTTTTTACCCTAGCGTGCATTTGACTTTATATGTTCATATATACTGGTTTGGCAGAGGTTTAATTCAAAAACCACTTTTAGGATAAAGATATCGTAAATCGCATAAGAAAGAGCAGGACAGAAATTTAAAATTCACATTTTTTCACATATACTGTTTAGCAGGCAAGAAATGTACTTTACATTATGATTGGCATTGTTAGGTTTATCGATTTATTAATAAGAGTTTTGAGGTTAGCGACAAAAATACTGTATTTAAAAAAAATAGCGCTCACCTAAATAATGGATTTTTACAATGTGACAAATTTTTTAAATATGCGGTTTTAGTACAGCCTCCAGTAAAGAATAACGTGTTTAAAGTTTTACTCAAAAAATGAGTAGGATACAGGATGTTCCATAATTTAAGCCGAATTGTCATTGTCATATTTTCAAACAAGTATAACTCGATTGGGTTTTAAATTCTCTATCGCAAACATATAGTTTGTGTATCGTAAAATTAACTTCAAGTGAAGAACTCGTGCTAAAACAAATCAAATTTTTAATTAGTGCCCAATTTTGAGTAGGCTGTAAAATGAAAAAGAAATCGTGCGAACTGCCCTATTGTAATTATAACATAAATTCGATTCATTATAATATAAACTATATCAAATTTTATGTAATGGCTTTGGTCAAAGCAGGTGGCAGTAAATATTGTTGGTGTTTGCTGCATTTTTTATACTACATTTGTAATACTACCTTGTACTTAATTAATATTTTCTAATTATAATCTTGAATAATTCTCTACAGGAACTAACTTCTATGATATATTGTATTATTGAGAGTGATGGAAATTGCTTTCTTGCAACCCGATTACACTTTCAAACGTTTCCAAATGAACAGTAATCCGATAAAAGGTCCCTTGAAAATCGGAAAGAAAAGTTTGAACGAACATGAAGTGTACTATACGAAAAAACGACCAGAAATAAAAAGCTTCTAAACAAAGAAAATCAGCTGGCGGTTACCTTATCGGTAGTATAAAATCCAAACTTTTTGTAAAAGTTTAAAAATTAAAAAATCTTCTAGTAATAAGTGTTTAAATACTAATAAGTTTCGCCCGTGCCACGTCTAACTGCATAAAGGATTGGTTTAAGATAATTATGCAAGGAGGGTAATTTTTTCGAATGGACTGAGAATAAAATTAGAAAAAATGGTGATTTTTCAATCACGTATTATTTACTGACGAATCTAGTCTGCGGAATTGGCTTTCTGAATCGACATGTTACTTTTCATTATTACGACACCCAGGATCCGAAAATTATTTATGTAGCAAACTATCAAATTAAATGGACCTTCAATGTATGGGGTGGATTATTACGTTATTGACCTATATTTTTAAGGCAGTTTGACAGGGCTCATATTTTTGAAATTTCTTCGCAACATTTATCCCGTTTAATTTGACACCTTCCGGAACATATAAAAAGAGATATGTGGCTACAATTGGATCGAACATGTTTCAGTCTTCAAGTTAGACAACAGCTTGAAGCATATTTTTCAAAAAAATTGATAGCAACTAGTTGGCCAACAAGATGCGCTGACCTGACACTTAAGAATTTTTTGTGAGGAAACGTTAAAGCGGGGTGTGTGTGAACTTGGGGCAAGTGTGTAGGCAGGTCTTAATAACTCAATCTGTAGCCTTGTTCATAGGTGAACAAGGTATTACCACTCAACCAGAACAGTAAGTTGTTGCTAAAATCATTGGGTGTGAAGCATTAGTCTATATGCATATAAAAGCGAAAATCACTCACTCACTGATAATCATCGCACAGCCGAAACAGTTCGACGGGTCTACTTCAAATTTTGACAAAGTCTTCCTTTCGTGCCCTAGGCGGTTTTTCGAAATTCGGCCCCTAAGTGTCAAAAAAATAAAAAAATAGGATTTTCTGAACAAAACTCAACTTGATCGAAAAAATCTCGGATATTTTCAGTCTGCCGTCTTCTCCGACGGTCAAAAAATTTTTACAGTGGCGTGCGGCCGGGTGTGGGTGGAAGTCCTAACTGATATATTAACCCTAAACCGTTGGTCCTAGAGACATGAAATTTGGAGGGTGTTCTTTGTGAAGTGTACGTATCCACTAAGAAAGGGTTTTTCGAAATTCCACTCCTAAGGGGGGTTGAATTTTTTTGTGAAACTTTTTATCTATGGGCCGATGGACTCGAAAATTGGTACACGTATTCTTCAATTAAAATTATGAGACGTCTATCACGTGTTCTATGCAATTTTTTGATACGACGCGTAATTTATCGGCCAAAAATTCCTAAGGTATAAGTTAAGTGTTAGTTCAATTTTTTTCAATATCTGAATAACGATTCATTTTATTAGAAATAGTGCACACATACTTTTTAAAGAAAATTTAATTTTGCATAACTTTTCTTTATAAACTTTCTTAATATAATGCAAGGTAACTCTAAAAAATAATTAAATATGAATGAGAATGCTTAAAATCTATTATTGATATTTTATAGAAGCGGGCGGGTTTGAAATTTTTTTTTAAGTTAACATGTCTATCTGAAATGAAGTTTTAAACGTCATTCTGACATAGATTACTGTTTTTATTTTTACAATGTTACCTGTTTTCGTTATGAACGTATGCAACCTACATATACATATGTAGGTATGGAAGGTTATACAATCGACTTTTTAAGTTAGCATCTATACTTGAAATGAAATAAGAGTAAAGTAGTGGGCGCTTGAATTCAAGTTATGTTTATACTACTATAATGTATATATGGCGGTAAAATAATAACAAGCAAGTCATTGTAGAAGTTTGGTGACAAATTTATTCACGCAATTTACTCACTTGGCAACAACAGTTTCAATCACTTATGTATTCAAACTTGCTGTATACCGTAGCGAAGCACGGGTATTCCGCTAGTTTGTGATAAGTGCTATATCACAACCAAATTATAATCTGCGTTGATCACACTGGAGCACACTAATTTATAAACTCATTTATAATAGACGAGTACTGTACATATACGTTTGTAATTATATGAATATTTTGCACCCTGTTAAAATTTAACCTTAAAATTAGGCGTACTAAACACTTGATAATTGAAAATTTATATTAGAGCAAGTGTGTAGTAAATATCCTTTACCAAGAAGATCATAAATAAAACGTTATGATTCGTTTTCAAACAAAAATGGTACAAAATGTACAAAAGAACATCTACTAGACGAAGTACATACACCACACAACAACATAATATGCTTTTAGATGAGATTAAAAGAGGCGTACTAACCCAATACCAAGCACATAATAAATATAGCGTTCCACAGCTGATTCTGGTATATCACCGAATAGGAAATAATAGCTCGTCGATGAGAAGAGGCACAACACTCGGGCGGGAAGAAGAAAGATGTCTGGCAGACTGCTTGACCATAATGGAGAAATGGGATTGGGGATTAAAAAGACGTGATACGTTCAATATCGTCGCAAAATATTTAATTTGAGCAAGATTGAAACCCCATTCAAACAAGGACGACCAGGCGAAGGTATAACAAATTAAACATTAGATATGAGTGATATATTAAAGGTAAATTGTACCACGGTCTAGCTCAGCAGGGTACCATGCATTACAAAATTTACAGTAGACTATAAGTCATATATTTTCAGGCGTGAGTGAGGCAGATATGTGTCCATATACAATCAGTAATGCATTTGTTTGCTCTTCCTGTTGGACACCACTCAATTTTATAGATTTAATAGTTAAAATACAACAGAAATTGAGAAAGTTGTACATTAATACCATAGGTAATCTCAATAACACTAAACAACTGTATTTATATGTATATTTACGAAACCAAAATATCTGATTAGTTTCAGCATAAATTAACTAAAACCGTATCGTAAAGCTTTACGACATTAAATAATTACTAAATTCAACACAACTATACAATCTTATTATTTGTATTTGCTTAAATTCAAAATGGAATGTGATCAATACTGTATTTAATAATAAAAAATATACCTGACCTATGTCAACAAATATTAGTTACTATAGGTTATGAACTCAAATGCTTTTATAATCCGAAGTCGGTTGTTTATTTAACGGTAGCAAAACACTACTACACTGATTTGTTATTTACTTAAACGTATTTTTGCATTAAAAGGATACGTATGACTTACATGTACTCAAACTATATATATTCTTCGTCGTAAAACTAACTGTAGTATGAGAATTTCATTTCCCATTTATAAGATAAACATACAGTAAAGGTAATTTCCATTTGTCTTCAACGTACAAATAAACGAATTGCAGACCACATATGGAAGGTAATTTTCATAATGTAAACGTACGGCAAGGCAGGACAACTTCCAACCGCTTTTCACATACAAACAAAGGAAATTTAGATCAAACGATGGAAGCCGATGTATAAACAGCATACATTATTAATGCAAAACAAAGGTATCTCCAATTATACTTGTGATACCGCACTACCATGCATGCCACCTTATGCAAACTTAACAACGTGGTATCATCCACCACGCCTTGTACATAACATATACAAAAATGTAATTAAAATCCATTAGATACCTTATACAAAGGAAGACGGAAAGGTAGAAGAAACGGAAATGAATTAGGCGTCAAAGCGTATTGAGTTGCGCACAAATCAAAATTGATGTGGCTAAAATAGCCCTTGCAGACGATCAAAATATATACACAGCGATTCGTAATTGTGCACACTGAATAGAAAATATCTAAATATACCAAAATTTAATTATTGAAAGAGAAAAGATACCAACGTAATTGTAAATATACTTATCAATAATAACACAAATTCAAAACTTAAATTAAGGTAACGATACACAAGAATTGACGCGTTAAACAAACCAGTTTCTTGGTTTCTCCAAGCGTAACAATTTGTCAATAATCAGTGGAATATGTTTGGAAGAAGTTCATCGTTAATAACTATTTCAATATTCTGAAAGAACAATTAGTCAGCAAATCCCATCAAATATGGAATTCCATGAACAAACTTCTGTTTGAATCCATGTAAAGTCAAAATAGTTGGAAAAAGAGATGCTCCGTCATCAATAATAATAGATGCAATAAGTGGAACAAATAATACTACTGTAATGATGGCAGTTAGCGCGGGCGTGTATAAGGCTTCACCACTGACTGTCTTCAAGGCCAAACATTTATAGGACGATTGGATTCCTTCGCCATTGGATTGGATTCCCGGAACAACATATGCCACTACATCTAATGGGTGGATAGAATCTAATGTTTTCATGAATTACGTTGAAACCGGTTTAGTAGATGCATTCGGACCTGAACGACCCATATTGTTATGTAGATGATACATTGATTAGGACAGCAAGATTTTCTTATGTTTTGAATCTGTAAAAGAATTTTGTGTTCCGTTTGCATTATATTAAATAGTTTGCTATTTAGACCCTGGTTTAAATATGATAAAGCTATTTACATAGTGATATATGAGACCTAATTGCTCCACATACCTCTAATAGCCTGATAACATAAAATAAAAATCGAATACGTACTTGGCCCAAAAATTTCGGGAAGTGTGTAGTATAGAGGTTGTTGGAATAGAATAGTCATAATCTCAACATCATTCTCAGGTTAACAAATACTGTTAGATAGTAGGTAAGGTCCACAGAAGAGACTGCATCAATAACATACAAAGTTCAGTTATCTGTTTCATTTTGGTCAATACTGAAAGTTGAATTGCGTTATTTTTGCTAAACACTTGCCCTGCATCACCCTAACCCGAGAGGTTGCAACAACGAGACAAGACATAATGTAAATAATATCTATATCTTTTCGCAATGTTAGCCCAGATATGTTACAAGGTGTTAGAAGATCGTTCGTGCTCGCATAAGAAAAACTTTATTACAAAATGGGGGACACGTTGGGCAATTCATTTAATTTATTTCTCTTCAAATATTCATTGTTCAGAGCCTACTTAGTCAATACAAAGTTTGTATTGTTTTAAAGGGAGTTGCTAAAAATTTTTTGACAATTTTTAAAATAACTCACTTGCAGTTAATTCTATAATACACAAAATTTAAGTTATTTCGATAGAGAATTTAAATCCGAATCGAGTTCCGATAAAAAATTAGCCAATGCTTTCGAAATTTTACATTCGGCTTAAATTATGGAACACCCTGTATAGTATTGAGTTTTTTTTTTAATTAAAGATTAAATTAAATTCTTTACTAAATGCTGTACTAAAGCGCATAGACTAAAAATTTGTCATTTTGTAAAAACCTCATCTACGTGAGCGCCATTCCTGGGAAAATACCGTTTTTCTGTTTCTAACTTCAAAACTCTTATCAATAAGTGAATAAACCTAATGTCAATATAAGATACATTTATAGAGAAATCCAAAAGTGTAATCATATACAAGATGTGCCATTAAAAAATCTTTCAATTTGTTGTCACTTTTTTTAAACCACATTGTATATTTTAAAATAATTTCTTAAAGTACCCCAGTTTGACTCATTAACGATTTTGTGACAGATTTAACTAACATCACCCCAAAAGAACGGAGTACTAAATGGACACCCTATAATAATGTACAATAAAATACAAATATAGTATTACGGGGAACAATCATCCGGTACTAAAGAAATTCAGTATTTTATTAAAATTTTTATGGTTTTAGATATTTTTTATTAAATACTTAATTTATATGTATAATTAAATTAATTAAATTAGGTCACCTTCATTTTTACAATTTATTCTACTGTTATAATTAAACACCGCAATACAATCCCTTTTACTTAAAGCAATGTGTAAAAAACTCAATTCAATAGGAAAATTTATTCAAACTCATTTCAATTTAATTTAAATATATTGACATTAATCTACAGAGCAGGATAAACTTGAGATTATATTCTAAGATAAGTAATCGTTAAAGCAAGTTTTAAAATGTTAAACCATTTTTTCAAATAATTCATGTGGGATGGGGCAGTAGAACATCAAAATTGCTGGAGTTTGAACGTATGGTACGGGATTCTGGCAGGAAAAATTATACGTCCACTTTTTTTTTTACCAAACCCTTAACGGGGAGAGGATTTTGGAATTTTTGAACGTTTTTCTTTCACCACTTTTAGAAGACGGCTCCTTGGAAACAAGAAGGCACAAGTCGTTCCAGCTTGATTGTTGTCCGACACATTATGACCGAAACGTACGTCAGCATTTATTTGAGCAATACTTGAATCTTGTTCTTGAAAGAGGAAGTATATTTCCCTGGCCGGCGCGTTTGCCGGATATTACTTCTTTAAATTTCCACCTATGGGGTAGACTAGAAGACCTGTTTTTCCATGAGAAGCCAACAACCAGGGAAAACATGATGGAAAGAATACGAAATGCCACTAAAAGCTTGTCCAGGGCTAAAATTGAAGCGGCGGTTTTTTCTATCGAAATTAGATTAAATAAATGCATCCAGAACGATGGGAGACATTTTGAAAGTTTGTGAGCTATCTCTGCCTAAACTTTCTTTATGTAGGTAGTTCTAAGATCTCTGTGCTTCTCTTTTATTATTTATTAATGATGTTTCGTTGTCCTTTAAACACGCTTCGTATTAACATTTGAGAAAGTTGAATCGTCGTTTAAATTACGATTTGTTTTTTTTTGCCGCCAAAGTAACTAGATAGTACCGTTCTATATAGTTTTCTTAAAAAAATCACAAAAATGTGTATAGCTGCAGAGAGCACCCTCTAGTTTATTTGTTTAAGACTAAATGCTCCAACAAAAAGTTTACATTTTACTGAATCATATTTAGGAGCCAGTGACAATGGTCGAGTCTAGGATCATAATCAGTATGATTTAATACCTGATGTAAAACAATGTGGTAGGGATGCTTATTATTGTTTTGAAGAATCTCGTCGACAATTGTTTTGAAACTCCCAGGTCGTCTGAAATTTTTCTGGTGTTAAAGGTGGGATTGTATTGCACGTAGGCCAAAACGTTGATATGTTCCTCAGTGTGTGTTCTACGAACTATTACAGTGCTTAAATCGGCTGCACGTTGCGTAATCGATTGCGGTATGCAAATTTTTACATTTTCTCGTATCAATCGAGAACGGATGAGGTTTTCACTAAAATTTAGGTAATTTTAAGCCACGTAACGGTCTGTCAAATAAATAGCACCAGTCTATTTAGTTTTTTTCCAAAAAAAACATAAAGTTGTGGAATCGCTATGGATAACACTCTCGATCTTATTTGTTTAAAAATAAACGCTCCAACAAAAAGCACCCTTCAAAAGATAAAATTGCTCTTTCAAACTAAGAGACTAAGAATATTCGAACCCGTTCAGGAGATATTAAAATGTAAATATTGGAAAATGCATTGCGCCCTCCCCTCATTTGTTATGAGATACCCAAAAGTGATGTGGTATCACCCAAATGATAGTTTCAAAATTATAGCTCATCCCCCAATTTTACGAGATAGCATAAATTCTATGTTCCTTCGCAGAAATTACGCCTCCTATCGGTCGAGTTGCGAACTTCAAAATCATTTTCATCCATTTCTCTTATTCTCTTTTCTTATAAGGATTTTTTTCCAAACCTTCAGGTCTTACCGTTGTTGAAATAGAGCCGCTCCGTACCCTTTATCCGGACACCCGGTTCATAGAAAATCTAATCAAATTAAAACTATGTTAGAAATATAGCTATAGTAGACAACTGCAGTTATATAAACAGCGGGCGTAAAAGTTCAGGTGAAGAAACTGTTTTCGTTGTAAAAGCGTAGAAGATAGTAAAGTACCCATGTGGTATTTGTAAAGCAAAAGTAGGAATGCTTGATTTATCTTGCGTGTGAAGGCCCTTGCTCACGCTGGTTTCATATAAAATGTGTTCAGTTGAAACCACAAGATAAAAAGAATCTAAGAGCAATTCGAGGAGCGAATGGTTTTGCACAGAATGTGGGGCTAAGCTTAATGAGGAAGGTTTTGAATTCCAGAAAAGGATCGAAAAAATTGTTGAAAAGCTTTAAGTACATTTGAAAAAACGAATTATGATAAAAATGGAGAGTCCTACTAGTAAGGGTAACCAAACTATGGTTAAAGATGATGACAAAACGTATCGTCCAACGTATACATATGTGGTAAGGCGCGCTAAACATGAACCGGTTACTGTAGTTAGACCAATTGAACAGCAGGAGGCGAGTATAACCACGAAGGAAACCAAACAAAAAATTCATGTTCAGTTAGGTGAAAGAAGTGTGAAAGCATGGAGTAGTGATAGGGTGTGACGGTAAAGAGAGTGATAAGTTGAAGCAGAACATTCAAAAATCTATGAGTGATAAGTATGAGATAAAAACCCTAGAATAAAATTAAATTGAGTAAAGGATATAGAGGAGGTTGATGAAGAGACGCTTCTGAATAGGATTGTACAGCAAAATAATCTATAAGTGGGTGTCGAATGTGGATTCCAAATTATGAAAGTCTCCACTAAGATGTTTCAAGTGTCTTGGTTTTTCGCACATTGTTGCAACATGTAGAAATGAAGTGAAGTGTGGAAGGTGTAGTAAAGAGGGGGATTCAGAGAAGGATGGCAGCGATGATAGTAGAGAGAGAAGTGAAAACCGTATGGAGGCTAACAGAAAATTTGCGATTTGTCGTAAATCACTCCATATACAACAAGAACTATCCCTATCACCTCGAAAGGGTTATAATGGCTGCAAAGAGGACTACTCAAACAGATTTCTAGTAACAAACGAAACATTTAATTCAAAACAAATGATTTTCCAACAAGGCATTTTATTGATTAATATGGATGGACCGATTTCCAAAAGAGATAGGGTTGAATTATTAGTTAATGAATGATCAGCTGTTGTTGTAGTCGAGTCATATGTGGATCCAGAAGATGATCAGGTACTGTTCACGTTAAAGGGCTATAATTGTGTGATGTGTAACGTGAAGAAACAAATTGTGTTTCAGTAAACAGAACGTAGGAAGCCACAACAGGAATTGATGCTTTGTGTAGTTCAGCAGATAAAATACACGCGGTCTTAACACTAGACACGTGGGAACGTGTTTTCAAGAAAAAAAAATTGGGTACCACGAAATTGGTAACCGCAAAACTGCAAAATACGAACATTAACATATCCAACTTTTATAAGGTAGTTTAGAACCCTGAAACCGCTTTAACATACTGCCTGCGTCACAAGAAACCGGTACAAATCTCAGCTAGCATTCAGCTCTAGTTAAAGCGTATCAGGCTACCAACCCCTTCCTGACGGTGCACCATCCGCTTGCGAGAAACAAAATTGTAGAAATCCATACACCTAGAGGCGTTTAGAGAAAGTTATACAATAACCTAGAGTTCTGCAGTTTCGCAGAATCTGAAATGTGCGCTCGTTAAGTACGGACGTGTATACGTTACGCTCTGGAGAATAAATAATTTTAAATCATTTAAAGCTCTAATTTATTTCAAATAATTGCCATAACCAATTATACATAAATACGTTGTTGAAATCTTATACTTTTTAAAATAAAAAATGGAGTGGAATAAGTGTAATCAACCATTCAAATGTGAACAAATCTTGTGTTTGTATTTTTGTTTTGTTTGTCTATCTTGGGGGTGAAACATGTGCGTGTTAAATGCGGCAAGTTCGAAATCTTAACCAATTAAGTAGTGCACGGAGACGTGAAGTAAATTCAGCGTCTAAATGCGGGAACCACTAAAATGCTAACAAAAAATCGTAAGTAATCAATTAAGCATATTATCACGGTAACACGTTAACGGTACAAAACATGCGCAGTTTAAAAGTAATTAAGTTTGTACAGAGCCATTTGCATCAGACCGCGAACGTAATATAACAATATGAATGCTTCAATAAAAAAAACGTACTAATAAAAATGCATCTTATTAAAAAATGGAGGTAAAATGTCTGTATGACTACTTTATGGTCATTAAATCATAAATTCGGAAAGACGCGGGAAGTCATAACCCTTTTTTCTGTCGGCATATTGACAGAAATATAAAATATAAAACATATGTCAATACGTGGCAGAGCCGTAAATTAAAAAAAGATCCTATGGAAGTGTAAATTCTAGATACAGCTTGCAGATTAGCTGGTAAGTTCTTAATATTCAACATAATATTTAATTGCCTCGATTCGACCTGGACACAAGGGGCGGTCAAGGCAGAAACAAACAGGCCCCGTTGTTGATGACTGTGCAAGGAACAAATGGTGAGTCGGTACGTGGAATGACAGAGGTATGTATGGTAAAGAATTTGAAATTGTGAATGTAATGTTCGAAAGGCAGCTTGATATTTTCTACTGGAGCCAAAGTGCAAAGGTAAGGACTGTGTGGAGATGGAGGATGGTATCCTAGCACTATGATCAGGAGTTGAGACTGAAGTGCATGGCGCAAAAGGAGTTGGGGAAAGAGCGAAAAAAAGTGTTAAACAGTACGAATTGGTATCTCCCAGGGTAATATGGGTTAGAATGAAAGTGGAGCTTCGAATAATTTTTCTTGTCTCACCACTGAATAGAGAAAAAGACCAAGAGTGTGAGAACTTCTGGAATGGTGTAGAGAACGTGTTGAACGTATGTAAACCGAAGGAAAGAGTGATGATGTTGGGAGATATGAACGGATGGGTGGATGTACAGATAGAACGTACTGAACGCGTTCTTGGAAAGTTTCCTGCCAAAGAATCAATGAGAATGGTGAACGCCTGGTGAACATCTGTATGGAGAGAAGCCTGTTCTTATCTAACACGTGGTTTATACATAAAAATGTGCATATATATATATATATATATATATACACATGGAAACGAGGTGATTCTAAAAGTATGATTGACTTAATAGTGTATGATGAACGACTTAGAAGCCTGGTGAGAGACATAAAAGTAACGCGCGGATCAGAGTGTGGATCCGACCACTTTTTAGTTGTATCGAGAAGGTGTTTAGAGCAAACCTGAGCCTGGAGAAGGAACGCAAACATAGTACGAACGTCCAGAATTAGGGTATACAAACTAGAAGATGATGGTGCGAGAATGAAATACGCAGATGCTGTGAGTGGAGAGTTGAATGTGAATGAAACAGTGTGGAACGAACAAATAAAAGACACTGTCATTGAAAGTGCATGGATAAGCTTGAAAAACTGTGTTGTCAATTGTGCTGTGCGGATATGTGGAAGACCGACTGTAGGTAGACAGAAAAAATGTGCTTAGAGGAATTAATGGGTAAAAATAGCAGTATTTAAGAAAAAGATGCATACATGTCAATGATTTCGATTGCCTATAATTGTTTTCCATCTATTAAGAAGACCGTTTAAAAAGGGTTAGTTATGTTCGTGCTATTCTATTCTATTAGTTTTCCTACTTGCATATTATGTTGCATATGTATGTTTTGAAACAGATGTACAGCGTTTCTGATCGTATTTCAGCAGACGTTCCTCAGACGTTAACGTACTTTCGTTCTTAAGGAATTCTAGTTACATAGGCGCTTCCGCTTGTTCACTTCATTGTGTATTTTTATGGTTATCAATTTCTATTTCCCGTATTTGTACTGTAAAACAAAAATGTGTTGTTAGAACGTTATCCGTTAATCAAAATTAAAGCTTTGATTAATTTAGATTCGAAATTCATTAGTGTAACCTTGCAAGAATCAATAAATAAGTATAATTAGAAATTTTAAGTAACATTTTTGCGCACAAATACATGTATGAATGTCATATTTAATTATTATGCTTTGATTTTGGCAAAAGCTTTAGGTACTGTATATATTATTAAATCTTTGCTACTATTAAGATTAAGGTTTTTGAATATAGAGGTTCATTTGATAGTTTGAGTAGTTGAGTTTTTTGACCTTGACAATTGGTTTCACAGCACGATTCCGTTGTCTGATTATTGCGTACGGATATGCTTTTATAGCAACATCACCACCACCCCCTCCTACCACTGAGCTATCGGAACCCTTAACTTATCTGCTATGCAAATCATACCACTATTTTCACCTGTAAGATTGGTTTCAAATCCAGAGAATATTTTCAATGAGGGATATCTTCTGAAGAAGATTATGTTTACTAAGCAGGTTACATTCGGCACTAATGGCGTGGTATCGTCTCAGTGCTGTACACGCCAGACTCGAGATAATTATAACTGGGTTATGAATTGTAAAGACCAATAAATTTCCATGTACATCATTAAATTAAAGCTGTCAGATTATTAGTTTTCATGAGACTGTAATATCAGATTGAAAAATAAAACTGTAATTGTGTTTACTGACAAAAATACTGAAAAAATCAGAAATATAAATATTGCCAGGAAACTCGGTATCCTGGGTTAAAGAATTATTCTAAACAACTTCTATTAGCTTTTTGCGGTATCTTTAAATCGTAAGTAAAATATCGTGAATTGAAGCTGTTTGTGAAGTTGCAGTAGGCTTAGTTGAAACTTAACATTTTTCATCATTGGGAAAATAGCTGTTACGTTTCGTAACGGTGTTAGCATTTACATACGACAAATCTTTTTTTCTTTTAAGAGATCGTTTACTACCTAAAAGATGTTAAGTTATACTTCAATTTATGTATTGTCCAGTTCATAACCGTGATTATGGAAAAAGAAAAATAAAGGTATAAGGACATAGAAAAAGAGTGGGCATCCCAACCCACTTTTTCATGCAGAAATATTAAAACTTTTTTTATCATTTAAAGTCTTATGCGAAATAATAATAAACAAGCGGCGAGACAAGGCAACAAAAACATGGAGGCACGAAAGCAAAACGCAGGAAGTTGTGGAAAAACCATGTACAAAGCATTGTAAGAAAAGAGTAAGAGAGATAAAGACTGAAATGATGAGTAATATGGGATGGTTGAAGTAAAAAGGCAGCCAAACCTGACAGTATATGTATTACTTACTATTAAATGCAATAAATGAAAAACAGATTCGATATATGCAATTATGAGGCTGGTAAAAACTGTTTATCTTAATTGTATTCTCTAAAGACGGATGGTTGCACAAGTTGTTACTCCAAGCATCAAATTTGTCAAATAAAGTTGATGTTGCTCTGTAAAGTAATTATAAACTCTACTATGTAACATTATTTAATTTTGCATGGAGTATAAAGACAATTACTCTGAAGTTTCTGAAATCTGAACTGTAGTATACTTTTGTTATATATGTAATACTAGAAATAACGTTGCGACAGGTTTATTAGAACTCGGTATCTCAAATATCTGGGTAGACATTATACAAGAAAATGAGAACACAAGATTTTGTACTACACTTTCATGAAGGAAATTCATTTTATATAATTTAATGTGATTCACAGATATCACAATATATATGAAGAATTCTTTTCAGATTCACTTTAAATTTTAGTTTTGTTTCGTTAGAAAAGAGGTTCCAGAATCATATAAGATTTAATAACGTCTCTGTTAAACTTCTTGATATCTGTCAAATAATATTTGAAGTAGTTTCAAAAGACCAGTCAATAATTTAAGCCCGATCCTAATAATAGACAACAATTGGTTTGAGTTTGACAGAACTAAAATATCACAAGGTTTTACTTATGTATAAAAATACAATTCATAGTCTTATAATGAATAACTAGTATTTGTGTGGACCCGTCTGTATAATAATGTGTAACATAATAAAGAATGTTACAAAACTTTTATGTGGTATTAAGAATTAAATAAAGACGATGATTAAACTACTTCATTTTAGCGTTAGACTTGTTTAAAATTAAACACGTAAAATAGTAAGATACGTTTGGATGTTTTGGTCATTGCTTGTAAGACAGGTGTCTTACTACAATGTGGTTTTTACTCAGTACATTTAAAGCGTATTTTTGGATAGCTTTAGGGTCATAGTTTTTGTACTTTGTTAGAAGAAGAAAATAGAGTCCTATAGTGTCGCCTTGGTCCGTTTAAAATTTCTACGTGAAGTTTGATTAAGGAGTAGTTGAATCAGCAAATTAATAAATAGAAAAGAATAGAACGGTGTAAATTCGCTTAAATTTTTGTGGTATTTGATAAATAATTGCTATTTGTTCAATGAATATAAATTGACACAAATTTTGTGAAGGATGTCATGATACTGATATATGAAACCCAAATAACAATAATAATAGCAATAGGGCCCTTTATAGTTTTTTGTATTTTTTATTTCGCTAAAAAGTGATGCAAAGTTATATATTGGACAGGGTAACTTTGCATGACTGTATAAAACCTGTTGTCTTTAATAGAAGAACTGCGACTAAGCAAAGCTAGACCCATGTAACGCGTTTTTGGGTTTAATAATTGGTGACTGTGTATGTATGAAATTCAGCGCTTGTTGTTTTATAGGTTGAATTGAAAATATAATAACTTTTTGTTCATGCAAAATTTATAACTGCGCCTGTACTGAGATCTGCAGTATGAGTTGCGGTATATACAATGTTGTTTTGTTTATTGTCCGTTCATGTGGATGTTTGCGTCGTAACAATTAAGAATTTTTTATGCATCTCACTTTTACTTATCTCGAAAAAGAGAACGTGTTGTGAAAATTTCAGTCTAGTTGCTTTAGTTGCGGTTATCTGTAAAGCAAGTATTAGGTCCTGACGAAACAAGAAGTGTTGCGTTCAGAATGACGCGAATTGTTTTCTGCGTTAGTTGTTTTCGTGCTTGAGTTGAAGTGAGACATTAAGTGTCAATGTGTGATACAGTTGGTATGCACTTTCTTTATATGAGCGGGAAGAGGAGAAATTGATTATTCGGATTTAGTGAGTCAAAGTCCAGATTTTGAGAGTTGAAGTTGAGTGGTGCTTGCCTGAAGGCCGAGGATTAGTGTTGTAGCGAAAAGTGTTTGAAGTATGTGGAGAACGGATACAGGAGAGTATGATTGATTCTGCAATCTGTTGTGGTTTTATTTAAAGCGATTCGTAGCGATAGTAATGTGGAGTATGAAAAACCTAGTGTACTTTAGAAATAGTGATGTTTACGGTCCTTCATTTTTGGCTCAGCCGTTATGTACCTGACTGTATCCTAAGCAGTTTCTTATGTACCATAACTGGTGCAGGTTTATATAATTAAATTTATAAATTAGAAGGCGGGTTTAATGGAAATCATTTAGTAAATATGGGTATATCGTTGTATAATTGATAGTAAGAATAGGGTGTGCTTAGAGATGTTTTGAAAGCAACTGACGGGGTTGATTATTTTTATGGTTGAGATTTAAGAATGTTTTTTTATTATAAAATAGAGTTCACAGCTAATGTTATATAATGACTAATTGTATTTTCTTGTAGTAAATGCTTAAAATATTATGATCTTAACGAAAGGGTAAATTAAAAAGGTCTCTTGATTTCATTTTTAATGTATTTTATTTTGACATATTTTAAGATTGGTATTCACACGTTAATTGTAGTGGAGGTACAAAAGCACTCCCAGGTAAAAAAATATAAAGCCACCTTTGGGAGATACCCGTTGTAACACTAAAGTATATTAATCGTTGGAGTACCGCGTGTGTGCCAAGTTTGAAACGTTACCTTTTGGTTCATTAATTTGAAACGCAGACCTTTTAACATGATGTAATGTTTTACTTACACTAGTTAGCTAACTGTGTAACATGGTGACCACCATTTTTGAAACACAGACCTTCACAAAATATTATAATATTATCATATCGATTTAGGAAGGTTAGAGGAGGTTGATTGCAATATTTATCCTTCAATAAGCAATAGAATATAAAGACGTACTGTTCTATGTATTGATAACTAATACTTATATTTTATTTATGTTGTTATTCTTGTTGTAGTAAGCGGGAAGGTTTTCCTTTGGTAGTTCTTTTCTGTATCCGCAATAAAGGCAGCATAACTACATTGCCCTTGCTTATAAATTTATATACTGTGTTTTTATGTGTTATCATTACTTTATCCTCATCTGGATATCCGCAACACACATATCCCGTAACAGCTCTTTCAACCAACGTGGATAACAATAATAATAATAATTTGTCTTTATTAGGCAACCATTACATTTAAATTTGATATGTACAACAAATGCGATTGAAAAAAAGAATGTCTAAACGGCGGAGTTCAGACGTGGATTACATATGCGTACCTGATCTTCCACTCAACCATTAATATTATGTGAGATAGTAACAACAAAAATGATTATGTTTAGGTATGGGAGTATAAATGTCATTATTATATCTACAAAGTAAAAAAACAGGTTAGTAAGAAGGAGGCATACAAAAAAGGAATAAAAATAAAGGAGAAGAGCATGAGTGACACGAGCAAAGCTTTTGTGCTAAATCGTGGAATTATGGGTGATTATTGTTATTGCAGGGTGTTTGTTATTTGTTACTTGTTTTTTTTTTAACAAAACTAGCTCATGTAATTTTTGCACATTTCATTTTGGCAGGTGAAGAATTATAAGATTTAAAAATTATTATTAATTTTATTAAATACATAAATAAAAAGTTTACATATTTACCTTTGAACTTATTCGTTCATAACAAAACTTATAATAAATTATAAGATTTACTGATAACATATGAAAACGCTCTTTGATTTATGCTAGTTTTGTGCTGGGGTATAGTTAGTAAATCTTTGCGACGAACGTTAAGGTTGTGAACATCAGTGCGAAACTTATTTTATTATAGAGGTAAGGAAGGGTTTCATCTTCTATAACTTTAAAAAGCAAAACAGACGAATAATAATCCATGAAATTTCGTTTATACAAAATACGCTGGCTTGTTTTTAATTCCAAAAATTAATCGAAAACAAGAATTTAGTATCGTCCACGAAATCCAACGCCACTCCATCTTGCCGTTTCGCAACGTTGTTTTTTGAATCGAATAATAATATTTTTGATTTTCACAAGTTAATATTTAGAGAATTATCCTTAGCATAGCCAATGAAACTTATTAAATCAGCATTTATTTTTTTATTAGCTAAATCATCATAATCTTTATCAAAGCACAATATAACTGTGTACCATCAGTATACAAATGGTAGTTACATAATTTTAAACAATGCATGTTGCAGGTATAAATAGCAAACAGTAACGGTCCCAGTATCGAACCTTGTGGAATTTCACAGGGTGCGCTAATAATATCTGAAATTATGTTATTTTAAACGACAACCTGCGATCTTTCTTTTAAGTAGTTTGACATAAGAATGATTCCATTGTTTTCATGACCTATGAAGTGTAAAAGTGCGAGCAATACATTGTGATTAATGGTATCAAAAGCCTTGGAAAAGTCCAGGAGAATTAAAACTGCCATTGAATTCCTGTTCAAAGCTTTGAAGATATCGTCAGTTATTTTGAGTAATGATGTTTCACAGCTATGACCACTTCGAAACCCCGATTGTAAATCTGGAAGTATATTATTTTTAAAAAGGTTCTGCTGTAACTGAATATATAAAACTTTTTCAAAAAGTTTGGGTACAAGTTGGATTATACTGATAGGGCTTATGTCATTTAATGTTTCCGGATTGGATTTCTTTGAAAGAGGCCGAACTAGAGATATTTCCAAAAACGGGAAAAAGAGAATTTTCTATTGAACCCAACTTTAACATCTTCGGTGATATTCCGTCATTTCCCGATGCGGTGGAGTTTATTGAATTGATTATTTTTACGATTTCATCAATATTAAATATATGAAACTCAAACTTCTCTGTCAGTTTGATTATATTGTGAGAGCAAAATAGTTGACTAAATGGCATTGTTGTAACCCTTTTACTTAGCTGTTGAAATAAAGACAATATTTAAGGTGTTAACATTATCGAGATGGGAAGAATGTTTACAATTTCCATGTTCATGACATATCTAAATTATTAAGCTCTTTATATATTACCTTTCCTGGTTGCATTTTTTAGTTGGAATTCGATATAACCTTTGTCACGCACGACAGCACGATTAACTAGATTTCGAAAAGTTTTATAATATTGTCAATCGCTAGTTTGAACCTGTCTTCCGATACTTTACGGCTGCATTATCACGCAACTTAATCATGTATTTTAGATTATCTGTCAATCATGGTACCTTTTCTTTTGTTATTCGTGAAAATTTCATTGATACATGTTTTCCAAATAGAGTCAATATTACATTGTTAAAATATGTAACTTTGTTATTGATACCTATCATTTTGTACAATGTCAATATTTTGTAAATCTAGGTCCTATCTCCTTTCTCATAAAAATTGGAGGATCATTTGGCTTATTATGTAAGTTCGCGTATTAACTTTGTCTTTGCATTTGAGTTGTTCACTCGTTAGACTGGCCTGCGTATATTATAAGCTGGGAGGAGAGTAGGGATGCCTCTACGTACCCATATTTTATTTAACCCATTAGTGGACAAAGCTGTTTTCTTTAGAAAATTTAAGATAAAATAACTTCTAAAAATATAATAAAGAGCTTATTTTGAAAATTCGTTAATAAATTTTGACAATATAGGCCGTCCCCTGAAAGGGACGCCGTCGAGCCTGTCCAAAGTTATACATAGATGATAAAAATACCGTTAATACACAATTTCTTTATTATTTAAAGAAACATATGATGAACTATACAATCATTTTAATTCATATGGAAATCTTAAAAACACTGTATTGGATACAAGGAAACAATAGATTTTTCGCATACAAACTAGCTTTTCTTCCAACAATGTTTGCATCTTCGGTCAGTGTTGTTGTATAGCACTATGTGCCCAGAATAGTCAAACTTAACTTCACTTAGTAGATTGAAGACACGTCGTTGATATGGTTTTATACCAAAAGGTTTCGACAAAGTCAATGTGGCGAAATACTAATAAAGACTGCATTTTTGTCGTCAAGTTTCAGTCGTTTCATTAAAAGCCACCCATTGACAACTGACACATCGAACAGGTAAGCTACCAACGGCCAGTACCATTTCATTTGCCTGATTCGCGCTCTATTAACGGATACAAGAGCATCTAGTTTATCAACACCGCCCGTTCCATTATTATATCCAGCTACAATTTTTGGGCGTGGAAGATTTTTCCTTGATTTAGAAACTCTATCCCAGCGATTAATATTTCCAATTGAATGGTCTTCAACAATTGACACTATAGTAACCACCTTATTATCCTTCCACTGGACCAAAAGTATTAAATGTTCATAGACACAAAACTGGCGACTGTCCCTATTCTCTTTGTTCCAACTTTTTTAATTTGAAATCGGATATTGTTGAAGTCGATTTTCTCGAATGGTTCCAGTAGCGCAATATTTTTTTGCAGATAAGTGAGGTACTAAAGGTAAACTCGTGAAATAATTATCAAAATAGATTTACCCAGATGTACCCATTATTTTGAGGCACTTCAACTTGTCCCCACCATGCCAAAACGTTTTTCCAACCTAGTGTCCTTTCCTGTACATATATATATTGAAACCACGCGTGTATACTTCATTTTGCCTAATTTTTAAAACCGAAACGTATAGGTTTTCCACGTATATATTGTTTCGCATAGTGTTTCCCATAATAAGGAACCATACTTTCATCGATGGAAAGATGTTCGTGCAATCCACCATGTTGCCTAATAGTTTTGTTAAGTTTTTCAATTAGAGGGCTTATTTTGTATAGCTTGTCTTCCTGTACCGTTGTAGTGTTGTTATTGAAATGAATATATTTCAATCTTTTTTCAAACCATTTTAATCGCATACTGTTTTGCCCAATTTTTGGCACATCCTCTTCGCCGGACCAGAGAATTCTTCTGTTTGGATATTTTCCATATCCTGACAATAAAATTATTCTGAAAAAGGCATATATTCATTTATAAACAAGTCTAAGCTCTCATTTTTTGCAGGGAATATTTGTTACATTGCTCTATTATCATAGTCAAGAGCTCCCTGTCAAAGAACACCTTGATATAGTCAACTGGAGTCGTAGCATTCCTACTGTCAGCAGATGGCTGTTTCCGATCACATACCATGCGTATGTCAATATCTGGTATAACAATGGGATTTTGTTTCCAGTTGGATTTCTCATACGATTCTTTTGTTTGATTGGCTACGTAAAAAATATATATTGTTAGTAAGAAGCTACTTTATAGTTTATTTTATCGTCACCTTTCATGCGTCTTCCTGGCTCAAATAAAGACAACAAATCATCGTCATCACAATCATGCTGCGCGGTTTCACAGGGTTAGTTAACATGTCTTGTATGTACATCGTCTGAACCATCGCTGTCAGCTTGAGTTTCATTACCATTTTCGGGAGGTTCCTTGAGTCTCAACCTATAAAAGTCTAAGACATTAAGTTGAAATGTTAATGAAATGAAAATGATATATTTTGGTAATAATTTACACAGTCAAATCTATTTGCTATGGTTAGTTTCCTGTCATCAAAATAAAATAATCACCATAAGTACCTACATTAAATATGAAATAACTAGATACTTACCCACGGTTTCGTGCGGATAAAGTCCGGGATCCATTTTGAATATTAAGCAACACTTTCACGTTTAGATTAGAAATTGCAACTGAATTTATTTGACATAGGTCTAAGAAGTCCCACTGCAATGCAAATATCCCCTCCTATATCTACAAATAGACGAAACGGCGACGTCCCCTTAAACGGACGTTGTCCACTAATGGGTTAAGACGGTAATTGAACGAAAATTATGTCATGCTAGAATTTTGTGCAAAAATAGTACTGTGGGCAATACATTTCATATTTAAAAATTTATTAAACGTTTTCATTAAAAGAATATATGCACTGGTTTGAACTGAAGCTGTAATGAAGCATATTTTATTAGATCGGATAAAATTTTATTTTAAAAGTTTTCTAACAATATTTTTTTAACAATGATTAAAATTAATATATAATAAAAGTATTTTTTAAGCGGAGAAAGTTCAACAAGCGTGTTATTTTAGTATTTCATTCATTTATCACGGTTGCATTTCCACGAGTTTAAAATACAGAGTTTTTCCTAAACGGGTCAGTGGTATTTTTTTAAATAGCTTATTTTAAATTGAAATTTGTAACCGCTCATTTGGAATAATATTTTTACACGGGATTTAGTATTTTAGATTTTACCTGCTAAATGCAAAGTTTTAATGGTATGATGGTGATTGAAATACGTACTTAACGTAAACATATTGTTTTTGTTATTCACAAGGGTAAATATAAAACAATCTAAATGTATTATTATTCTCATCCACAATTGCCTCGTCGAGTTTGTTTTAGGTAGGTAAAAAAAATTCATTCAATTAACACAATTGTACATATGATATGAAACTTTTATTTTGTTTACATTATTTTATCAGAAAAAATTAATGTACAATTTACTTTTACATTGCGCGTAACATGAATTTCGTAATGAATAACGTAAACTGATTTAACATACAAATAATGTGTTACCCTGCTACGTTAAACACGTTAGCACCGACATTGATAATGACAGACCCAACCCAGAGCCGTCATTGTGTAAAATTGGTCTTGCACTTATCTGAATGTTTTTAGAAGTTATTTGTACTTTTACTTTATGTTTATGTTTTTGCCTGTTTTTTTTTTGTAACTTTTTTCTTGTACCATCCGTAGTACATGACGGCTACGGGAGTGATTTCCTATTCATAGCCGTCATGTACCACTTATGGCACAGGTAGTAATAATGACACATTCACACTGTATTCTTTGTTTCAGATTTTTAAATAAGCAATTGCAATGGAAGCATTAGAAATTCGAATTTGGCGTTATATGACATTAATAGTTATTGGTTATTTGTACTTGAACATAATTAATATTAAGATAAAAAGCTTGAACTTGTTTCGATGGGTATTTGCATAGTAAATTGCAAAGCTTTTAAATATGCGCGGTAATTTGCGGGTCATGACTGTTTTGTAAAGGGGAGCAAATAGAGACTCTGTCATAATGACGTGTATTTTGGAGTCAGTCGCATTAAGTAAACGATTAGACGGAGTCGCGTTAACTAAGCGATCATAGTGGGTTGAATTGCAAGTAACCAAACGGTTGAAAAGCGATAACTGCAGCTTAAGTTAAGCTGCAATTTAAATTGTGAAATTATAACGAAAATTCAGTTGACATAGTGATAAAGAAATATAAGTGGTTTTTACTTACTATTGCGAGGAAAAGCCAAAAAGAATCAAAAGTGTAAATGTTGTCAACTTGGCGATAATAAAAAGATTGCATAATAAGTTGTAATAGCATTTAAAGTGCGTATATAAAGTGTTCCAAGTTGATGTTTTGATAGCGAAAGATAAATGTACAATAAGGCAATCGACCCAGTTAATAGATCGATATAGAAAACATGATAAACAAAAGCATTGATGATTAAAAGCATAACCGTTCGTAGTTCGCTTGCATTTTGTTGCGCAAGCTGTTTGTAGTTAAAACGGAACAATTAAGTAAAAACTGGATAGTGTAAATATATTCAGCAATTATATAAAAAAAAATCATTAAATTGTGGAAATAAAATTAGAAGCGTATTCATCCATAACAAAGGTATAAGAAAAGATAAGGAGAACAAAGGGGAATGGTTCCAGATCATCGGAGGATCAACCATCAACCTAAACGAGGCCTCTTCACCGTTTCAAGAAACGCCGAGTTACATCATTCGCTGTCAACTAAACTAACAAGTAACAAACTTTTGATTGTGTGAATAAATAAAACGTTTATTTGTTTCATTTTCTAAAAACTTTAAAGTTGAATATCAAAATTAAACGAAAAACAACACGTTTAATTCTGATAAAGAGTTTACTGTTATGTGTTAGTTTTAAGAATATTGTTTTACATTGTAGGTTTGAGTTTTATATATAATACTGTAAACAAAACAGTCGGAATTTAGCATTTGACTTAATTAAATATTATCACTTTTGGTTTATTTTTATTGACTGTTTCAAATCTTGAAAGCTTATACAAGCACTGCGTGAGTAAATAGTGAAGAAAGCAAGTTCAATTAACTGCAAAGTACAGGTAATTAATAACCTCTGGATAATTTTGATGAATGATAGCAATAACCATTTAATACATTATTAAGCTAGCTGAAGCGTCCCGATAAAAGGAAAAAGGAACTTGTTAAGTAATTATTAAAGTTCATTTACAAGAACAGAAATGTGATAACAACAAAGGTGAAGTTTAGTTAATTAATGTTATCTTTATAAGTTAAAATCACTTAGTTGACGTTGAAGCGTTTCACATTTTCATAAAAACAATATAAAATCTTTACTTAATAATTTTGAAATTATGAAGATTGAAACAGAACCCAAATGTTATTCTGTATAGCCAGGTAATACACCCGTTAGAGAACAATCCCCAACGTGAGGCCCATTACAAAATAACTCTCAACAATAGGGCGAACAAAAACAGCTATTACAAAATGGTGCCCAACGTGCGAACCATTACACAATAAGCAGTATGATGATGTCAAGAGGTAAAAAAAATCGTCTTCTTGGTGCAGTCCGAGTTTACTAGTGACTTTTCAGGGGACAATGAATAGATACAGTGACTTTACCGGGCATAGTTCATCGCCAGTGCCGAAAAACGATTTGACAGATGAGTGTATTGATTTGCTTGGTCGTCCATCCAACATAATAGATGTGGCAGGTCTTTAATCGACCATAATTGATGTGGCTGGTCTTTCATCCACAAGAAAGTATTTTTTATCTTCTGATGAGGAAAAATCTGACCTTGAACCATATTTAGACTCTGAGGTCGAATTCTTTCCTTCTGATGCTTCATATTCCGAAGTGGTTGACGGTGTCTTTTAGAGACAAATTGTACCAGAAGATATTCTCAGGACACCTGCTCGTGATCGCAACATTCGTAATAAACGTATACCAGAAAAATGGGAACAGTGTCATGATACCCAAGGCAATTTCACAAGTTCTGCTCAAGAGAAAGTCAACTTGAACAATTTATTATTATCTAATCCATACAAAATATACCGACAGATTACAACGGATGATGTTCTTGACAGGACTCTCAAGGAAACTAACAGATATGCTACTGAACACATTCGAACACACCAACTTCGACAACGACTATTCGTTCGTAAGTGGAAGGAAACCAATCGTAAAATGCTGACCACGCCTAGCCAAACACTTTGCAATTCGCTCGGCAAACGAAAGATTCACTTGCAACAACATTAGAGGCGAACTAGATTGAAACGCAGCTCTAACTATATTTTTCATATCTTCACTTGTGGTGGGAGGATGTTGGTAAACTGTTTCTTTAACGTAGCCTCAAACTGGCGTAAGATCCGCTGATCTGGCTGGCCAGTTTTGCCTGTCCACCTCATCGGATAACTTCTGTCGAGATATTGCGTAACGTTGATTGCATAGTGAGGAGGGGCGCCATCCAGTTGAAACCACATCGTACGAATATTATCTACCTCGATATTTTCCAAAAGCTGGGGTAAATCAGTTTTCCAAAAACTGTAAATATCTTTCTCCAGTAAGACTCCAATCAAAGAAAAAAGGGCCAACCACATTAAAATTTATTATACCACCCCACACATTAACTGACCATCGATGCTGATGATCAATAACTCTTACGGTGTGTGGATTAATATCTGAATAGTGATGATAGTTATGTGTATTAATATTGCCATTATTGTGAAAAGTTGCCTCATCCGTTATGTTATTAACAAAATTGGGTTCTTCATTGACTTTAGTAGTTACCTATTGGCAGAAAGGTTCACGATTTTGAAAATCTATTTTAATTAAAGCTTGATCTTGCTCGATATAATAAGGATATAATAAGGACACACATTTTCAGAATTTATAAATTATAAATAAAAGATTTTTTTATGAATGTTGTTTACTGTCTGTTGTGGTTTTTCGCGTTTAGAAAAAAAATGAATTCTGACCAAGTTCCTATAGAAATAGAGCAATTAACAGAACAGGCTGAACAAGAACTAATTCCTGCTAAATTAATAGACACGTATATTAAGGAGTACGAAAAGTTGAAAAGCTTCCTACTAACCGACCTATAAATCAAAAGCACGCCATGCTGTAGTTGTCGATTTACGCATGATACAGCATATTTTAATGGTCATTTATAATACATGCGTACTAAAAATGACATTCTAACCCTCGTCAGGTATAACAGTGGGACCATGATGATCCTAATTAGTAAATGCACAAAAAAATTTGCTCATTTACAAAATCCCAAACAAGCGTTATTTAGACACTTGTAACGGGTGCCTTAGAAAATTTCAAATTGCGCGCGAGGTTATACGACGTTAATTAGTTATTTTGTTTTTCTAAATAAAGAAATGCTTATTAGTTATTTATATTCGAATGTGGTTAATACTAATATGAAAATATTGAATTTACTTCACTACCTTATTTGCATATTTAACGGAAAGTATTTAAGTAAACGCGGCAGTTTCGGAAACGTAAATGTTTCGTAGAAGGAGAGACGTTGTCATAATGACGTGCCGTTTTTTAAAACAGTCGCCTTAAGTAAGCGATCGGAGTTGGTTGAAAATCACAAACAGAGTAATTCGTTGCCGAGGCACGAATTGCAACGTAGTAGTCAAGTTACCCTAAAATTAGAAGAAAAGTAAGATAACATTTAGTGTATAATAGAAAAGAAGTGAAATTACCATCCATATTGAATTAATGAGAGGCTAAGTAAACACAGTGCAAATAGTGTCAAGTTGGTATTAATAAAAAAGATTGTGCAATAAATTAAAATCGCGTTGTAGGTTACGCAATAATTAAAAATCACATTTTCTGTGCGCATCGAAAGTATTCCAAGATTGTGTTCAAACATTGAACGATTACATGTAAAACAAGACAATCGATCCAGTGTAATAGATCGATATATAAAGCAAAGTAACTGGAAAATACTGACAATTAAAAGAACGGCCATTGGTAGTTAGCTTTCAGTTCGTCGCGTAAACTTTTTGTCGTTAAAATTGAACAATTAAAGTAATAATTGACTATTATAAATATATCAAGCAATTATTTACATAAATCATAAAAGTGTTGGAAAGAAAATTTCAATAGACTTAGTCCACAAGAAAGGTGTAAACAAGATATCGTGGGAACAAAAGAAGCAAGGCGCCAATTTCATCACCGGCCCAATTGCGTCATCGGCTCGACCACATTGCAGTTACGTCATCGGCTTTCAACGAGGCACCAAATAGGTACGATTTTTAACAATGTAAATAAAGAAACGTTTTGTGTGTTTATAGGGAATTTGAATATCAAAATTGAACGGAACCCTTTCCAATCAATTTTTCTTTTGTTGTATGTTAGTATTAAGAATATTACTTAGAATTAAAGGTTTGAGTGTTAATGTTCTTCTCATTTTTGCACTGCGAATTTCAGTAATTAAATAAGTATAACGTTTGATTTATTTTTATTATTAAGGACAATTAATATTAAAAGCTTATATAAATATTAAACATATAAATGCGGAAGGAAGTAAACTCAATATAAATCCAAAATGATAAGGCAATCGAATTGACTATAAATTTTGATAATTGATAATTTTAACATTTGTGCTAGCTGGGGCACATAAATCAGAGAAGAATTTGCAAACTTAAATATTACAGTTCATTTATTCAAACTGGAATTAAATAGCAAGCGAATTAAAACTAACTAGTAGATGAGATCTCTAAGAATTAAACCCATTCAGTGTAAATAAGAAGATAATCACTGTAAGTCTCAAAAAAACAGTTTATAACCGTATGAACGATTACAATCGAGAAGCAATAGATCAAACAACGATAGGACGGATAATAGGGGAAAATCGAAATTCGCCAATTACCACAGTGGAAGAGGGTGCCCTAGAAGAAGAGTGGCAATGAAGAGAATGGCCAGGACAAGAAGAAACTAGAAGACAAAGAGACAGCTAGCAATGAGAAGAGGAGAGTCTCCCACGCCATCGTAAAACTAAGAGAGTCGAGCCGAGAAGCTCCACTGATCAATACTGGAAGTCAAATAAGTGTTATCTCAGAAAATGTGACGGAAAAAATATCCAAAGTAACCCAAAAAGTACTAATAAATATGAAGCTAGGGGAAATCAGGCATGATCATAAAGTCAGTGGTCAAAAAGTTAGAACCAGGTTTGAGTGTTAATGTTGTTGTAAACAAAAAATTTTTGACACTGCAAATTTCAGTAATTAAATAAGTATAGCGTTTGATTTATTTTTATTATTAAAGACTATTAATATTAAAAGCTTGTAATAATAATAGTAATAATCTTTGAATCTTTGAATCTTTATTTTTTCAATTTTCCTACAATTTTCGGTCCAGCCAAGTCGTCAAGACTTAACGGTCAGTTCCGTTCATAAACAAAATAAACATTTACAATAAAGATGTTTTAAAGCTACTTCACAGACACTCTTATATAGCACAAATAACTTAATAAATTATTTGGTAAATTTAAATCAGGCATTAAATTAACGAACAGAATAATTAATAAAGATTTAGAATTATATTACATATATACAAACATTATGAAACAAAAGCTATGTAGCATTTTATATTGTTTAATTTATAAAAATAACTTATTTTTTTTTTTTTTTACTTTCATTAAATATTAACTGTACTACCAGTTATACTGTTTTTTCGATTTGATATAAATTAAATTAAATCAATAAATAAAAATTTGTAACCTTAATACTCTAAAGTTGTAAACAAAACAAAATTTACCCTATTTTCCAATAATTATTTGTCCCTAATTCCTAGGAACTACAAATTATAAATTGTAAGTATAAATTTGGTGATTTAAGTAATCAAAATACAGAATTGACATGTTTTAGTGTAAATTATATCATATAAATCAACATATAAATTAGATTACAATAGTTGAGCTTGAAATTTGCTAATCATGTGCTTAAATAATTATAATATCACAGATGCTATTTAAATTAAAGTACTACATGTAATTTTTTTTATCATCTGTGAAAGCATCAATCAAACAATTGGAGTAGAAGTAAATAATAATAATAATAATAATAATATTTATTATCCATCAGACATATATTTGTCCATAGTAGAATCTGCTATAAACCATTACAACTTTAAGACATAACAAGATACAATATTGTGTAAAACTATAAATGTGGGAAGAGAAATTGAAATTTACACTAATCTACAATAAATTACTTTTAAGATCTATTTGAAACCTTTGATAATTATTATTAAAGATATAAACATTTAGTTTGTTACATAATTCAAGTATAACCATTAACGGTGAGCTTTTGTGAAAATTTGAACTAAGTGTGGAATAATGAAGTGCTTGTGACTTTCTTGATATTACACGTGGCACATTTATACATAACTTACTTAACAAATCAGAATTATTTACAGTACCATGTAAGAGTTTATGTAAATAATTTAGCAAGTGGACATCTCTTCTGCTTTTCAGAGAATCTACATTAAATTCCCTGAGCAGCTGTGCATAAGGATAATACCTTTCAGGATATCTCTTATGCTTAATAAAAAAATAAATATTTTAAAAAATTGTGTTGAACTTTTTTTAATGCCCCAATGTGGGTATTATTGAATGGGCTCCAAATTATTGCGCAATACTCTAAACCACTTCTTACAAAGACATAATACAGTGACTTTATGACTTCGACATTTGTGAACTCTCTTGTATTACGAAAAATAAACCCTTACATTTTCCTCGATTTTGTTATTACATAATATCTATGGTTAGCAAATGTTAGTCGTGAATAAAAAATAACACCTAAGTCTTTAATGTAATTAGATCTAACAAGTGTTGTGTTATTAATTCCATAATTGTAAACAATTTGCTTCTTACCTCTTGTAAACGACATGATTTGACATTTATCTACATTTACGTTTAATTTATTTATCATGCACCAGCGTGATGGATCATTAATATTATTTTCATCAGCAATAATATGTACTAACTTAAGATCGTCTGCGTACAAGTATAAGTTTATGTTTATTTTATTCACTATATCATTAATAAATCTTAAGAACATCAACGGTCCAAGATTAGACCCTTGTGTTACACCACGTGTAGCATTACATTAAATTCAACATATTTCCTTCTATTTATAATAATATTATATATATATATATATATATATATATATATATATATATATATATATATATATATATATATATATAGGAAGTAAACTGAATAGAAGTCCAAAATGATAACACAATCGAATTGAGTATAAATTTTGATAATTGAGCTATTGAGGGGCACCTACATAAGAACATAATTTGCAAACGTAAATATTTCAGTTCATTTAATCAAACTGAAATTAAATAGCAACCGAATTAAAACTGACTAGTAGACGAGATCTTTATAAATTAAACTCATTCAGCGTAATATTATTCTTTGTAGCGAGGTGACGCAACATGAGTAATAAAGGTATTATGCCCGTTGTACACTATAATACTAATTAAGCCCAATACTTCAAAATGCCCTTACAATCCTTTCGTTAATAGTGAATGTAATGAATGAACTGCAGAAACCTAAGTAATAATCGCTTTTCTTCACTTTAAACTGCAGGAAAACGCAAACGAAAGTGTAAGCCGATAAAAATTATAACGCATGCTATAAATGACTACAACTAAATATTTAAAACAATTTAAGAAATGCAACTGGTGTGCTTGTTACTAACTCATCATAAAGTTTGGCGAATTTCCGAAAAATTCATTTGAGGGACGAGTTACAAAAACTGTTTCAAACAGAATTTGTTTGTAATGCTTTAATTAATCCTAGCATGCTTAAACCGCGCCTCTTAGGCCCGGAGAGATTTTGGTTACTCATAATTTGCTTAAGCATTCAGATATGCTCTTCATCTTCATTCACTTCACACTTGATTCAAAAAACATTCAACTGTATTTAGAAATAGAAAAATAAATCTTTTCTATTAGTACCCCGTATTTACATAAACCGGGCGTCCGAACCCCCCGCGGAATTGCACGTGTATGAGCAAGTTGAAACCTGCGTTACTGCTTGATGTATAAAAGTAGACGCAGGTGGTTTTCATTCAGTTGTAATAAGAGTTGCAGTGAGTGAACTTGTGAAACACATATAATAATGGCGTCAAAAAAGAATGTGAAAATCGTGAGATTTGGTGGCCGTGTCTATTAAGAAACAGTTTCTGAGGAGTATTCTGGACTACATTATTCGGCATGTGCCACGACTAGCAAGAAAGCATATGGCTTCAAGACCAAACGAAGCGTTTCAGTTATTTGGAACTCCATTTATTGTACAAGAAATTGTGAACTGTACTAATTTAGAAGGGGAGACGTGTTTACAGAGCAAAAGGAAAACCGTGAAAAGATGTAACTGGTAATGAATTTCTTGCAATCTGTGATTTACTTATTCATGCGTAGTTGACAGAAGTTGGTACGTTCCTGTGAGAGAACTATTTTGTAGTGAATTTGCCAATCCTATTTACCGAGCCACAATGTCCATATTTCGCTTTGAAGAAATACGAAGATTCGACAAATTTGACGATAAGCGAACTCGGAATGCGAGTTTGGAAACCGATAAGTTATCAATGGTGTCCTACGTTTGGGATTTATTCATTCTGCAATGCAAAACCTGCGTCATAGCGAATACTAATGTAAATATTGATGAACAACTTGTTAGGTTTAGAGGCTCGAAGTAGTACAGACTCTTGTGTGTAGCATTCATAATTCTCGTCTCAATGTCACGATAGGCAACTTCTTTACTAGTATTCCGATAGCAATTTATCTGTTAGATAAAAATATTACTGTTGTGGGTACACTACGTCAGAATAAACGTGACGTTCCGAGAGAAACGAGGGCCTGAAAATGTCGTGTAGCTTTCATTGTTTTTCTTTCGAAATAATGTATCCATAGTAAGTTACGCACGTAAAAAGAACAAATGCGTAATTTTACTAAGCACCATGCACCACGACGCATCTATCAATGACGACGCTAATAGAAAGCCTGAAATCATCACTCATTATAATAAAACAAAGGGCGGTGTTGACGTCATTGATCAAATGGGATCGACATATACGTGAAAGAGGTAAAGTAAACGATGGCTTATGACATTTTTCTTCATCGTTGATGTTGCAGCACTCAATGGATATACAACACAGGAGTGACCCACAAACGCAGACTTTTTTTGAAAAATTTAGCGAAGGAACTAGTGATATACCAATTTTCACGAGTCAGATCAGTTGCGTCATAACTATCTTTATTTCATTACCACCTTTAGAATCCGCCTATTGTGCACGAGAGGATACAGATAGAACTGATTTAGGTTGGCAATTATATCCGGTGTTGTCAAGCATTTCTGACATTAAACATTTGACATAACACATATTTTCTGATATTTTGTTGGTGTCAGTGCTAATATAATAAATAATTAACATAACTCCTGAATCTGAGATTTGACAGTTGTCAAACTGTTGTTTTTCACAATCTGACAACACCGGCGTCGTCTGACTATTAATATTAATGACGCAACTGTTCTAACTCGTGAAAATTACTATGTCTAAGTAGATTTATTAATATCTCTGGTCCCCCAGCCGCTAGAAGACGTGCAACAATTAAGAGAAAGGTATGCTCAGTGTGCCCCGCAAATATTCAACGTAAAGCACAATGATATGTAATAGTTGTAAAATAATATCTGTAATGAGCATAGTATTAGGATGTGCACTAAAAATGCTTCTCTAATCCCTAAATACATTTGTAACAATAATGTTCACTTTCATATTTAATCTTACGTTTGTGATGTGTATGTATAAATAAATAGTTTTACTTCAATAACTTCACTATACGTGATTTACCATAATAGGTCTCAGAGCCCGGATTATGTAAATGTCGATATTTTATAGGTTAAGTGTCCTAGGGTTAATAGATAAAGGAATTTTTTTTCCGAATTTATAGAGCCATTGATATAAAGTGGTTGTTTCTCTTAAAGTAATAAATGTTATAAACAATTTGAATATATACACATACGCGCGCGCATGCTCACACACGCAATCGTATACTCACACGAAAACACACACGCACAAGTACACGTTCATTCAGACGCACACGCACACGCACACGCACACGCACACGTACACGCACACGCACACGCACACGCACACGCACACGCACACGCACACGCACACGCACACGCACACGCACACGCACACGCACGACACGCACACACGCACGCACACGCACACGCACACGCACACGCACACGCACACGCACACGACACGCACACGCACACGCACGCACACGCCACGCAACGCACACGCACACGCACACGCACGCACGACCACGCACACGCACACGACACACGCACACGCACACGCACACGCACACGCACACGCACACGCACACGCACACGCACACGCACACGCACACGCACACGCACACGCACACGCACACGCACCACGCACACAGCACACGCACCACGCACACGCACACGCACACGCACACAGCACACGACACGCACACGCACACGCACACGCACACGCACACAGCACACGCACACGCACACACGCACACGCACACGCACACGCACGACGCACACGCACACGCACACGCACACGACCACGCACACGCACACGCACCACGCACACGCACACGCACACGCACACGCACACGCAACGCCACGCACACGCACACGCACACGCACGACGCACACGCACACGCACACGCACACGCACACGCACACGCACACGCACACGCACACGCACACGCACACGCACACGCACACGCACACGCACACGCACACGCACACGCACACGCACACGCACACGCACCACGCACACGCACACGCACACGCACACGCACACGCACACGCACACAGCACACGCACACGCACACGCACACGCACACGCACACGCACACGCACGCACGCACACGCACACGCACAGCACAGCACACGCACCACGCACGCACGCACACGCACACGCACACGCACACGCACACGCACACGAACACGCACACGAACACGCACACGAACACGCACACGTACACGCACACGCACACGCACACGCAAACGCACACGCACACTCACAAGCACACGCACACACACACGCACTCGCACACGCACACGCACACGTACACGCACAAGCAAACGTAATTTCTTATTAATTGCAGTGGGAGGATTAACCTGTCATTTAGGTTTAAGAGTACCACGAATATAAGTTTTCAGATTCAACAGATCTTTAGACAATTGGATGCTTGTATAATAGTTATCCTCATACAATATTCTGCCTTCATTTATGATTCCATTTAATAAGGTCATACAAACATCGTGCGTGTGGCCATGGGAAGATGGAGGAGGGCCGTTTTGTCCAGCATATACTTGAAAGCTGCAAGTATAGCCATCTAAAGTATAAATACCTTAACTCCATGTTTGTGCGTTTTTTTGGGAAGATATTAACGAAAAACTAATCTTCGCTTCCTTCCATGGCACAACAGCTTTGTCAATTACTATATCTTCACCAGGAACTAGGAATTTTTACATTGTCAACAAAAAGTTCAGTAATTTGTTTTAGTTTAAATAATCTATCAATATATGCCGTTGCGTCTGCGTTATTTGAAAAATGAATAAATTCTAGTAGACAATCAAATCTACCTCGCTGAAATCTTTTTTGGTTTAGATTGTATCCAAACATTTCACTTTTACTCCAATACAGACGCATTTTTGGTAAAGTACAAATACCCATAAATACAAGAATCCCTAACAATTGTCTTGTTTAGACTGAACTTACGGTTTTATTTGTTTATGTTTACTTGTTGAACTTATTTTTTTATTTCATTTTATTGTTTAGTTATTAATTAAGTTTTCCTATCGGTTAAAGAATTTGTTTGCCATTCGTATTTTCTTATTTGTTCTTCTGTATGTGAATACTTTCAAATAAAGTGTCAATATCTCAAGAAGGGTCCAATCTTATGGCTATGAAACCTTTATCAATTAGTATCTACTTTTCATGGGAATCAAAATGTGAAAAAATATACAGGGTGTTACATTTGAAAAAATTTGGAAAAATTACATTTCGCGTAAGTTAATCATTCTGTTTAGTTTTACATGGGTTCGAAAAATTTCCCAGTTTGTTTGTTAGTAGACTATTATTAATAGTCGCTGGTATAAACAGATTTACAAAATCGTGGTGACAACGCTCGCATCGTGGTTCCAGTTAACTCTATTTTGGTACTAAAGTCACGATATCTGCAGAACGGTTAGTGATACAGATACAAATTTCTATACTTTTATTCAAAATGTAACAGTGAATCCAAAAATGCATATATATATATATATATATATATATATATATATATATAGCATTCCATTTAAAAAAACAGGTTTGGGTTGGCATATTTTTGTCAATCATCCTGTATATAGCTAAATATTTTTATAATGTAGCTTCAATGATCTTGTATTACCACACCAAAATTGGTTTTGATATCTCTAATAGTTAAGGCGAAATCCTTTGTCCACGCAGTAGACACTCACCTTGTATAGGTTTGACAATACTTAGAATTCTGTATTGTGCTTTTGTTCAGTCAATAATTGCCTGTGGTATAGTTGTATGGGGTGGTTCCGCATAATGTTATTTACATCATTTGGAAGTAATACAAAAATTTATATTGAGAGTGTTCCTTTTCAAAGCTAAACGGTATTCCAGTAACGTTTTGTTTCATGAATTTGAAGTTTTCACAATAAATCATTTATATTTTTGTGCAATTGGTAGATATATACGCAAAAGACAATAACAAATTACAACCGCTTTTTGCAAATTATAATCGCCAAACGCACCATAATTTACTTCACTTAGCTTATCCTCCCGTATGTAAGAGATCTGTTCATCAATGCAATTTCCATTATTATTCATATCTCGTTTATAATCACCTTCAGCTTGTAGTGTACCTGGTCTCCAAATCAAATTTCTGGATGGAAGCCCTTGTTTTGTGCCCCTCAGGGTTGGGGTTTAAACGACGTACTATTTTGTGAATAATTAACTAACGTAAACTAGGCCGGTTATAAACACCTTTATTACACGAATGGTTACAAAATAAATCAAACTCTATGTAACGAACTAAATAAACTTAAAATATTTTGGTTAAATAATAAAATAACAAATAATGAAACAAAATAAATTCTGGTTGGCCGCGTTTCCCGAGCTGCTAGCGACGCCGCTGGTCGGCTTATTTCCCCGTGCTTGTGTCACCCTCTATGAGTGAAACTGTTATTACACAGATGTTTTTCATATACACGTGAAAATAAATTCTTAAAAAAAACGTTAATTAAAGCAACAGGTATTATGTGAGTGTACCAGTATATTGGTAATGTGATATGGAAGTTACACAGGAGGAAGTAGCAGATGAGGGAGTTTGATACCTTTCTAATTAGGTAGGAAATTTCTATTATGATAATGACCATGTGATTTTGTAATTGCTGTTTCTGAACCGGTGTATTTGATTAGGTATGTAGTAATTGTGGATTGAAAGGAGGTAATTAAGGAATTAGAGGACACGAGAAGGTTCAAATGAATATTAGGTGTATTGGCAGACGTTTCTGGAGTGTACTTTAAGGACAGGGATATCGTATTCGGAGCATAACTATCGGCAACGATTAAAAGAGTGGTTTAGGTTTCAAGGGGCTGGTTTAAGTAGAAGTAGTTAGATGCGTCGTTTGGGAATAATTCAAACGCCTGTCTCGATGCAAATTACAGCCAAGAAGTTGATTTAAATTATAATAGCTTTCCCTCTTGTGAGGGTGACTATATCAAAGTGTAGGGAGGTTCTGGGGCGTCGCAATATTTAGCTATACGGCGCGTAGCCTCCGGCAAACTAATTAGCACGTACTCTAGGCACACTTATGTACCGGACTCGGTGCTACTAGCAGCCAAGAGTGTTTTACTCCAAGCGGGACTACAATGTAATAACATTGTGTGTTAAGGGGTACGAACATCAGTGGTGGATGATTGAGGTGTGTAACGGGGTCGCAGGTTTGGATATTTAGTTAGAGACACTGGTCTCTTCTCGCAACACAGGTAACTCAGATAGGTGCATAAATAAGTAAGGGTGTAAGTCTGGTATGCCTGGTAAAAAAGTAAAAGTGTAAAAGTTAAAATGTACAAATAAGAGAAGTATATATGCGAGGTGGTCGGGTATTTGTAGCAGAATTCCAGAGAGTGGGAGTAAGAATGGACAACGTAACATTTATGAACAATGATAACACAGTTGTGGAAATAAATAGGAAACAAGGTTTGATAGGAATTATTTAGTAGGGTAGGAATTTTATGTCAAGGATTCCCAGGATTATTACAAGCTGATGTTTGATTTAAATTCATTATTTCGTTTAAATCTAAAAAAAATTTGTGAGCAAGTTAAAAAAGTATATGTCATTTTACTGCAGAAGAGGTTAAAAATATATATTTAAAATATTACATTAATAATATATAGTATTCCACGCTTACACGATAGTGTCACCTTGATCTCGTTAACACGTTAGAAACTAGCAAGTTTTTTTAACTTAGGCTTCTCGATTACACATGAAATATTTGTGAAAAATGTCCATACTTATGAATACTAGTACTAATACCACAGCTTAAAAACATTTGTAAGCTGTGCTAATACGGTTACTGTAATCAACTTATCCTCACGTACTGTACCAGAAAATATTTTATTTTCCTTTTTGCTTTAGTAATGGATAGCTTATTAGCAATAGAACTCATTTATTTATTTTAGCATCTGATTTGATGTATAGTTTTTCTTCTTGTTTATTTATAAATAAATGGTATTATTATTATTATTATTATTATTATTATTATTATTATTTTATTATTATTATTATCATCATCATTATTATTATTATTATTATTAAATGTGTTGTGAAAAGTACAAATGCGGTAATAACTCTCTCTTTTTTCTAGAAAAAGTTTTGTTTGAATTCTCTTGATGTAAATTTAAACGTTGGAAATTATCGTTTTAGCGTTGCGGCAGTTGCGGTCTTTTCACCTGAAGTGTCAAAGTTTTGTGAAATACAGGGATTCGTTACTAGTTCGTTCACATCCATGACTTTTCGGTGAGTTCTGTGGTATGGTTAAAATATTTCCTTCAAGAGATCAAACGCTTTCAAACTTGTTTGCTAAATAAACGAGTCAAAAAACGGTAACTTCCAAATAATTTATAAAAGAGCTTTCTCAAACCTTTCTTTTTAAAACAAACTTTAATGAATGTTAACATGTTTTCCTGCTTGTTTATGTGAAGTATAAGAACGGTTTATGGATATCAATCAAACTGTAAAGCTGTGACAACAGTCAATTTTAAAAGTTTCGTATGTTGACACTCACATGTAATGGTGTTTATAGAAGTGTTTACAGTAGACTTGACATCAGATTGGAATAAATTACATGCTTTGTTATAGAACTATTTCCTTACTGCGTTGATATAAAATGAAAATAAAAATGCAATTTAAATGTTCAAACACAACTCTGGTCTGAAGACGGAAATATTCCTGCGAACGTTTCCATTTCTTTCTTGTCTCTAAAACCATTCAGATTTCTAGATAAGTAACTGTTTCGTAATTCAATTGGAATACAGAATCAAAAATGGAACGTTTTTGTAATTAAAAACTTGATGTTCTTAAAATTTAAGCCTGTAATTGCATGTCCCTAAATTTGATTTAATTATAATGTCACAATAAGTTATGTATAATAACTGTGTCAGTCAGTAACTGGTGAAGTGTCATGTCATCTTAAGTTGAAAGGATTCTACATAATAGTTGAAATGGAGGGTATAAATGTAAAATCGATTCTATGAAGCGTAGACAATACACTCCATAAGATGATACACACAGGAAACAGGAACAGGAACTGGAAATACTTCCATTCAGGAATATTCCCGGAATTTGTGAGGTGGTTTAATATTAAAGCTTAGAGAATTTTTATCCGTTTATTGTATTAGAATTCTAGTATTTGATATTATTGAAGCCAGAAGCTCAACGTTTCCTTTTTCACTAACCCACAGTACACGTACACGCATCAATAGATTAAGATAAAGCTGTTTCGTAAAATATAAATTTCGATAAATCGTATCTTTATGTACTACTGTATAATACTAAAAATTAAAAAAACGTGTCATGTTAATAGCCGTGTTTTTTTCTCAAAATAAAATCACTCAAATACCTATTCTTAAACATGCTTTAAGGAATGTCAAGGGTACCAAGTTTTTTATAGTATCCAAGGGTTTGCATTTGAGAAGCACCACTTTAATGTTTTGAACTTGGTGCAAATATTCAAAATATCACCTACTGTTACAGTTTATTTAAAAGCGGGATTACTGTATGTTTCTTTTTTCTACAGAAACAGAACTACGTGTTGTCTTCCACAATATTCTAATTTTATATTTAATATATGGCTTGGCGATAAATTATTTTTCATTTATAATGATCAGCTTCAACAATTCCAACTGTAGAATTGTAGATTGAGAAGTTTATAGCACTCTTGTAGACATTAAGTAGAGTTAATTATACCGTAGTCGTATCATTGGTCAGTATTATTAATTTCTTCTATAGGGGATTAAAATTATATATCAATAGGCAGTGAAAGATGAGCGATCAAATAGAGTTAGTAGTTTGCGCGTGTGTGGCGATCGATCGTGGATAGAGAAATGGAATTAGACCGGCCTCGGGAAGAGGGTACGTTGTGTAAGAATTAGAAAAGAATGCTAATTTGGTGTAAAGAATTAAAAATTAATTACTTATTAATTATCAATTTTAATTCAATTGGTCGATACTGGCAACATCAACAAATAATCCATTATGTCCCATCTTTCGTAAATAAGTCCCCGCCGATTACCATCACCTACGCATAAATAAATCAACGTATGAGACAAAGCCGTATCCGATCAATCCAAGGTGGTATATGCTCTTGTTTATCGACAATATTCAATAGTTATTTAAACTCCGTTGAGTAACCACTACGTGCGTGTCAACCGTATTTAATAGCAGACGTGCGCGACCCATATATATTAAAATATCTGGTCTGAAACACCACACGACCTTCCAACCTACAAAATGGAAATTAAAAAATGAAATATTAATAACATTTTTTAAGGATAATTAAGCAAGCTCTTTTATAAGAAGTTCATTACGGAAAAGGAAGGAAAGGTCAAGTATTTCATTCTTTCCCCAAGGGGGAGGACGGGCTGTTTGAGCTTTACAAGCTCCTTCAGCCACAATCATGGATTTCCAGCATACATACACACATTACGTATGTATGCATGATGGATTAAGGATACCAGGCCGCCACATGTGTATGAAGAAAACCCCCAGAAAAAAACCTCATTCAAGGTAGACGGTAACGGGAATCGAAACAATTACCTCCCGAATGCTAAGCAGGTCGTGTCACCACTACACTACTAGCTCGGTGTTCATTGCGAAAATAGGCAACATTGTAAACGCAAAAACAATACTCTATGCCAAACAGACATTTAAAGCGTCATGAGAGACACAGGTTAATAGACATCTAGATGCTAACTTAAATTAAAACAGATGAAATAATTTTAATTTCAATTTTTTTAGGATAACTATGCGACCTCCTTTTTATACGTTCATAACGAAAACAGGCAACATTGTAAAAACAAAAACAATAATCTATGTCACAATGACGTTTAAACCAGCATGACAGATAGAGATTCTTAGACATAAATACATGTCAACGTAAAAAAAAATTCCAAAGCAGCCCTCTTATATAAAAATATCGACACAGTTTCAGCATTTTCAATCATATTTATTTAATTTTTACATTTATTTCACTTTACATTAAAAACCGTTATAAAGGAAATTTATGTAAAATTAAATTTTCTTTAAAAAATACGTCTACACTTTTTTTTATAAAATTAATCGTTATTCAGATAATAAAAAAATTTTAACTAACGCTAAAATTTTACCTTAAGAATTTTTTGCCGCTAAATTACACCTTATATCAAAAAATTGCATGTAATATAATTAATCGATGTGTTCAAGGTCTATACCTACGTATTTTTATGTCTTTGAAATATGCAGCTGTTTCCGAAATATTTGATAAAAACCAAAACCTGCCTCTAATAAACCCTTTTCTCCACTGCTGGATTTCTCCCAAAATCAGCTCTAAGCTAAATGAAAACAAGCTTAAACACAAAATTTAACACAAAATTTTAAGTACGTAGGTATTTTCGTTCTGAAGTTATCGTGGATACTAACACATCCACATATATACACAGCCACACGCACGCACGCACGCACATACACACATACACACACACCCACACACCAACACACACACGCACACACACAGATATATATATATATATATATATATATATATATATATATATATATATATATATATATATATATATATATAAACACACATACACACACGCATACACATCCAGACATGATGGCCGATCTTGGCGAAACTTGGCCAAAAGCTGTAAAATGAGCTAATACGACGATTTAGGTTGGAAGGTAAAAATGGGGAAAAAATCTTAAATAGTCGCATGGTGACTCGAGCACATCAGAAAATATCGCTGCTGCAAAGTAGGTTTGTCACTGTATCACGTAAGGTCTATCCGAAGCAGCGGCTCCACATCCCGTAAGTAAGACCGACCTTCATGCTAAGGAAAGCAATCCAAGGAAAACCCAAAGGAGCCAGAATTTTGAAACGACCACAAACATAGAAGCAATCCCTGGGGACTCGCACCAGCAGCAAAATTACAGCAACAGTTTAGTAAACAAGCAAATTTTACAAAATTTAAAAAACCTCTGAAATATTCTTGCATCATATCTCAGAACACTCTCGATTAAGTCACCTTTCAAATAAAAAAACTTAATCAGAATCGGTTCATTCATTTGGGGCTATCATGTCAAAGACAGGTACACAGACACACACGTTAAAGTTATAACACGACTCTGCTTGCGTCAAAGCTTAAAAACTAAGTTTATTAATTTTTTTATGTATTTTAACACTGTTTTCTTCCTTTCTGATTATATTTTTAATTTCCCAGCCCTTTTTCTCGGGGTGTGAAGTCAATCCCTGAAAATAACACCAACCGTGATGGTTAAGCACGGCCCCCATCGCTCTACCGTCAAGGCCTCGACTACCCGGACGACCAACTACCTACACCCGCAGCACATACCTGCTCCTAAAGGTTGCCACCGCATCATCAACACACACGTACAAACTCCCCCACACCTACAACATTTACGCGTCCACATGTTCGGATTCGCCAACAACCACACTACACAATCCAAACATCCACACGACCACATTTGGTTTCTACAACAGCCATGCCAGTCATCCATACACCAATATTATGCATTCACAATACTTGAAAATCCATCACCTGTCAAAAAGCCCTATTCGACTCCCTAACCTTCCGTGGCACAACGTCACGTTCAATGTAACCATATCTGTTTCTTACAGGTATCTGACGGTACGCAACTTAGATTGCGATATTAATTTAGGAACACTACGGTATCCGGCCCCCGCCCTTACTCCGCTATACCAAGACTTTCCTACGTGAACATGGCGTGGACAAGGATATGATAGCTAACGAAATCCTGGATTCAATCACTTCGATAACTCAATCAATACCAATCATTTCTAAGGCTATTAACACCTCAAGTTCCTTAGTCTGCGTTATCACAACCTACAAATCTACACTAGACTCCCTTCTCAAACATAGCGTCTTTTTGTTCGACATTACCCATGTGAATCCTCCCAAAAATCTTCCCAAGTATTATACCACCTGCACGAAGGTTGTGTATACTGCTGTCGAGTATGCAACCCGTACTTCCACACCTACAGAACCTCAAATGAAGATGCAGTTACCTACTTCCATTGCTTTTTTTTTCATACGCACCCGGACCAATACCCCCTCGGACGATTTTCTAATTTATGCATCTAGTCTGCCCAACTCGGTACTCGTACGTCGCTTATAATTTGATGATTCTACAGGCAATGGCAAAACAATCATCCGCTTTACACCAGTTTTTTCCAGTCACCAACACAGAACCCATACTTTTTTAGCAGTTTGGTACTTGAATCATGGATCACACCCTTTTTCCTGAATGAACCCACTGTTTCGCTTGAGAGTGCTTTATAAGTACTACAATCACTTCAGATCATTTACCAGTTCTGATCAAAACTTCGTATTGTCGAACTTCCCCAACACATGTTCACACCGTAATTGAAAATTTTCTCTGCCCAAGATCTCGGGAAATCCATTAATTACTTAACTTCCGTTATTACGGAAGCGACCAAGATCTCAACACCATCCATGTACCCCGCAAACTGCTCCCACAGGAAATTGTAAAGTGGAAATTCAAGATTCCGGCTTTCAAGACGGAATAGAATCATCCCAACGTCTTAATCTGGCGCGAAATAAACTAATCGAACTTTTCGGACGAAAGTCATCTCCGGGTAAGACTACAGCAACAGTAAAATCTTCTGGAAACAGTACGATCGACAGACCAGAAGTAAAACAATCTGTGAATCACACTTTTTAGACCCCCAGTCCCATCTCTTCTTCACCCACCAAGGGAAGGTCGACTTGTTCGGTCTATACGTACAATCAATATTACTATCCCCCGACGATCTTTAATTTAATATTCCCGTTCAAAGAAATCGCCTTGATCAATTCCAGAACCTACACGTTCACAAACTGTAATGGGATCATGGGAAACCTTTCTGCGCCCCTCACGCAGAACAGTATAAAAGGAACAAACAAAACTTTCAACATCCCAGCAATGCCTTAGGATGTCTCAGACATAAAGAACATCCTAGAAACAACGTTCGAAAAAAAAACTATTCAGACGAAAATTAAAAAGGAAAATTTCTACAAAATAAAAAATCCATACTGACAACAATAGATCCATCCCTAGATAATAATCTAATAAATTTACTAATTACATATGACGAACTCCAAGATACACTTAAAAAATGCTCAAACACTCGCCCCGATCCGGAAAACATTTCTACCCCAATAAATAGCTCTAGTCTATAATTATACCAATACTAAAACCAAAAACGATCCCACCAATGTGAACAGATATACAAAATAATTAACAAAATATTATTATGGTATTTAGAAAATATAAACAACTTAACGCCTCACCAATTTGGATTCAGAAGAAATAGATCAGCGATAGATAGAGCACGACATCTCCCAATCCTTCATAAGCAAACAGTACTTACTAGCTACACTAATTGACGTAGCTTTCGACACAACCTACCGACCTTTGATACTACAACAACTAAATGAATGGAAGATAAATGGAGACATTTATCTATTCCTTACAAACTACTTAAATAACGGAAAATTTAAAATACGACTAAATAACACACAATCCAAAACAAAAAACATGACCAATGGAAATACCACAAGGCTCGAATATGAGCTCGAAATTATTCATAATATCAATCAACGACATTATTAAAAACATTCCACACCCAATTAAAAAATGAGGAATGGTCAGATAATATACGATACAAATTTTCATTAAAAAAAACAAAATGTGTATTATTCGAAGCAAACAAAACCAACAATAAACTACCCAAACTGTACCTAAATAGCACAAAATTAGAATTCTTAGAGGAAATTAAATATTTAGGGCTAATATTTGATGGAAAGCTAACTTGTAACCATCAAATAAAAACAATAAAAAACACGACCTTTAAAAACCCAAATTTAATGAAAATAATTGCCGGGCACACTTGGGGTTCAGATCAAACAACACTGCTAAAAATATATCGAAGCACCGTAAGAATCAAACTTGACTATGGTAGTAAGATCAAACCTCAGTAAACTGGACACAATACATAACGTAGATATCAGTATTGCAATGGAGCTCTACCGAACTACTCACTCCCACTGAAAGCATCCTCTGTGAATCTGGCGAAATGTCACACACAAAACGCAGACAACGATTATTACTAAATTATGGGATCAAAATCAAAATATCTAATTAAACCAAAAACACTAAAGTAACCGTAATGAGATGCAACACGACACTAGAGTCACTAAGTATAGACGCACACAAAAAATACTCACAATTATATTAGTAATCACATATTAAAACGAAAAAAATCTAAAAAATAAAAATTTGCAAAAGTGGTACTTACCCCCCCCCCCCAATTTTACCTCTTTCCCGGTACCCCACTGACCCCAAACACAATCAGTCGCTTTGGATAGTTGATATCTATATGTGTGCATTTACCTGTGATTTCATCCACGCCTACTCGTTTCCTTTTGCTACTTTCCTACCCTTTCCTCTATCGCATTTAACCCAATACCCTCTTCAGTTTGTAACAAACCATTTTATGTATGTTTGAAATTTACGTTCATATTGGCAACTTAAGTACATTTCGTGTAGCGTTAGTTTTATTTCTATACTTCTGCACATCCCTTTCTGCGCTTAGAGTCATTTTAGGTCATTGCGCAGGGTTACTCTGAGCGGCCTTCATTGATTGAACTACGTGTTTAAGTATAAGCCATCTTCGCTTTTTTATTTAGAGTGCCACATTTATATGGTGCGTTTTTAAATTTATTGTACGGAAGTTTGAGACATCTATGTTTTAGGCAACTCAACCTCAGTTATACTCTTACCACTTATTTTAGTTTGGGTTTAATTTTGCTTGAACGTTAACTTCGCAAGATGATGCAATAACTTTGTTACTGCGAAGTGGGATTTCAATTACCAAATTTTACTATGAACCATACTAAATCAATTCAGTTTGGATGTTTATAAAGAAATTTCTGTATATTTGGAATATCCAGCATATCAATCTGATGTTTATTTCACCTTCCATTAAAATTGCGCAATAAATTTAACGTGATGAATCGACAGCATTTTCTTATCTGCTGAAGTTCAAGTGACCCAAAATGTAAAAAAAATTACATCAGGTATTTCATATCATTAATTAATTCACATTATAATTTAAGGCAGTTAATTAAAAATCACTAACATTAGTTTTTAAGAGATCATCCTTATAATCAAATTAATTATCGTAATAAAACTTATTCTTATCATTACATTTTTACTTGTTATTTTTTTTGTCGCTTTTCTATTTTTAAGGTTTATTTGTTCCTTAAGGCGGATTCTCGCTCGTACGCAAAAATACGTGCTGTAAAAGTACGTGCTGCTATATAGCGTGGAAAGTCGTAAAAATGCATCGAAATACGGAACCAAAATGCACCATTCCCGCTCGTTCGCAGCTGGCGGTAAGCCGTTCGAAGTTCTCTGTGTTTATATTTATGCGATGAAAGGTTGATTTGAGGTTAAAAGTGAATAAAAACAAGTGATTTTCTGCCCATAATTTTAAATCGTGTAAAAACAAAACATCACGTGCACTTCCCAGCTAATCGCGCGCAACGACAGAGTACTTCTGCGGCCAAAGTTGAATTTGTACAAACTATTACGTTGCTGCAACCCACAGACAATTGTTGCGGGTAGTGTCGTGTAGTTTCGCACGCGACGCGAAACGGCACCATTCAAATACACGAGACCCTTTCTGCGCCAGCGAGTTTCTGTGGCATCGATGTTCTGCGTACGAGCGAGAATCCGCCTTTAAGAACAAATTGGCGTCCGAGATTACATTATTTATTTTCAGGTTTGAAGCTTGTAAAGTGAAAGCATCTAAGCAATTCTATTTTGTTAATAAGCAAATCAAATGTTATTGAACCTGGACATATTAATGTACCGACGAGCAAAGTGGCATAAAATCTTCTAGTTATATATTATTTTCCGTAGCTAATTATAGCTCTGGGTTAGAAGTATTTAATCATAAGAGGGTGAATTATTTATACGACACCCGTTAAAGTTTCCTTAAAATCATTCTGCATTTTCTCCCCTTTCACGGCCATCACTTCCCCTTTACATCTTCTCATTGCCTACTTCGCTTCTTTATTTCTTAATCTGTACACATCATACAATCTCTTTTTCTCAGTCTCATTTGTTGCTGCAATCATTGCCATGTACGCGTCGTTTTTTCTTACATACTGCCTTTATGCTTTATTATGCTTTATTGGAAAAATGAATTTCGAATGTTACGCAAGACCTTTAGCGAAATTGTTGCAACAAAATTATTCAAAATGAAGGCAATTACTTTAGAAAAACGAACAGTTTCTTGATATTTCAACGGAACGTATAGTCATACATTTGGTAGAAGAAAACCGCTCGTACAAAATCTTTAATGATAGTGATTAATTCTTTTTATTATATGATATGAATATTTTAAGTATTTCTACATGTTTACTATGTATATAAATTATTAAATTAATAAAATAACACAAATATATAAATATATAAATACTGCGCGATCCGAATCATCTCTGGAACTACTTCAACCAGTCGGGTTTTTAATATTTAACTTCATACGACATTACGTACATTCAACGTTTTTTTCAAGTTTGTTTTACTGTACTTGGCCGCTATTGTTCTCATGATCGTATTTAGATTAAATGTATCACCTGATTGGTGTTGGAATCTACAGTTACCCTCTATATGTGGTTCGACCTCCTTCAAGACTGGACGTGTCTGAGTGCGACCTTTCGAGGCTTATATCGTATACACCACAATTCTGGAACAGATCTCTGAGTTTGTATAATTTGACAATAGGGTTTTACCTGCAAACGAATCGCCTTTCTCCGTGGCCAACCCCGTAAGAGACAAATGATGTAGATGGCCCCTTTGGGGCGGACGATTGTGGTTTTAATGGTTCCACTGGCTCAGTCTTGCATAATTCTAGATTTTATCGCAAGTGTGTCGCGAATTGTTGCCTCTCTCTATCACGTTTCAGCTCTCAAGGTATGGTGGATACGTGTGAACATCTTTAATGTTGATCCTTCCGCAGGTTAACCCATAAAAACCTTGTAAAGAATTTTAATTCCTTTAAACACAAGTCAATAGTAGTTACGTTAAAATTTTTAAATACTGGTAGTGTGGGAGGGTACCATTAAATCAGATCATGCCAATTAAAGTCCCCAAATTTTCGTATAAGTATATGTGAGTAACTTATATAGTACGTAGTTGTTGGAGGATACCTTTGAGGACAATAATCAAATGAAAATTGAAGAACATTAGGTAAATGATATAGTACGTAACTTTTCGGGCATACCGTTGGAGTCAAGATTTGAAATATGACCATTCTAATAGTATTCTCCTTAGGGGAAAAACGTTATTGCTTAGGCATTGTTCGTAAATTGTTTTGTCCGGCTGTGACGTTTTTATACTAATGAAACAACTAGCTATTTTTTGTTAGACGAAAAGCATAGAAGAGATTTAATAGTTTAATGTACTGACAGTTCATACGTTAGTAAGGCAAAATAATGCACGATGTAGATAGATATACTAAATACAGTCACCATTAAATCACTGCTACAAACGCATAAGACCTTATATGCATAATTAGGTAAGCAAAAGCCCATAACAAACCTCAGTATATGTACAAATCCATAATTATTGACTTTGCTTGGTTATGCGCTGAGAATAAAATAAGGTAAATCTGCTCAAACTTAAGCTTACCTAAAGAATAGATCACTTATTTTATAATGTTTAGTGGTGATTCATATCCGAGGTCTTCAAGAACACATTTTATAAGGTTTAGTCCCCTACTTTGGTTTTGGAGTGGGGATTGTCCTCAAAGGTCCGTATTTTTCATATGGTACCCAGAGAAAATAGTCAAGAGGTGTTATATCGGGGGATCTTACTCTCGAATATGTTCCAATCCATCTTGCTGGAAACCTTCCCGATAAATATTCTTGGACGGCTCTGCAATTATCAATACCAGCCTAAGGTAAATCAGCTAAAGCTGCTTCTACTTCATTTTCTAGCACATTTTGGTAGCTTAAAAATCCCTTATAAAAAAATGGACCTATTATTCGCATTCCTAGTATTGCAGCCCACATATTAAAACCGAAACTGTGTCTGCGCACGTTATAAACTCTAGGATTTTCTTTCGCCCAGTAGTGAGCATTTCTTCTGTTGAAAATTCCATTATTGGTCATGACTCTCATCCGACCAAATGATTTTGTATGGAAATTGCTCATTACTTGCCCATTGCCTAGTATACCATTCACAGAACTCTACGTGCCTCGCTGAATCCCCTGGTCGAAGTCCCTGACAAACTTTAAATTTAAATGGACGTATTTTTCTTTTTGTAAAATAAAATGAGCAGTAGAATGAGCCACCCCAATTGTTTGTTCAAAGTGTCGTGTAGAAATTTTTGGATTGTCCGTAACAGCTGACAAAACATTATTTGCTTTTTCTGCATTGCAAGGTTTTTTACCAGAATTTACAGGTTTTTAAATACACCATGTTCTCTACAATTGACTGACAATTTCTTAAATGTGGTTTTATAAGGCTGCTGTCTATCTGGATATTTGCTTAAATACATGAGTTTCGCTTTTTTTTGGAATTTCGTTGACGTAGTATGTAACACGATAGGATATCATATTTTACTACATTTGAAAATTGCGCCAAACTTTTTTGATAATAACTACCACAATTTAACTAATTCACAGTTAAATACTAGTACCAGCTAAATACAGAATTGTACAACACAAAATTATGACAGATAATGAACTACTTCAAAGCCGTCTATTTTTATTTTTTTCAAAGTCGCCTGTTCTTATTGCTTCTTTTTTAGAACACACATTGTTGTCATGATGTTGTAGATAGAAGTGTAAGATATTATTAATTTTTATAGATTCATAAAAACTCCTTATCAGCTTGGAAAAGTAAATTTTTTTTTGAAAATTATACATATGTATTTTAGCAGTGTTTGATAATGTTCATTTAAATAGGTAACTTTAATGGTAATTTTGCAAGCATTTAGTTTTTTGCGTTATGGCATAATTAACAAAATAATATTTTAGTACTTTTCCTTATTCGATAAGTATTAAACACAAACGAAAGTTAACTAAATAAACTTTTTTGAAAATGCAGGTCTATATTAAAAAATTTCGCGATGGTCCATAAAAGGTTCAAAACGCGATCACACCATTAAATGAGATTTAACATTTCTCAATTTGTAATAAATAAAACCTTTCAAAACCAGTTTTCAAAATATCAGGACCGTATTGAAAGAAAATAAGTTGATGAATAGGAAATTTCCGATTGAAAAATTGACTATGCCCATAACAACTTACTAGGAACTAGGAAAGTGTTTGTATTTTTGCTTTAGCATTTATAATAACCCCTGATACGTGTAAATTGTGGTTTATAAATTTATGGTCTTTAAGTTACGACTCATCTTGTATGTTGTTGGAAAATGGCAACATTGCCACTAAAAATCGTTTTAAGTTTAAAATATTTCAAACATGTGATTACTTTAAAATCTTTGGATTGGTGAAAATAATCAGGCTATTGTTCTTTTGGTTTTCTGGTACCTTCAGAGAAGAAGGAAAACGCCATTTTGGCAAAAAGAAATTGAATGCGTAGTTAGAAGCAGATGTAAAATTTGGAAAAGGTGTTCCTAAAAATTTGATTGAATTTTTCAAGTAAAATTTAACTCAGCCTGTTGCTGGGTTTAATCTTTTCCATATAAATAAATCCTGTTGGGATTTCGAATTTTAGTTCGGCTTTAATTTTTTTGTTTCTACTACACCTTAGCTTCATTCAATAGGTAAGCTACTCACTTTCTTCTCTTATTTACTAAACATAACTTTGAAATGCATGCGTACATGTTTTGAAATTTTAGTACAGCATAAAGATCACATTTTATAAAATTTGGGTATCGATTAAAATTCTAACACAGTTATCTTATATAGGTTCTTTTTGGTCCTTTACACATTCACTCAAGATTAACCTATCTCGTGCTTCCATAAGGAATAATTAAACCGTTTCTGACAGCACATTTGGATATCATTCGTCCGAGGTGTGAAATATTAGTTATGGGTCTTGGAGCCTGAATGAAAACAGTCTATGATTACTCCTTCTCATAGTATCTTCCGAATTAACTGAAGAAATAGACGTTACACCTACGACTAGTTTCTGATAAGTATTATTGTTACATGCATACAAAATTTACCTATGGTGAGTGACTTTTGATTGCTTTTCTACATAACAAGGCTCTCGTTATCTGTACTTTACTGAAAGTCTTATAACCATTACGTTACTGTGCTTGCTACTTGTATTAGTGTGTTTCCGCAATTATCTTAATCCTGAAATTAATGCTTATACCTTACTGTGAAACATTTTCTTAGTAATCGAGAGTAATACTATACATTTGTACCTGTAAAAGATAATTTGGGTTATTCCAAAGTTTCGCTTATACTTACATTTAACTTTGCAATAGAGTTTGTATTTTATCTATCAACTTTTCTTATGTACTAGCTTTATTCTGATAAATAACCGTAATTGTTCAACCGTTAGAACTACCTGTGTTTACTATACATGCAACAGCTATTTTGTTGACTGAATGCTACTCGTTGAGTTTAAATATACAATGTATGTCAAAAAATTATGTTAACTGCTGGGGGTTCAGTTACTGTGTAAATCAAATTGAATATTTATTTATTATCATTGGGGTTGTACAACATTTGTTATATTTTTTTTCTGATTACAATTTTAATATTTGTTTAGTATAAAACTGTTTGAAGTAGGATTTACTAATTTGAATCTTTTGTTGGTAGCCCTATGCTTACCAATAAATGGGTTATTTTGTGTTTCGCTTTATTTAATTCTTGTACTGCAATTGCCAAATCGGTAATAAACTTGGCCTTTCTAAATTTTCTAAATGCTTCATGCTTATTATTTTGTCTGTAATGCTCATAGTAATTTTACTGAAGAATATTTTGTGCTTACATAAGTAAACAACAGGGTGGACATCTAGTGCTAATTTTCGCTTTATATTTGGGGTTTATTTGCGTCCGGTTGATTGGAAACTGATAAATTAGTCCAACGGAGAGCTCTTCGTGGAATATCGGTATACAAGAATTCAATTTCGGATAATTATAGATATATGTTTGGGTATTCTTTTCTTTTAGGGTCAACACTAGATGCCGAACCGTATTGTGTCTGAGTATGTAAATTTTAAGTAAATTTCATAGTTTGTTTTCAGTTGTGGTGGAAAGGTAAGTTGATTACTGCTGGTTTATTTCGTAGATATATTGTCTCTGATGTATTTTGATTAATGTATTGGGAATCTTTCCTGATAGAAGTGTATTTAGGTCTGCGAGTTGGCGCTATAAAGTATTTTTGTGTTAGATATTTACGAAAATTTAATTATTATTATAACATTTATACTATTTTACGTTGGGGTATATTAAATAAGTGGTGTTAAACGATTGTAAGTTCTTTCATTAATCCTGTGATCTACGATCAACTTCCTAGCCAGTCCTTTGTCAGTGTGGACTTAGTTCACCATTTTCTTTTAGCTGTCTCTTTTGTCCTATGTGGCCGTAGCCCTTTTCTTGACAGAGGGGCGATAAAAAGTTAAATCAAGTGGTGCCCTTTTTAAATTTTATGTATCACTTTTCTCCTGCCAAAACGCCCATGCATCCAAGTGCTTAACAGACCGACTGAGCTTCCGGCTAATTCCTTATTCCTTGTTACAGCAACTTAGCCACAATTTCTACCAATATCCTTTTGTGCACGTAACACCCCAGAAAAAAATAAAATAGCGATTTCAAAAATTAAAATTTTTTCAAATAATTCAAAAACAAAAAATCACACCATCCATATTTTGTGTCATTTTATTGGTCCCCTAATTACCCAATTTTTCCCATTTAACCGGTGCACAGTGCATATACATTGCATTACTGAATGGCTTGATTAGCGGTAAAGGTACCAAAATCGAACCTGAGAGTGGTGAAGTGCTTGTGAAAAAAAATCATAGTAAATGAATTCAAGTGCGTAATCGGTCGTTCTTAGTACTAATCGTGATGCCAAAAGCAGGGTCCGCTTCCGAAACGTCACGCTGCAAAATCAAAAACTCCACTAATTTGTTGCATTGAATTACGAATATTCCACATTGTTGACAAGACCGTTTTTCCATGTATGAAACAAGTACTGCTATTTACATGATTTCTCCGGTTGATTTGATGTACAAGCAGCTAATAAAAACGCAAATGCTTATTGTAAATGTAATAAACCATTAATATATAGAGTGCAGTTAACCGTTCGTGTACAAAGCTTAGCCCAAATATAAATTAGAGTAGAAAATCATGGTTTAGAACAAAATTCTCTGATACTCGTACCGATTTTCAAGATTCAATACAATAGCACTAAACTTCTAGTTGTTTATTAGTGTAGTTTCATATTGTAAATTCACGTTAATGTTAGATATTGCACATTTCAGTACATTTCACTGTGCTCCATCTTTCCCCTATGTACTGGTTTCTTAAACGTATATTTTAAAGTAAACTAAATAAAACTGCAGCAAACAACCATCTAAATTGAATTTTTTTCTAAACCTACCGCTTGTTTAAATATTCTATATTTGTTATATTAAAAACACACAAATAAAAAAGTTACAACTAGTTATACCGTAAGTTAATGTGCAAATAATGAAATCAGACAATGAAAGGATGGGGTTAAGACGGTACCAGAAGCATTTCTTTATTATATAGCTTGAACTTTTGTATTTATGTCAAGGAAAGGAAGAATATCTTATATACAGGCAAATTCAACTGAAAATACGCAAATGTAGATTTAGTGAATGAATGTGGCATAGATATATCTCATTTCCTACCACGTGGCAACGCAATTGAACACGTATAACACGGAGAAAACAATATTTTAAGAAGCACGAACACGTTCCCTTTATAAATTTTACATTTATTTTAAAATTTATAACTATTACTTGTATCAAAGATTGTGATTTTTAAATTTTTCATGTTGGTTGTGCAATTTATTACCTCAAAACTTTACAAGATAGAACAATTCAAAATATAACCAAAATTTAGTAGCATATGAAAGTTTTATTAACTAAGCTCCATATTTATGTAAATTATGATTAGGCTGCACGTCTAAAAACCATTTAACTAAATTATCTTATTGTAAGCTTAGTACAACCTGTTACAAATTCAAGTCAGTCATCTAGGTTAATTAGATTAATAGCATCTACACTATCTACTAATACTAATGAAACCTTCTTACGCCCTCCTAAGATCTTGTCAATAGTAAGGTATTTAAAAGTTGTAGTATAATTTAATATACGTATATAATATACACGAAGTATTTGCTAAAATAGAGACTACTGAAGTTATGGTTATAGCAACAAATTTTTTTCGGTAAAATTTCTGTTGATAACCGTAATTTCAATAACAACTATTATTAACGTTATAAAACATTTTATGAAACTACTGCACAAATGAGACCACTCTAAAAACTTGTCATCTGGCAAGAGAAAGCGTACCATTATCTTTATCTGAGTGTATCAGTTTGTTGTTTTGATTAGGGATAACTCTCTAGAGAAATCCTCCAATCTAGTATATATTGTTTGAATTATTAATAATCATTTAAATGTCATTAAAACTAAAATATAATTATTGCTATTCTAGATATTAATAACGTTATGTATGAATATAATTATCGCGCTTTGAATGTTGATAGATAGCTCTCATTTCGCATCTACCTAAAATAACTGTATTGAAAATTTAAATTATTAAATCGTTTCCAGAAGTACCATAACTTTTAAAAATAATTTATTACTGTATTACAATGTAATTTCAATAGTAACCGTCTGAAATAATAGTATAAGTCTTAATTGTCTTACACGTATATTTACCTTTTTTTGCATACAAAAGAAGTAAACGTTAACAATGCGATTATTTAATTCAAAAATCGAATGTTTAATTTTTAATAATCAAACAAGGTCTTTTCATTACTGATTTCGTGCAATTTGTACGTGTATATGCTTCGATTTTTAAAACTCAGACTTCACTATCGAATTCTATGCCCATAAGTAGTAAAATGCTGTTAACTCTTATATCACCTCAGAAATATAGCCTAAATAACCGCAAAAATAAAAAAAATCCGTTTGTTATGTTTCTGCATTCCAGCATGTTTTAATTATCACTTATTTTATAAGAATGTAACATCATTTTTCTATTTCATTTGAATCTAAATGCGATACATTCAAAAAATTGTTCAGGTCTCTAATGAACCCAATGCACAAACGTGGGTTAAGCCAGGAGTTATTCAATCCTGGGATTCAGATATATAATTGATGCGAACATCCGCCAATCATGCCAATCTGCCAAAGCAGAGGAGTCATATTTTCTTGTCCGACGAATTAAGTAAGGATAATGATTTAGTGACGGTAAAGGCACAGAAACAAATTACATAAAATTTAAAAGGTGTGATTGCAGAAAAGAAGAATCTTACATGAAATGGACATGACTAATGCAGCAAATTAGGTATAGTGTAACAACCCTTTTTGCGTTGTATTAAAATATACCTTAATTTAAGGTCTTTCATTCATTCAGTTGTAAATATAAGAAAATTTTAATTATTTTTGTATTATAGATATGAGGTAGGCAACTTAATTTGTACATCTTTTAAAGGGTTTATAGTGCATATCTTCTTAAGTGTATATATTTTCTTAAAGGTTTATATTTTCCTTAAATTGTTTTCTGATCATTTGATTTGCGCAACGCGTCATCATCATCATCTGACATGATTTAACTTCCTAAGCCTCCATTTTTTTACTTCCTGATGCACATTACAGCAAAAAGCTTTGTTTTGCTTTTCCACCTAAATTTTAATGTGAGAGTGCCATTAATTTTATGGTAAGATATCTTTTAACACGTAATATTAAAAATTAAAACATTTGCTCTTTTCAGGCACTTTTTTTACTGCACTTTTGTTTTAGTTCAGTTTTATTTGTACTTTGATTACATTTTAAGTACGCATTTAATTTTACTGTAGCGTACGTTTTCATTTTATGATTGCAATTTGTGCATTCCAAACTTCAAAATAATGCAATAAATATTGGATTCAATATTTCAAGAAGAAATTTATAAGAGATATAAATTCCTTTCATGGGTTGGTTTACTAGGTAAACATTATTTTAAGATATTGCGCAATAATGATGCGAGGATGACATCACCTTGGTTGACCGTTTCGTAAACATTTACCAGAGGGTATTAAAAAATTTGTGTACAAAAATTTTACAAAGGTATTTATGTAATGATTTTTTTAATTTAATGATAGTTATAAGATATATTTTATTTAATCATCTCACATACTGTCAATAAACATAATTGTATATTTTTATTTTTTTTACATTTTGATAAAATTTGTATTGTTAACAAACTCGGTTTAGTTGTTCCGGGTAGAATAAAAAAATATCTTGGTGTCCGAGATCACTTTATTAGTATTACATTGCATTTTTATTATTTATGTTAGGTGGAAGTAAGCGAGCAGATCTAGTGGTAATTAAGCAAATCAAAAATATTGAACCTCCTCTACTTGTAGCTATAACTACCGACTGGGACAAAGGCATTATTAGTGGTGAATGGTTGCATCTCCAGTCAGTTTGACGATTTGTGTTTAGGAGAACATTTTTACTTTTTATTACATTCATTTGTTATTAAATTTATTACACCAGTTAAACCTCTTTATTACACTGGCGCATCGAGCAAGAGACTTGATTTGCTTTCATTACCATTTGCTGGTTATTTTCGCTTTTGTTTGTTTTAGTTTCGCTTGTTAGTGTTGACCATTTTAAGGTACTGTAACAATTTATTATAACGATTTAATATTTTTATTGTGTTTACGATTACTGAAATTTTGTTGTTTGTTTATATAATATTTTTTTCCATGTCAAATTTAGATTATTTAGTGGATGTTCTACCTAGTAATGAGTTATTAGTAGAGTTAAATTTAAGAAATGTTAACGCATCGGAAAGGTTAACCGTTGATGAGAAACGTAAATTATTAAGACGTAAATTAAATTTAGAAAGGATTAATCGAAAATCATTTGATTCGTACAAGAAATTTGAAATTCACCAAACCTTAGAACTGGAATTATTAAAAGAAAAACTTCATAACATTCAATTTTTGGTTAATTTTTTTAAACATAAGCCTTCGAAAGAAGAAGAGTACCTTAGACTTCATACTCGTTTGTTGCATATTTTAAAACGTTTAAATTACATTACTTTTGATTATGAATTTTTGTATTTACACGATCAATTGTTGACTTTATGTAACGAATCTTTAGAATTAATTGAACCTATTAATCAAGATATTGAATTGAATAATGAGTTACCACATTTAGACACCTCTAATATTTCTATGTCACCTAATGACAATGTTAATACTTCAGTTAGTATTCTGTTCCAGTTTATAAATTAAATTTAAAATTTAATGGCAGTGAGAAAGAAGTTTTTACATTTATTCAAAGATGTGAGGAGTTAATGGTTGCACGAAATATTTCAAAGTCGGAGATGCTTTTATCTGGTATTGATTTATTTGCAGGGAAAGGTTTAATTTGGTATAGAGCGGTTAAACCATTTATTCAGACATGGAATCAACTTATTTCTAAATTAAAGAGTGACTTTTTACCCGAAGGACATGACGAAATTTTATTAAATGATATTAAGAATAAAAAACAGGCTTTTGATGAAATTCCAACCCTCTTTATTTCCGAAATGGTTAATTTATTTTCACAATTAGACGTTCCTCCTTCTGAAGGTGAACAATTAAAAATTATTATGAAAAATTTACAACCTTGGTTTGCTACTCAGTTAGCTATTATTATTGTTAATGATATTTTTCATTTGGTGGAGTTATGTAATTAATTATAGTAAGTAAAAGCTCAGAATTCCAAATTTAAATTTAATTCTTGTTCAGATTCACAAATAGGTGGTGTAAATGGCATAATAAATAAAGAAATAAGTTCTCCTAAACACAAATCGTCAAACTGACTGGAGATACAATCATTCACCACTAATAATGACTTTGTCCCAGTCGGTAGTTTAAGTGGGGAAGGTTCAATATTTTTGATTTGCTTAATTACCACTAAATCTGCTCGCTTACTTCCGCCTAACATAAATAATAAAAATGCAATGTAATACTAATAAAATGATCTCGGACGCCAAGTTATTTTTTATTCTACCCGGAACAACTAAACCGAGTTTGTTAACAATAAAAATTTTATCAAAATGTAAAAAAATTAAAATATACAATTATGTTTATTGACAGTATGTGAGATGATTAAACAAAATATACTTTAGAACTATCCTTAAATTAACAAAATCATTACATAAATACCTTTGTGAAATTTTTGTACACAAATTTTTTAATACCCTCTGGTATCTAAATGTTTACGAAACGGTCAACCAAGGTGATGTCATCCTCGCATCATTATTGCGCAATATCTTGAAATAATGTTTACGTAGTAAACCAACCCATGAAAGGAATTTATCTTTTATAAATTTCTTCTTGAAATATTGAATCCAATATTTATTGCATTATGTTGAAGTGTTTAATGCAAAAATTGCAATCATAAAATGAAAACGTACACTACAAAATTAAATGCGTGCTTAAAATGTAATCAAAGTACAAATAAAACTGAACCAAAATAAAAGTGCAGTAAAAAAGTGCCCGAAAAGAGCAAATGTTTTAGTTTTTAATATTACGCGTTAAAATATATCTTACCATAAAATTAATGGCACTTTCACATTAAAATTTAGGTGGAAAACAAAAACAAAGCTTTCTGCTGTAATGTGCATCAGGAAGTAAAAAGATGGAGGCTTAGGAAGTTAAATCATGTCAGATGGTGATAATGACGCGCTGTGCAAATAAAAAGATCAGAAAACAATTTATGGGAATTTAAACCTTTCAGAAGAAGATATGCACTATAAACCCTTAAAAAGATATGCAAATTAAGTTGCCTACCTCATATCTATAATACAAAAATAATTAAAATTTTCTTATATTTACAACTGAATGAATGAAAGACCTTAAATTAAGGTATATTTTAATACAACGCAAAAAGGGTTGTTACAATAGTTAATACTAAATCATACAATAACTTCTCAACGGATTAGTAAGATCAACTCTCCTGCAACGTCAAGTCAAATGCAGATTTAGATGCAGAATATATATTTCAAACAAGTTGAAAAGGAAGCCAAGTTATATAATGGTATATTACATAATAGGGGTGATAAGTATCCTATTACGTACGAGTGTAGCAATATAAACGAGTGCGTGATAGGCATTACGACCCGAGTTGTGTATTGTGCTTTTTCTACTCCTGTAGACTATAAGAGTATGGGTAAATTAAAACTATCTCTTAGTACTTTTTTTTATTATCTTTGAACGTTTTATAGACGTACCTAATTTTATAAAGAATAATCCTATAAAGAATAAATTACGGCATAAAAGAATTTCAGGATATTGTAGTTCATTTCAATTTCCACATTAAAAGTTAGAGCATTGCTTTTGCTAGTTACCTTGAAATTAAACAAATTAACCCCACTTTATTTATTGCTAATGTTTACATGAAACATTATATTAAAGTAAATAAAGTACTAAGTAGTATCGGTTAGATATATATATATATATATATATATATATATATATATATATATATATATATATATTAGATGATATTTGTAATGCCAAATACCATAGTTAGTTGGATACTGGCTCAGAGTAAAAGTTACATTAAACATAAAATAATTGCACTAGAATTCATTAAACACATATGTAAAGTGCAAGTTGCAGAAATTCAAAGTAGTATAAATCTAATTACAAATGTGAATATAGGACATGTTAGCTAGTTAATTCAAATTTCACAAGTATTAAATTATGATCATAACTGAACAATATCATTTTCGTGTTAACAGCTTCCCAGTATCTTCGAAAGTGTAAAGTAGGTGGTTGATTCTTTAAAATTCATGTAATCTATATGAATAAGTAGATTCTAGTCTGGTAACATAATATGCTTGTATTCTAAATCAAAAAGAAAAGAAATTATGTCAATTAACGTAGGAGGAGTAAACTATATGCTGAAGTGTATGAAAATAGAACATAATAATGCGAAATTCAACAAATAGTGTGTTAATAACTTAGATGTTAGTCTGTATAGAAAGTGTTACAACTTAAATTAACATTATGGGTGTAATTTAAGTGTAAAAATTGAGAAACCAGGTTATATTGATTACAAACTTAGATGTTGAGATGGAAGATTTCAAAATAAACCATAAGTGTATTAGAAACTGGTGTATCCTCATGTATTTTGGGTCATAGCGTCCATTTCTCTTTATAATTTTTCCTGTAGAAAGTAGAATAAGTTAGTTATAAGTAAATTTGTATATGAAAATTTGCATATTTGTTGAAATTTAGACAGTTTAAGAATTTTAAAAGGGAGTAGGACAAATGTGGTATCTATACAAAGAAAATTTTGTGTAGAATCCAAAATGAATTATGTTTGTAAGATCTGGTCCCATATAAGAAGGTTATATGTAAAATTAGTAATTTATAAATTTCTGAAAAATGGTTAGCCAATCAGAATTAAGCTTTGTTATGTTTGTATAGACAAAATACTATAATTTTATTAGTTTTTAAGTAAGAAAAGCACAGGCAGTTGTTATTTTTTTTCTCATTATCTGTTAATTCCTCAAAGTGAGAGTATGTCACTCGGGGTGTACATAAATTCAAATTTAAAATAAATTGTGTGTTTAGTATAACCTACAATAATGCAAGTATTAAAAAATTGAAATTCTAAAATTGCCATAAATTTTGACAAAAATTATGACAAAAGAACCTAACACAAACGTGTAATGTTTTTTTTTTGACACTGAGCTAATACTGAACTCTATCCCCTACTTGAGGCAATTTTATTAAACAAGTTTAACATTAATTATCATAATAAATCAATGATAGCACAACGTGCTGAAGTTGTTATCAAATACATTACAATTTATTTATTCAATTCAGCTTAAAATATTTCAAGGCACTCAAATGTGGTGATAATTATAATTATATTAATAAGTATAAATTATATATATATATATATATATATATATATATATATATATATATATATATATATATATATATATATATATATTATATATACATGTACCGAGTATCCGAATAAGGGTACGTAATGGCGTTATCTCGAAAAAGGTGCGGCCTATAGGTTTGGGGAAAAATCCTTATAAGTAAAGCAAGTAAAAAATTATTTTAAGGTTCGTAACTCAACCGACAGTAGGCGCAACTGCCAGGAACGAACATAAAATTCATGCTAACTCGCAAAACTGGGCGATGAACTATAACTTTGAGAATATCATTTGAGAGCTTGGGTGATACCGCATCATTTTACGACATTTTCAGTATCTCTCATAATAAAGGAGGGGAGGCCAATGCATTTTTCAATATTTACATTTACTCTCCTGAACCACTCGATTCAATTCAAATTCGAATATTCTTAGTCTCCTTTGAAAGAGCAATTTATAATTTTTGAAGGGTGTTTTTTGTTGGAGCGTTTAGTTGTAAACAAACTAGTGGGGGCTCTCTGCAGAGATTACACATTTATGTAATTTTTTGGAAAAATTTGAATATAGAAGTACTATTTATTTAACAAACCGTTACGCGGCTTAAAATTACCTAAATTTTAGTGAAAACTCCTTCGCGATATCTCCATCCGTTCTCGATTTAAACGAGGAAATGTAAAAATTTGAATACCGCAATCGGAACAAGTTACCAAGGAAAACAAATCACATATCCATGGTAACTGACGTAATTTAAACTACGGTTCATCTTTCTCCCCACTAAGTAACAATGTTAATACGTCGCGTCTTGCCTTCTAGTAATCGCCTGGTGTCACCCAAGTGCACCCAATTTTGAGAGATAGCATGAATTTTATGTTTCATCGTAACAGTTACGCACCCCAATCGGTTGGGTTACGAAAACAATTTCCTGCCAAACCCCTTTAATGGCTTTACTTATCAGGATTTTTTTCCCAAACCTCTAGGCTTTCCATTATTAAGATAGTGTCGCTCCGTACCCATATCCGAACACCGTGTATTTGTATTTCGAACTAGTGAAATTTATGAACAATTTTTACAGTTTACGGTAGTTTATAAATTTGCTAACCAAGGGATAGAATTAAATATATCGTTGAACAAGGATAACGTCTAACTGCACGCAGTGGTTACAGGGGACGAAAATTCAACGCGCGACCTTGTGTCGCTTCTACTGAGAAATCGCAATTTATATAGTGCGGCAAAACGGTTTCATGTATTAATTCATGCATGTTTAAGTGGAATTAATACTAAAATTGCAATCAAAGGCGAAATTTCTATATCTCGAAAACTGATTTTTCTTAAATTGCATAATAAATACATTTATAAACAGTCACCGCTATCTTTTTTGCATTCTCTTCAATGTCCTGAAAATAGTTATCATCAACATCATTGTCGTCCTCTAAATTTATAACTAATGTTAATGTAATTTTCACATACCTTCGATTTTCTTGGCATGACCGATTAGATTCACAGTGGGCTACTGGAAGCCATAACACTTTAACGCTGTCTCCTCGTAACTTTTTCAAACAAATATTGTTTTTTTGTAATTGTACTTACAAGGTATTTTAAAAGTGAAGCCTTCATTCCAAATTAAAAGCTCCTGTATCTATTAATAATAAATCAGATTTAATTTACGAAATTCCTTGTAAAAATTGTAGGAGATATACATTGGTCAAAGAAGTAGAATACTTAAAGATATAATCATCTCACACAAAAGTGCAGTCTTGCTGAACATGTTATAGAGAAAGATCTTCAGATGGACTATAATATAAGTAAAATCTTAACAATTGTAAAAAATCTCAACAAGCGACTTTTCCTTAAAATAGTTCATATTAATTATAGTGAATAAGAGGACTGATATAAAAGACTTGAGTACTATGTATATATATTTGCTCAAGAAACAAAAAGACACTAATTTTTTACCTTGTCCTCCTTATATTAATATGATTTTAGACTCCATATGTATTGTACTCTGTTTTACACACTATGTTTTTAGTACTTTTTAAAATTAATCCCATTAGTGAATGTCTTGTCATAATTGACAATTTTGTCACTACATTTTATATACATACAGTTAGTGTTTCTTGTTGTTTCTAGTTTTATATAATATTTCATGTTAGTAAGCATTATTCATCTTTAATTAATGAACTAATATTAATGAAATTGTTTTATAGTTAGTCTTGATAAAGAAAATAAAAATTTCCGAAAGCTTGCCATAAAAACGAAGAAATTTAATTAACTAGTCACCTTCGACTGCTTCCCACTAATATTTAAATATATGACATATATACGTGTTCGGCGTTGTAAATAAATCGGAAATCGTTTGAGATCGAATATATTCCATGTGGATGCTAGAATTAACTCAGTTGTAATTTTAGAGGTAAGTGGACTTATTTGCCCTTGCTATGTCGTTATATGCTGAAGTAATTGTTTATTTTAGTTATTTACATAACTTCAATTTGTATATAAGCACGACTGCGGTAGATTGGGACATCTAGTTGGGGGCACATATGGACACTGTCCCAATCTGCCCTAGAGAAAAATGTGGAAAATTACTGAACACATTTTTCAGGAATTAACATGGTAAGGACTTACAAGAGGAAGACCAATCGTTCTGTTATATTGGAGGAGAATATAATTGCCGCTGTTGAAAATGTCTTGCAAGGAAGACTTTCAGTAAGAACTGCAGCCACAACCTACAACTTGACAAAATCGACCGTGGATAAAGAAAATAAAAAGACGACGTCTGGAAGACCCTGACCGAGACCCTGACGCTTCTGACAGACAAGATGCAGATGTTTAACTGACATTTTCATCACCATTCCAGTCAAAGTATTCGTCTCAACAAGTTTTTACATCTGCCCAACAAGAAAAAAAAGAAATAAAAATTATTTATGAAGAGGTATCCAATTTTGTCACTAAGGAAGCAGAATATACCAGTGTGGCAAGAGCCTCCGGATTTAATGAAACGAATGTGAAGGAATTTTTTATAATTTACGGAAAGTTTTAGAAAAGTATAACATACCACCAGAACGAACCTACAATTTGGATGAAACGGGCGTTGCCACTGTTTTAGATGCACCGAAAGTTATAGCCAAAACTGGTACAAATCAAGTAGGTCAGACAGTATCCGCAGAACGGGGATAGCTGGTTACATTTTGCGCTATAATAAGTGGAGTCGGAAATACAATCCCTCCTGTGTATGTGTTTCCAAAAGCAAAGTTTAAAGATGTTTTTATGAAAGGTGCGCCCACAGGAAGTCTTTGATTAGCCAACAAGTCAGGGTCAGGATGGATGACGTCCGTATTATTATTGGATCTAATTAAATACACACAAAAGCATACGAAATGTATGAAAGATGAACCCATATTGATTGTTTTGGACAACCATGAGTCCCACACCAGTCTCGAAACAATTTTATATTGTAGGGAGAATGGAATTATTGTCGTTACGTTTCCCCCACAATGCACGCACCGCCTCCAAACTCTTGACGTTGCGTTATATGGCCCATTTAAAACCTATTTGAAGCAATCTTTCAATGATTGGTTGGTAAACCATCCCGGAAAAAGGGTATCCATTTATGAAATTGCAGAACTGACAGAAAAAGCATGTAAGAAAACTTTCACACTTGCCAATATATGTTGTGGGTTTAGAAACAGCGGTATTGTGCCTTTTGATAGAAGTATTTTTAAGGCCAATGACTTTGCTGCTGCATCTGTAACAGATTCAAGGGCACCATAAGCAACAGACACACCATCAACATCTGCGCTGGTCATTAGCACTCTATGAACTTCATTATAGCCGGAAATCATATCTCCAGACAATACGGCCCTACCCCAAATCAGAGAAAAAGAAATCAAATATAAAAGGAAGACAGCCTGGAAAATCGCGAATTCTAACAGAGACGCCAGAAAAAGATAGACTGGAAGAAGAAAGGACAGCCAAGCAAAAGAAGAAGCAAGCGAAATATAACCTGTTTGATAATGCAGAGCAACAACCGAACGATTCAGATGATTCCGGGGATAAAGTCAGATACGCTGATGATGAATCTGTTTAAGTGAAATGGACTGTGAATATTCCGATCAAGAATTCATGAAAGACGTAGAACCTATCATAGATTCTGAATCTAGGATGCCAAATATCAAAACAGGTGACTTTTTGCTGGTAAAGTGTTGCGCGAAGAAAGCTCAAAAGTATTATGTTGGAGAAGTAGAAGAAATAGTCGACGGAAATTATTTAACAAATTTTCTCAGAAAGAAAAGAAATGGATTTACTTTTCTCCAAGTCACTGATAAGGACCTAATAGAATTGGAACAAGTGGAAGTAAAACTACCTAAGCCAAGAACGACTAAAACAACTGCAATGTCTAGTTCAATAAAGCGGTTTCGAGTAGATTTCTGTGCCTATAATGTCAACTAAATGAAAATTTTGCTTTAATAATATTTTTTTAATTTTCTTACTTTTATACGACTTATGTTACATCGTACTACTGTTATTTACCACATGAATATGATTTAAACTTTATTGAACAAAGCAAATTGTTTTTGTCCACATCTGCCCCCGCACTGGCCAAATCTACCCCAGTACATTGGGACAATTTGGATACTTTGGAAAATTTGAAAATCTGATTCATCTATCAGTGAATAAGCGATAAGCCTATTGTGATACATAGTACACTTATCAGTGTCAACAACATTACATTATATGGTCAATATATTGAAAGCCAAACTATACACAGCTCATTATGTTTGTAGTGTCCCAATGCCCCCCTGCCCACTATACTACCTTGTGGGTAATTTTCTCCTCCTTTTTTTAGACAAGCAGTATAAAGCGAGATACTAACGCGAAAATATACTTCTTAAAACGTTTGTAATCTGTGGGCCTTTTAACACAAAACCAATCATTTTTACGCGAAAATGTTATACAACATTTTTTGTACCTCTATAACTTTTGTCTAAAACTTTTTATGGTTTGACCAATAAAAAGAGAGATATTAAAAAAAAAGTCATTTTACACATTGTTTATGATGACGTTATAAAGGTGTGTGCTAAAATTCAGCTCGAGGGGATTTTTCCGAGCTGAAGCCTAATTTTCGTCCAATTTGACTGGGCTATATGAATTATTAGATCAAGCTGTATCTAAATTTAGAAATAATAAATCAAAATCATTTCAAATTTGGTTTACGAAAGAAATTATCTCTGACACTAAACAAAGTTATTCTATCGCAGACGTAAACATACATAGGATTATCACTTACAAGAATTTAAAAGGTTGAGAAAAAAAAATTAAGTTGAATATACGTGCGGAATATAAAATTATACCAAAAATATTAAAAATGATATTACTGTTAATATTAATGGTTTCTATTTGTGCTTAAATCGTCGTGAACTGAACTATACAAAATTCTGGCATTAATGGTTTTTGGAGTTATGTCAGAAATAAAAGAAAACAAAACTCTCAAACTCAGGAATATGAACTTCTGGGTCAAAGTATACCACTATATGAGCCCAACTGTTTGCAGAATGTTTTGCTTTGGTATATACTAACGAATCGCAACATTGTGTTGCGATGCGGTTATTTATGATAAAAGTCAGAACACAGCCAACATAATCACACTAACTAACGTTGAAATCTAACAAGTAGAAAAAATATTACGTCAACTAAAACCAAAGAAGTCGGCAGGGCCGGATCAAATACCGCCATATACCTTTACAGCAAGTTGTGACTTTTTTACCATTGTATACAATAAGACGTTGAGTACAAACACATTCCCTGATAAGTGGAAAGTATCGAAAGTTACTCCAATTCATAAATCCGGCAATAAAGACAAAATTAAAAAATCAGGTTACGAATTTTGTTAGTATACAACAGCATGGATTTATTGAAAATAGGTCAACCGAAACTTGATTACATTTCTAGATTCCATAACAAATGCATTAGGTAATAGCAGTCGAGTATATGTCACATACACCGACTTTGCCAAAGCATTTGATAGCGTAAATCATGACATTTCATTAAAATGGTTGTATCAATACGGATTTTCATTAAATTTAATTATTTTCTTTAAATCTTACTCACAAAATCGACTCCACTATGTAAATATGCACACAAAGTTGTCGGAACCTTTTGGTCCTTTATCAGGAGTGCCTCAAGGAAGTAACCAGAGTCCGTTACTATTTATACTGTTTATCAATGACCTTCCGCTAGTTATAATAAATCTGACAGAGTATTATTTGCCGTTGATTTAAAGATATTTGAAGAAATTCACAATATCGAAGATATACAATATTACTTCAAACAGATGTTTACAGTGTTATGGCTTAGCGTAATAGAAATAAACTGAATTTGAAGCCAAATGCTGTATAGATAATTAAGAATAGCAACGTGTTAACTCAAACAAAGATTTAGGAGTTCAATATACAAATAACTTAAAATGGGATGAGTACGTAAGTAAAGTTGTCAATTCAGCATTAAAAAGTTTAGGCTTCGTAATAGCTAATACTGTAATATTTCAAAAGTTCATTACTGTAGAAATTCTGTATAACTCTTTGGTAAGATGTAGGAACGTTTGGAACTACGGGTTAATAATACATCAAAATAGAGTAGGGATAGCCCAAAACAAATTTCTTCAAAAAATATAGTACTTATCTTTGCGAATTATTATATATTTTTGTTATGCTGCTATAGTGAGCAAAATCATTAGATCTGTGATGAACATTAGCTGCTTGCGAACCCGTTCTGAATACAATGAGGTTCGAATATTTAGAGCAACGCAAACGTGAAATTTGCATTTAGCAGATGTTCTGTTTATTCCATCTCTGATTCATTCTTCCCTTTTGTACCACTTTGTTCTTTAGACTTCAGTAAAACGTATCTGACGTGTGCGAATGTACACTTTTGTGGGTGAGTGCACGTGTACGTGCGCGTATGCGTGTGCATGTGCGTGTACGTGTGTGCGTATGCGTAAACTTGTACGTGTGCGTATATGAGTAAGTGGGCATGTGCGTGAGCATGTATGTATCTGTGATTAGGAGCATATGTGTGTGCGTGTGCATGTACGCATGTATGTATGTGTACGACGTGTGCGTGTGATTGTTCGTGTGCACGTGTGCGTGTGCACGTGTGCGTGTGCGTGTGCGTGCGCGTGTGCGTGTGCGTGTGCGTGTGCGTGTGTGTGCGTGTACGTGTGCGTGTGCGTGTGCGTGTTCGTGTGCGTGTGCGTGTGCGTGTGCGTGTGCGTGTGCGTGTGCGTCTGCGTGTACGTGTGCGTCTGCGTGTGCGTGTGCTTGTGCGTGTAATATATATATATATATATATATATATATATATATATATATATATATATATATATATATATATAATCTATTTACTCGCTGTAGTAAAAGTACTTAATTGGTAGTATAAACCGATGTGTTCATATGAATCCACAATCCACCTAAGCTTTTGTGTGTTTTAAAATCGTGAATTTAGGTAAACGTATTGATATTGTTATATAAAATAACTTTTGAACCCAGACAAGAACGGTCACGCGGCATTAATTGTTCATGCTTCATAGGGAATAGCTGCACATAGACCAAACAAACTTTGTTATAATAATGCGTATTAGCTTTTTTTTAAACAATTTAGGATTTATGTTAGATATATTGCTATCAGACTGGTGAATACAAGCATTGGTGGTTATTGCTAATCTCATCATAGTCGACTTCAGTCTATAGTTGGTTCGACCATTGGTACATAATTGTTGGCCTAGTTCTGTGTGCTGGAATATACAGACTGACAATAGATAACAAATTTGGACAATCAATTCTGTTATTTATCAATTTATGGATAAAACAAACGTCAGCGACCTCTCTTCTAGATTTTAGCGGCATAATGTTATGTTCCTATCAAACTATGCGATATTCACTTACCTATATGTATACAATGTGTCCCAAATTCGCTTCTCTATAAAGTGATTTCGGCTCCTGTTATAGTTACGGCCAAGGTTAAATGGGGAAAGTTTTAGAGGAAGCTTAGAGCATTCGATATCCGGATTCAGATTTACGATCGGTCAATTTGTTTTGAAAATATCGGAGAAAAACCGAAAATGGCGGATTTCGTTTTTCGCCAGTAAATCCGAAATGGTTAATTTGACAGCTGTCACAATGTGAGATTATTCGGACACTTTTTTAAGACGAATAAGATGGCCTGTATGACATGTCACAATCGTCTTTTGTTATCCCACAATCTGCCTCAACTTTCATTTTTCTTATGGCCGCCATATTGGATTTTTCGATTTTTGGAAAGAGCGCAATATTTCCAGTTTAGTGATGTCTCACAAGTGCATAAAAGATTAGAATTTCATCAAAATATCACACTTTCTAAGGTTAGGTCTTATTTATTATTATTAGTAGGAAATGATTTATTTGTCAGTAAAATTGGATTTCATTTTTTCCATGTACGATGGCTCTGACTTTGTCGTTAAATAATTCAAAGTAGTATTTTCATAAGTAGTACGCTTTTCTGTCATTAAAATCATAAACGTGACACACAAATTGTAAAAGCCTGTTGAAAATGGCCGGTATTCCCTATTCAAATGAAGAAAAGTTTGACATGTTAGCGCTTTGCTTGCAGTCAAACAGAAACGCCGACATTACCTCAGCGAGGTATTTGGAGATGTAACCCCGAACGACGGCAGCCTCATAAAACCCACTTCAGAAAAATTGTAATTAATTTAATTAACTATTGGGCCTTCGAACAACCTAAAAGCAGATACAATATTGATAATGAAAATCGTGACAGAAACATTTTACAAGTTGTCAATGAAAACCCCAGTGCATCAGTAAGAACTGTAGAACGGGAAATTCGTGTGTCAAAATCAACGGTACAAATAGTGTTAAAAAAGAATAACTACTATCCATACAAACCCACAATAGTTCAATGACTTAAGGAAACTGATTTTCCAAGATGAATGCGCTTCTGCGAGTGGTATACTAGAATGTGTAATGAAAATCCCGATTTTGTTAATCATGTCTTGTGGTCTGGTGAGAGTAGGTTTACTAATTGTGGAGTTTTTAATAAGCACAACATTCATCATTGGGTTCTAGAAAACCCTCACGAAGTGGCAGAGGGACGTCTACAGACCAGATTCGGAAGTAATGTTTGGTGTGGGATTATTGGTAATTTAATCTAACTTACCTATTTTAATTGGGCACCTATGTATGATAAATTATTAATCATTGCAGGAAATCGACTTATAGGACCATTTTTGTTTGACTATAACTTAAACGGGCAGAGGTACCTATAGCTTTTGCGAAACCAGGTTGTGCCGGCTTTACGAGCTACTTTCACCGAAGATGAGTTCAGAAGAACCTGGTTTCAACAGGATGGATGTGCGGCAAACAACACCATTCAAGTCAGGAATTTCTTAAGGGAGCAGTTTGATAAAAGAATTATTGCATTAAATGGTCCAATATCTTGGCCTCCTAGATCCCCTGACCTTTCCCCCTTGGATTTCTACCTCTGGGGTCACACAAAGAATGAGGTCTACGGGTTTGATCCTCCTGCGACTATAGAAATCCTGAGACAGAGAGTTTTGGATACATTTAGAAATAGTGTTAACGGAAATACACTTGCTAGGGTTGTACGAAAAACAGTCACCAATTGTCAAAAATGTCTCGATGTAAATAAACGTCATTTTGCAAATCTGTAAATTAGTTGTATTTGTGATTTTATTGTAGGTTGTTCAAAGGTTCAAGTATTAATTAAATTAATGACGATTTTTCTGGCTTTATTTTTAACACACTCATAGCTAGAAATTTGTCCCAAAACCTCTGTCTTGTTGATAGGCCGTTATTTAATTTCATGTTTTATTGAAAATTCAAAGAATTTTATACATTATTCATTAATGTTATTTTGCGACAAATAAATCATGGCCTACTAATAATAAATAAGACCTAACTTTAGAAAGTGTGATATTTCGATGAAACTCTAATCTTTTGTGCAGTTGTGAGACATCACTAAACTGGAAATATTGCGCTCTTTCAAAAAATCGAAAAATCCAATACGGCGGCAATAAGAAATATGAAAGCTGAGGCAGATTGTGGGATAACAAAAGACGATTGTGACATGTCATACACGCCATCCTATTCGTCTTAAAAAAGTGTCCGAATAATCTCACATTGTGACAGCTGTCAAATTAACCATTTCGGATTTACTGGCGAAAAACGAAATCCGCCATTTTCGGTTTTTCGCCGATATTTTCAAAACCAATTGACTGATCGTAAATCTGAAACCGGATATCGAATGCTCTAAGCTTCCTCTGAAACTTTCCCCATTTAATCTTTGCCGTAAGTATAACAGAAGCCGAGATCCCTTTATAGAGAAACGAATTTGGGACACATTGTATAACATCGCAACTCACTTATATCTAATTACATCACATTTGTATTTAGCTAAATTTTATGTGCTTATTACGCCTGTAAAATGTTCAATTGATGTGATTTAGCCCAACATGTTAGGGAAACTTTGAAATATAATTATTTTTTATTAAAGCCAGGTGTTCGTGATGTGACTGCATAAATTTGATATTTAAAAACTCGATTTTTTACGAGTTTAATTGTCCACTAGTTTACAAAAAAAAATTTAATTTGTTCGTGCAAATAAAACATTGTCGTATACTCGTATTGATTTTAAAGCTAAAAATTTTCTATAAAAATGAAATACTGTGCAATATCAAAAACCATATGGATAATTGGATATATGCCTAAGTCTCTTGTTATGAAGCATTTATAATAAATTAACAACGTTCAGTCATACGCGAACAATAAAGAATGTTATAACAGAATACATGTGTAAACAATATAAGAGGGGAGTAAGAGAAACACACGACATTTGTATTCAAATTCTATACATAAATTTCAATTATGTTTAAGTAAATCTCACTATTCACTCTGTACAACAATTTGTTTTAATCAGGTGTCAAGATAAGTGTACCAAATACGTCATTAATAGAGGTCGGTCATATCACAGATACGATTTAAGCTACTGCATTAGAAGAAAATCCGTTTTAAAGTTCATTCGTTTAACTTATCCCGATGACGTCATGTATGCATTAAATCACGAAATGACCGTCGTCTGTAATTTAAAACAAAAATATGAGCACTGATACCAACCTTTCCACAGAACAACTTTCCTTTATTTGCTTATACGTTGATTGAGGTTACGTACGCTCGCCGGTTGGTTTGTTTCTTTGTTTATTCGTTCCTTCTTGAGTTAGTATTGTAAAAGATCGGTTCTTTTTAGAACCACACTACTTTCTAGTGTTCATTTAAGGTAAAGATTAATTCGTTTTACAGAAAGAGATAACATTTATGTTTTCATTTGTAGCACATCAACATGTCTCGTAGGTCAATTACCGTAGACGGATTGATCCATAACTTAGTCGAATACTTTAATAAAGAAAAACAGAACAACGGGCCCTTATCACCATTAACAGCAGTGCATGCAAGGGTTAGCGATGCTTTGAAAATTGACACGAAAACTATTTCTAATGCTTTACGACGACATCAAAATCAAGAAGAAAACAAGGAAAATGAACCTCAACGAAAAAGTCTAAAAACAAAAGACATGGATCAACCACAAAAAAGTGAAATCCGTACTACAATTTACAACATGTATATTAACCATGAACATGTTACATTAAATACGCTCTTAACAAAAATTAAAGAAAGAGGTATCGTTGAGTGTAAAAGGACTAGCCTCTATCACGTTTTGTTGGACATTGGATTTCATTTCAAGCAAACTAACAATAGAAAAGCTCTGCGATAAAACTTCAATAGCATCGATGAGGTTAAAGTTTTTGAGAAGTTATATCACTTATATGAAACAAGATATCTACAAGCAGTTCGTTTATCTCGACGAAACATGGATATTTGTAAAAGGAAGCAACAAAAGAATATGGCAAGATTCCAGTTCAAAATGCTTCAAGAATTTTGGTGGGGAAGTCAAACCTTATATAGTTCTACATGCTGGAACAGAAGATGGCTTTGTGGAAGGAGCAGAACTTATATTCTCTACCACAAATAAAAGCAGCGATTATCACGATTGTATGAATTCGGAAAACTTTGTTAAATGGTTAACAAATCAACTTTTGCCAAACTTAACAAAGCCATCTATAATCGTTATGGATAACGCTCGGTACCATTCACAAATTGTCAATCGCCAACCAACTACAAATTGAAAAAAAGAAGAAATTACAGAGTGGCTTAGGGGAAAAAACTTACTCATGAAACAGAAGCATTTAAAACGGAATTACTACATATAGCAAAGCTACATAAGCAAGAGAAACAATATTTGGTCGATAATATTATTAGAGAACATGGACACGAAATTTTACGCTTGCCTCCTTACCACTGTCAATTTAACCCAATAGAAATGGTATGGGGAAGAAGCAAAACTTATTATGATAAACACATTGGAAGAGATGGTTATGGGGATGATAATGTCAAACAGATGTGGAAAGAAGCGTCACCTTCAGTTTGGTTAAAAACGATTAAACATGCAGAAGCTGAAGTTCTAAAGTCTTGGGAACAAGAAAAAGTTTATGATGTCCAAGTAAATCCAATTATTATAAATCCAAACTGTAACACAGATACAGAAGATTAAGTGTAGTCAACATTTAATTTCTTGTTTTTAATTGAATTCTTAACGCAAACAGTTTTCTCCAAAAACTTAATAATAATCTATAATAATTATAATAATAACATATAATGTATGTTATTGTACACTAAAACATTATAATTTATAACAATAAATTATTTTCAACACAGTCATGCTTAAATGTGAATGAACAAATTTACGTTTTATTACACTATGGTGTATTTTTTTTATGTACTCAATAAGTAAGAAACACTTGGTTATAATCTATTTGACACGATACTTTGAATAAGTTTAAAAAAGTGCTATAATTGAATTACATTAAATACACCAATAATTTTGAATTGCAGTATAATAATCTTCTATACAAACAAGTGTATAAACACCGATGATTGAAATTATCATTCCGTATTTTGCAATTCGAATATTTTCTCAAAGCATAATGATTAGTAGCATTCCTAAAAATTCAATCTTTATGTATAAATCAAATAAATAACCATTAACTCACAAATTTGCAAATAGAATATATTGCAAAAGCTGAAATTCTAAAGTCTTGGGAACAAGAAAAAGATAAACTTTTTGTTTATGATGTCCAAGTCAATCCAATTATACATCCAAACGATAACACAGATACAGAAAATGAAGTGTAGTGAACATTTAATTTCTTGTTTTTAATTGAATTCTTAACGCAAACAGTTTTCTCCAAAAACTTAATAATAATTATAATAATAACATATAATGTATGTTATTGTACATTAACATTATAATTTATAACAATAAATTATTTTCAACACAGTCATGTTTAAATGTGAATGGACAAATTTACGTTTTATTACATTATATTATTATTATACTTTGAATAAGTTTAAAAAAGTACTATAATTCAACTACATTAAATACACCAATAATTTTGAATTGCAGTATAATAACCTTCTACACAAACAAGTGTATAAATAAACACCGATGACTGAAATTATCATTACGTATTTTGCAATTCGAATGTTTTCTCAAAGCATAATGATTAGTAGCGTTCCTAAAAAATTCAATCTTTATGCATAAATCAAATAAATAACCATTAACTCACAAATGTATTGCCGTCAAAGATATATAATCGCCACTTTTAAGTAGAAAAGTATTGGAACAATTACTTACTTTCTTTGGAAGAGTTCATTGGTCTTAACCTACAAATACCTATTTACAAATTTTTTGCAACATTTTAGAATATATAATAACTTACCAAAATTCATCTGCTACGTTTTAAGTTTTATTGAAAATAATATGCTTTTATGTGCGTACATCTACGATACGTAAATAAAACTTTTCTCTTTTATTTGCAAACATTATGACATTTATATTTATGTGAAGTAGTTAAGTTAAAGTTGGTAATGTTGGTATCAAAACTGTTCGTATAAAGAAAACTTAATTTGTTATCCTTGTTAGTTACTTGAGTTAATAAGAGCCATACAAAACGACAATCTTGGAATAATACGTTAGCTAATAGTGTACATTGTATTCAATATGTAGAAAAGGATAGTCATACACAAGTGCGCGTTTGATTCATCGATCAATCGGGATAAGTTAAACGAATGTCCTATAGTTAAAGTGGTTGGAAGTTGCTTTAAAATTTTTACGTTGAGCACTAGAGGGCGTAACACAAAATTATAAAATCTTTTCTGTGAAATGTGGTGGCACGTATGATACATCAAAAATAGCTGGTTTGAAGTTTTAGAGAATTTTGGCAGACCTTTTGCCTGAATCCTTTCTGTTCACCTCCTCATATAAAGTAGTGGTACAAACTTTTCTAGAAAATTCTATAACTTCAATTAGCATTAACCGATTTTAACAAATTTGCTATCCTTGGAAAGAGATTTTCACTCCTGTATGCCACGATTTAAACCATTTCTTTTTATTCCTCGGTATGATTAGTAGATGGTGTTATCTAACAAATTGTACTGTTGTTCCCAAAGATCTTAAATGGAAAATTATTATATGTTTATTGATGTGTGTTGATAGAAATGCACAAGAATATTGCTTTTTTTATTTTAGTGGACTGTATTACACTTGTTGATACTGTTAGAACTCGTAACAAAATACATTACAAAAAATAAAATCTAAGATTCTATCTGCTAGAAAATGTTCGGAGAGAACTTCCCGTACCCTAAATCCTTACTACACCCCTGGCCATAAACACTTGACATAACATTTAACATACCGCTCCTGTTGAAATCTGAATCGCACGTTTGGTTTCACTATTTCGCTTCTTAACACTAACTGGGCGAATTATATTGTCACTGCCTAGGTGTAAAGCGCTGATGCGTCCCAATGCCCATTTTCACGGCAGTTGATAGTCTTCCTTCAGTAAAACTAAGCTCCAAACTAATAATTCGTCATTGTTTTTCTAGAATTCTCATTTACTTCGTTGTTTCATCGTGCTTAAGTAGTCCTTGGACCATCGTTGCCAGAACTGTTGCAGCATGTGTTGTATTTGAAAATATTTGAAGAGTGTGTTAAATTTCATCTCATGTATTGCTTCTTGTGGAAGCGATTTTAAAGGCGCTCCAATTATGAAATGGCCTGGCGTTATTGTACGAAATCGTTGAGATCCGAGGCTAGTGGGGTTAAAGAACGGGAATTTAGGATTGCTTCAATTTGCACAATAAAAGTGTAAAATTCTTCAATTGTCAAATTTGGTTGGTTAGATAACCTTTTAATATAATATTTAACATTTTTTATTCCCTGATACTACCCATATGCAGTGATTTTGCAGGTATGAATTTCCATTCGATTTTGTTATCAATGATATAATTTTGAAATTTTTGATTGGTTCTGAAATCATTTAGTAAATTATTTGCGCCAATAAAGTTAGTTGCGTTGTCCGAAAATATGGTATTACCTCTTTAATGCATTTAAAAACCCTAATGTTAAATCGCTAACCAATTCTATGTGAACTGCTTTGGTACATAAGCAGATAAATAAGCAAAGATATGATTTAACAAGCTTTCAGTTTCCTGTCCTTCCATCTTTAATTTCAAAGGGTCCAACATAATCAACCCCTAAGGTAGAAAATATGCGAGTTTTAGTAACCCGATTATGAGGTGTAACCCCATCTGCTTTTAAAGTTCAATCGTCCTTGCCTTAAAGTATGTGATGTAAGTTTTACGCACTGATTGACGTCCATTTATTATCCAATAATTTTGTCTTAAGCTAGCTAATACTGACTGCGCTCCAGGGTGTAAATTACGATGATGTTCGTTTTTGATAATCAAATCCGAAGAGGGTGATTTGCTGGAAGCATTATTTGATGCATCTGTGAATATGGTAAACCTGATTTATGTAAACGCCCCCTACTCTGCATAATTTACTTTGATGGTGTACTTGTTGATTATTTCTTAACGACCTCAATTCTGGGTTGAATACCTAAGACTGTGCTAATCTTAATAAATTTGTCTTACTTTGTTTCAATTCTAAATTCGTTAATACATTAACGCGTTTCAAATTCACCTTTTTACAATTATGTACCGGGTGGACCAATAAGTCGAATCTCCGGCTATATCTCAAGAACTGTTTTTCGTACAGCTTTGGGAAAAAAAATCCTTAGCTAAAATTGCTGGAAATAACTTTCAAGTTTATAGCTTTAAAATTAAACATTTTTAACATGCCTTTTAACTGTACAAATCAAGAAATTGCGGATATCCATTTTATTTATGGTTTTGCTAATGGGAATTCAAGAGCAGAGAATACATAAGAAGATATGCAAATATGAGGCATCCTGCTCGTCATGTTTTCGTAAGAATTCACAGGGAGTTTACAGAGAATGGTTTAGGGAAATTACAGGGCATTCGAAATGATAATCAAAATGGAGAGCAAAGAAGAATTTCTCAAAGAATCTTAAATAAGTTTAGAGATCCAACCCAAAGTTGTCGTAGAGGATCTGGTATTCTCCATCCCTCTAAATCAAATATTTTTGGAACTCTAAGACGGAGATCAGAGCCTGCTCAAGGTTTACAACCAGGAGACGAAGAACGAAGATTGACATTTTTCCATTGGATTCTTAACTCTATTCACAACAATAGAAATTTTTTGAAGAACATACTATGGACTGATGAGTCCTGCTTTACCCGTCGCGGTATTGTTAATTTTCGTAATCAACATGTGTGGGCACATGAAAATCCCCATTCCATTCGCCACAACAATAATTTATTTCGGCCATATTTTTTACCACAACGGTTAAATACAGAAAATTTCTTGGAATTCTTAGAAACGGAACATCACAACAACTGGGATGGAATACCGTTAAATTTACGAGCAAATGTATGCTTTCAGTTGGATGGATGTCCTGCGCGTTTTGAACGAAATGTTAGAAATTAGTCGGACAATCATTTTCCGGAGAAATGGATAGGCTGAGCAGGTCCAGTTTCGTGACCTCCAAGGTCTCCGGATATCACATTATTAGACTTTTTCGTGTAGTGTTTTCTAAAGGAAAGAGTTTATGTGACTCCAGTGAACACACATAATGAACTTATTGATCTCATGAGAAACACTTCCAATGAGATGATACCATACTTAGTGAATTTAGATCGGTCCATTGTTCGTCGATGCGAGTTGTGCTTTCAGAGCAACGGTTCTCATTTTGAACAATTTCTGTAAATTTGTATGTGTATTTTTAGTTAATGTTATTCAATGTTATGCCTCTTATCGAAATAAAATGGGTTGACTGTTGTTAAAGTCAGTGGTGTACCATCCTTTCCCGAAAAATTGGGTGGACGCACGGACTCCACTGGTATAGGTAGAAATGTCTTGACTACTCCAGAACATGCGCCATAGCGTGTCCCAAATTGCAAGCCCATATCTCAAACCGTTTATGAAGTATTACAAAAAATTAAAAAAAAAATTAGAAATTGAACACTCTGTATCTTGGAAACGAAGCGTTTTCGGGCATATGTTTATATGAACTTTTCTACATATTTTTCATTGTCCTTAAAGTTTGGCACGAAAAATGTGGGACACCCTGTATATGTCACAAGATACCATGAGAGGAGGCATTATGGCAAAGAAGTATTTAAAAGAAAAACAAGAAGATTAGGAGAAACTGGTAACTTTCATCGCCCTTGTGATAAACGACGTGGTGTAGGTGTGACTGAAGATAATATAATCAATGTTCTTGCTTTAGTTCAACAGAATAATCCAGATATAAGTAGTCGGCAACTCTCTACAGAATTAAACATACCAAAAACTACCGTTTTAAGGATTTTAAAGGCATAACAGTCAGGTTCCTTGTAATACTATGAACTGCACGTTTAACCCTTCAAAGCCCAAATTTCGTTTTGTTTCTTTTGTTTTTTTTTTATATTTTAAGCAAATAGGTTCAAATAAAACTATAAGAACATATTTCTTCAATATTTTCATTACAAACTCGTAAAGAAAGAGTGTTACATATATGTATGGCTTAGTACTACCTAGTAGTATGATAAATTCTAAATATGCAATTACTTGCTATGAACGCCTACGTTACATGTCAGGCAAAGGCCAACACCACATTTCTTGCATATTGACCTACTACCTGTGGTGTAGAGTTCCATAGCGTATCTGCTTCTTTTATTGTTCAGTATGTAAACAAGTAGATGGTCATTTCGGTCGTATATAAGTTCGTCACTTATTCTATTTCCTTGTTTAGTACCTGAAGAAGGGGATGGTCTCCCAGCTGCTTTTGACGCAGTGCCATATTATTTCAGGTAAGTATTTACAATTTCTCGTCTAAATTGAAGTGGAGTGACAGGGTGTGCTGCTTTTTTGTATAAAATCCATGAATTTTGGATTGAGACGCCCATCAACCATGTAAATAAATTCCACCACCATTTTCTTGAACGTATGCCTATTCGATACCTTCCTATATTTTCGTCCATCAAGTTGGTACCCTCTATTGATGAGTTATACTTCCCCATTAGGTTGGGTCGTGGAACTGATATAACTTTATTTTCTTTTTGGGAATATCTCCTTACATGAGAAACTGGTTCCACACTATACAGATAAAACTCCGGTAGTACTGTCGAGTACGGAATGGTACTCTCCACGTGTTGAATTCTTTTTAAGAGTTGCCTTGGACGGAAGCGGTATTCCTTTTGGGATGCGGTTTTCCCTAACCGTTCCTGTACACCAGTATCCTTCGTCCCTTAAATCCTTTAGTAGGTAAATACTTGTAAATAAGTTATCTACACATTCTTCCCTTCGAGCACTTCTTTTATCATCATTTTTAGAGGTGCTGGGCATTTGCCATATAATATCTTATCAGATGCATTGGACCTAGGGTTTTTTCTCTGATATAAATCAAAGTTTATCAAGTAGCCATCTTTTGTATTCTGGCACCACATTTTGTACCCAAACCGGATGGGTTTTCCTCGAAAAAATGGTTTACAAGGATGCTTGCCGTAGTATTTGACCATGGACTCGTCGTAATTGATATCTTGTTCGGGTACAAAATGTTTTGCAAACGCGTTTTTTAGCTTATCCATAAGCGGTCGAATTTTCAACCATTTGTCATATAAATCCGGTTGGTTATTGTCAGCACAACGTAGTTATTTCATAATTTAAAAAAAAAAACGATTTCTTCTCATAGAATTTATCACTAATGGATCTCCTATATCAGACTGAGAACCCAATAAAATCGTTTTCCGGGTTTTTCATTATAACCGCTTAAAACAAATATCCCTGTAGCACATTTGAGTTCATCGATAGTAGTTTTAGGGTGCTGATTGTTTTTAAACAAGGCATACTTTGTTGATTCACAAAGCAAATGTTCAAAGATGTCATGGGTCCAAAACAGTTCAAACATTTGAAGTGGCGAAGAATGATCGAATTTTGAATAATCTGTCACAAAGTTCGTTTTGACGTTTTCAAGCATACGTGTGGTCCATTTATAACGAAGCTTCTCCTTTTGGATAAATATAGGTTGATTTTCCAAAGCTAAAGCTGGTGATAGTAATAAGTCATCACACAAACTATCAATTCTTGCATTATTTCTTAACCTTATTTCATCTGCAGCGAGTAGTTGCCGAAGCGGAAGATGATCTAAATCTCCCTCTGTGTCTTCGTCTCCAGATTCCTCATCTGCCAAAGTGTTTACGTTTGGTAGCTCAGTGTATATTGCGTCCACGTCCAAGTCTTCAGTGTACGCCATTTTTAAAGCTTCTTGTAATGTAAATCCTCTCCTAAACAATAAATGCAATCATTCTAGATTACACTTTAAACATAATATGTTAAATTATTCTAATCTAAAATACTTTATATACACTTACTTGAAATTCGGTTCCATTTTTCACTGACTTTTTCTAAATAGATACTTTTTCGACTCATATAACAAACCACAATAAAAGGTTATCTGTAAATGACATTTAAAACGGTTAACACATGTTTTAAGGTGACGTTAGTAGTGCGATCTATCCGCTAAATCAAAAACTTAAATTACAGTTAGTTGTTTTCCTAAGCGCTGTAGGCGTTACTTATATGTAACGCAGGGTTTTTAAGAGATTAGTTAGCAATTTGTAATCCTCTTTAAATTTTAGATTCAACTGTTTTATTTCCATATTGCAATAAAAATGGCGACATGACACTTTAATCATTTCATTCATTTTTTAAAAATATTTGTTTTTCTATATTTTTTAGACTGCATCCTTGTCATGGGGTTCTCCACCAGGCTTTACATGAAAGGGATTTCGATTCAAGACTGAATTACTGCAATTGGATGTTAGGTATGTTGGAAGAACAACCGCATATAATATCAAATGTTTTGTGGACTGACAAAGCCACCTTTATTAGCGCGGGCGGTGTTAATCTGCATAATATGCATTATTGGGCTGAAGAAAATCCGCACTGGATGGACGAAGTGCAGCTTCAAGGTAAATGGAGTCTTAATGCTTGGTGTCGTATAGTTGATGGAAGATCATCATCCATATAAATGGATTGGAGGGGGTAGTATATTCCTATGGCCAGCTAGATCTTCAGACTTATCATGTCTAGACTTTTATCGAAAAGATTGAAGGAGTTAGTCTTTCAAACTCGACTAACCACGCGACAAGACATGAAACAACGCATTAGAAACGCAATAAATAGTATATCCATAGCTGAGATTGAAGCAGCTATTATGCCTACCCGCGATAGATTACGTCTTTGTTTGGACAATGATGGGAAACATTTTGAACATTTAATTGGCCATTAAGTTTTAATGTGTGTGATCTTTTCATATATATTGTTTTTTTAAGGTATAATACAGAGTGAGTCAATACTAATTACGTATGTGTGCGCATTTTTATTTATATCTCGAGTTAGACAAAAGATATTGACATGCGGTTTGCGCCATTTTGCTACGAATTTAATCAGTTTCGGTTGTAATTTACAATACTTAGGTGTATCCATTTAAAAATTGTAACATAGACAAATTATAATTTTTTTATTCGAAAGTGCCTTCTATCTACGACAATTATAACTAAATGCAATTGTTTCATAGTAGATGTAATTGGATCATCTACGCCCTTTCGAATGCGAACACATTTTATTTCTTGCAATAATGAAGTGATCAAGGAATTACCCAGTTCTTCAAGAAATAGTCGCCGTTTTGTAAGTTTTCCAGCATTCCAGGTTTGGAGTTACTTCTCAAGACAGAACATAAGCGTTGTAAGATGAAACGTTCATGATATTGTAGAAGATACTCATTGGACATCTCTTAGTTTGCCGTCTGCATATTTATGTTATTATTAACTTGTCTAACGTGTCTACCGCACTTTTAGTTTTGTTGCAATCTAAAATCATAAACGGCTTTTCATGATCTTGGTTACACTCTCCGTTATCGTGGTGGATGGTACTTATGAGCGTAACATTTTTATTCCGTTTCGGAATATAGGAAACTATCGACGTGTCCTTGGTAAAGTAACATTTTGAGGAAAGAACTTCTTTCTTGTTGCAGACCAATGCAATTCAGGCTTATTTTTGCGGATAGTGCCAAGCATGGTTATTTTTCTTCTCAATAGCATCTGCTCCAGATCGTACGAGGTAAAGGAATTATCACAAGTTACGTTGTGGCCTTTTAGGCCATAAGTAAGATCCAGCACAACTCTTTTAGCTTGACCTCTCTCTGCCGAGGTAAACATTTCATATACATAATCAGTTACAGAATCGCATTAAGTGCAAATCTTGACTCCGTATTTAGCGATGTACTGTCTAAAAGGACAACGGTCTCTAAAAGGTACCAGTTGCTCATCTACTATTACATTTTCGTGAACATTATAGAGCTTAGGTAGAATTGCAATCCATTCATCCCACAAGTCCCGTATGGGAGCTAATTTATCAGTTTGGCGTCGTTGTGGTCTATTTTTTTATCGTCAAACCGAATTATTCGTACATTTACATGAAATCGTTGCTCTGAAGATTGGACGACCTACATTTCCATCTCACAGGCTGACTGTTGCCTCTCCATGAACATTATACACTCCTGCTAGAAGCAGTAGGCCAAAATATGCTTCTAGTTCAACTAATGTTAGTTATTGGAACGTGCGCCACAAAGTCTTTTGCCTTCTAAATTTGACATTTTCAAAATTAGGTTTACAATTTTGGGTGTGAAATATAAGAGGGAGGTGGATTTTATATCTATTACTCGCGACGTAGCATACCTTGTTGGCCCAGGAATCAACGAAATAATATTTTCTGCTGATAACATTCTCGATTGATATGTTTTTTCATTCCATACTACATTTCCATCTTTTGAAATTAAGTGATTATCTGTATCAGCTTCATCTGAAATCGTAGCTTCCACTTCATGAACCGATACGTTATTATATACCTCAGTTTCGGACAAATGGTCTTCTTCTTCAGAAGCATTAGAATCACTATCAGAAACACACAAAAGTTTCTCAAGTTCACTATCTGTAAGCACTCTGTCACTACACACTTTCAATAATAAATTTCAATTGTTAGGTATTTCTTATTAGAGTTGTAATGGAAGCATTAGAAATTCGAATTTCACACTGTTAAATGACATTAAATGGTTATTGGTTATTTGTGTGTAGATGGAATTAATGTTAACATGAAAAGTTGGCGCTGGTTTCGACGAAAATTTACATATTAAATTGGAAAACTTTTAAATATACGCCGAAATTTGAGGGTATGACTGTTTTGTAAGAGGGAGCAAGTAGAGACGCTATCATAATGACGTTTTTATTGGTCAGTCGCATTAAGTAAGCGATCAGAGTTGGTTGAACGTAACCAAACGGTTGCAAAGCGACTGCTGCTGTTTAAGGTATGCTGCAATCAAATTTGTGAAATCATAACGAAGATTCAATTAGTATTGTGTTAAGAGGGTATAAGTGATATTTTTCTTATTAATGGGAAGAAAAAACTAAAACGAGTTAAAGTGTAAACCTTATCAAGTTGTTGATAAAAATAAGATAAAAAAGATTACGCAGTAATTGACAATCCAAGTTGATATAGCGAGTGATAAATATAAAATAAGACAATCGGTCCAGAATTATATATATATATATATATATATATATATATATATATATATATATATATATATATATATATATATACAGGGCGAATCTTATCTAATCCGCCAAAATTAAAGGAGTACTAGAACTCAGCATTCTAAGCAAAAAAGTTCATAATATGTACATTGGTCCGGAAATGCTTCGTTTCCGAGATACAGGGTGTCAAAGTTGAAAAAAGAAATCGTGTTTTCTTCAATATCTTTCGACCGTTTCGAAATAATTTCATGAAATTTTGAATACGGGGGTTTTTTGGGATGACAAATTCAAATTTGTGGTCCATTTAGTTGTGGTTTCTAGAGGGTGCCAGCGGCAACCATTTCGACCCCTTTAAATCGTTGCAACTTTTTTGTGCTAAACCGTATGCCATTTTGGACTAGAAAAATCGATTCTTTTATCTTTTCTGCTAAAAAAAGGTATGTCTTAGTGAAGTCACTAGGAGCAACCCTGGATAGTGTAGATATATCAATCAATTATTTACAAAAATCATTAAATTGTGGGAAGAAAATTAGAAACGTATTCGTCCGCAACAGAGATCCAAAAAAATAGAGAAAACAAACAAGAGTGGTTCCAACCTGGCGACAGACAACGTCATCCACCTAAACGAAATCTCTTCACCGGTCAAAGAAACGCGAGTTACGTCACCAGCTCGAACGAAGTGACAACAAGTAAGAACCTTTTTATTGTATAAATAAACGAAAATTGGTGTGTTCTATTTATTTTAAAATTTATGTTTAGATGCAAGTGCTGAATCAAAAGTCGCGTTTGCGAATGCTCACTGCTTTATTTAGTTAAGAACGGTACATTACCAGTATAATTCGCGGTGACGATCACATGGGCATAATTTACGCTTGTTGAGGCTTTATTAAATATAAGAACATGAATATGTTAATGTCTACATTATGAAACTTTATAAAAACCGTAAAGCTTTCTTAAAATGTGTACTTTTCTGAAATGTTTATTAAAAAAATAAGATGAGGCATAGTCAGGGCAGACTTAGTCCAAACAGATTTGTCAAATAGTAACGTAAAATATAAACTTACATCCAATGATAATACTTGGTTTGATGTACAAACGAAACTGATTCGAATGCGGGCACCTTGCGTATGTAGTATATTGAGTAATTTTTACTAATTCTAAAATAACAAATAAAATTTGAGGCACTTAACACTGTTATCTGAATCGCCTAGCCATGCACATCCTTTGAGGTTATATCGAGTATCTGCAAGTAATTGAAAGCAGTTCTACACCTTTCTTTATAACCCGTCGGACTAGAAGTAACACCCACTGTAATTATGGTGATCATAGGTGGCTGTTTATGGCTCCAGGGCTCCGTCACCAAACAGAACTCACCAGTAAGTTGGTTGTGTCGGGAATAGCCAAAGGTCCTACGTTATTTAACTTCGGTGTTGTAGGTAGAAGTCGAGCCAAGAACGAAGAAATCTTGAATTATCATTGAGGTAGAGTTGTCGTAAGCCACCGTTCGTTATCAGTGCCGAGGAAAGGTAACTGTTAGCATATGCATGAATCCTAGTTTCGATAAGTATTCACGTACAGGTGAAGAATCGATTACAGAGAAGAATCGGAGATAAGAAAAAGAAAAGCCTAAAGTCAAAGTCTTAGTTACCAAACTAGCAATACTTGTGGAAACCCTAAATATATAAATAATAACCTGAAGGTTGACTTACTTCCTGTACAAACGTGAGCGCATATAGATTTTAAGGAAACTTAATATCCATATAAAACGAAAGACTAAACTGTTTGGAAATTAAAAGCAGCACAACACTGAATGTAGCTTACAATATTAATTTTTGTAAAAATTACAGAAAATATCCAAACGCGTAGTTTCCTCAAAATTCTAACTAGACAAAATGGCGTTTTTTAAAGGAAAAGAAGATCACTGTTCTACAGGAAAGTGTGTTGCGTACCAACTAGTAAGAAAAGTTCTGAAAAACACGAAACAAAATTACGAATAATAACTAAAACCGCAACAAAGGCTATTTCCGACTTAATTATTACATACGATTATATATTGCTCTACATGAGGTATTCATCTTCTTCAAGCGTCGTGTAACAGTTAAATACATATATTCGAAGGCATACCATGGAAAGTGTTTATATTGTTAACCGTAAACAGTTTTAGCAACTTAATATATTATAAATTTTTGAATGGACCTGAAAGTGATATTCCTGAACACTCTTTACATGCAATGCCTAATGATAAAAAGTGTACAATTGAAAAACAAATTTTATAGTAGCGTTAGTTATAAAAGAAAAGGAAGTTTTTTAACCAGATTCCATAAACCCTCACATAAGATTTCTTTAACGTGGATGGTGATTTGATAGTTTATGAAGATACCTGTTGGTATATGCAAATCTTTAATACACCTTCAAAAGGAGAGAAAAATTATATGGTTTAAAAGCTATTTATAAAATCTAAACGTTTATTCAAAAAACGAAGACATTTTGCATCATTTTTAGTGCAAAAAGTTATCGTTTAGTGCACTAGTGCAATAAATATTTTATTGCACTATAAATGAAGAGATGTCAGTAATATATGGATTCACTACAGAATTAAATTTCATTTGTACAGATGTTAACAACTTTAGTTTATAGGGTTTTGATTTCTTGTTTTAAAGCAATATTGTTTAAATAGGTAAAAGGTAATTAGGTCATTGTATAATTATTAAACCATTATAGTTAAATTTAAAGTCAAACTTTGCATTTCATTTAAAATGTTTAACAAATTTACGTTTCGTTACGATCTCATGTACGAAGGTTGCTTCATGTACGCTCTATCCCTCATTGTATTATTTAGTTTACTGGAAATCGGATACGGATGACAAAACATATTTCCTACTCACTCATTAAGAGTTATTTTGGTTTGTTAGTCTACCTAAGCAAATGAGATATATTATTGAAAATATCAGTGACAGTAACGATAGACTTTTTTGGCACCCCCACCAGAAATCAGTGTACTGTAAACTGTAGCAAATCACGCTAACAACGATCATCAATTATAATTAAATATTATATTATTATGAAATATTTGTATTTACCGACACTAACAGTCACTTAGTAAAACCGTTTTCTTTAATGAGCGTAGAAAAAATATTGTATGCAACTTGGGCCAAAAGTGTTCATTGCACCCAACATGTTGTCCAATTCGGTCTAAAGTCCTCGTTGGACAAACGCCCGTCGCATGCAATAAACCCTCCCTCTTTGCACCTGTTACATAAGTAACTAATGCTTTTTATCGATATCTCAGGGTTATCGTCAAGATGTTTGTACCAAACTAAATAAAAACGTAAATGCATTGAAGTTAAATTACGGGCGTTACTAATAATATATAGAACTGCAACTCATATAAATGATCCTTCGTACTTTCAAAATAGTAATTGATTTACACAAATAAAATTTCAAATCACGTTTTGGTCTTATTTTTGTGTAGGACAAGTGTTAGTGTATAACTGTAGGTACGTCGAATATTATTGTGATATAATTGCCAACTTTACAAACATTCAATTATACGGAAAACATTGCTACGTCGTAAGAAATAATTTTGAGATTTCTGTGCAACAATCCCCACCGTAATACCGTGTCAAACACTTTCATCAACTACGCGTAAATCTGTCGCTGTGTAGGCGTAGGTGCACCACGATAGCAGTCGCTCTACCTCTAGTATCTTGTAACAACCTTTTTTTGTGGTTATATTAAAAAATACTTTGGTTTGGGATCGTTCATTTATTTGGCGTAATATTAGAAAAGTTTTTAATTATTAAAATGTGTAAAGCCTTTTTTTAATTCACTTAATGCTGAATGTTACAGCAGTAAGCATGATTTTTACCTAATTTTTTTATATTTGGTGCCATCAGATTTTGGTGGTAAGTTATTTTCTAATTCATTATATTTAAAACTAAAGCATTTGTTTTTTTTTTAGGCACTTAATTTGCACTTAGTTTGCACTCCTATTTCACTTATTTTGCAATTATTTTACTCATATTTTTTAATGCATACTTTTATATGGCATTTTTATAATAATTATCTTTAATGGCACTTATAAGTCAATAATTTACTATTCTATTATTTTAAATGGAAATTTTTACTTGAATTACATTTTACAACGCAAGTTCTACATACTTAAACTTCAAAGAAATTCAATAAATTTATGGACACAATATATTAAGGATAAATAAGCAAGACATTGACCTCACCAAGTTCACCATTCTGCTTCATAGTTACCAGTTACAGTTTATGTACCGAACAGTTCAAAGGTAATGTTTTTATATAATTTTAGAATAGTATAAGACTTCTGATTTTTTTACCTTTTCAATCAGATATTGAATAAACTTAAGTATATCATGTTATTTTATTTTCATTTTGATAAATTGTTTATTATTACTCAGTAACTAGGTTTTGTTGTTCTATATATATATATATATATATATATATATATATATATATATATATATATATATATATATATATATATATATATATATATATATATATATATATATAAAAGAAAAAGAGATTTTATCTTTTTCATAATTTTTTAGATAACATTTTTTTATGAATTAAGTGAAGTGAAAATAACTAAGCAGATGTGAAGCCAGCAGTATTTCAGGTATGTTAATTAAACTCTAAGTTAGAACTCTCCCTTATCTTCATCTTCCGATTGAGCCGACGGCAGTAGCGGTTGGTAATTTGTTATATTAATTAAAATCATTCGATCAATAACAAATTGTTTATTACATCATCGCTTTTGTTTTAATGTTATAAGTTGGCCCAGTTTTAGTGTTTATACTTTAACACTTGGCGCTTTGAATGTTGCAATCTCTGTCTTCCGATCTATTTGGAAGTAGAGACTACCATTTGAACTTTTTGGCCAATACCGAGGTGACTCTTGTAATTTCCTAATCGAATTTACCACACCAGTTTCCGTTAGAATGTTATCTTTTGTCTTATCAGATTATTACTTAATCCCGCTTACAAAGTACCAGCATAAGTGTGCTATACACTTGAGTGTATGCGGTGACGGTTTTTTGTCGCCCTGCTGTTGGGGATCGTTTTGTAATGGGCGTATTACCTGCGACTATTACCTTACTTGCATACACCTAGATACAAAGAATTATATTTGAGTTGTTTTTCAATTTTTTATAATCATTGAGTAAACATTTTATTTGTTTTTATGAAAATGTGAAATGATTACCTTTCAGTTTTAACTAAATGGTTTTAATTTATGAAGGTAACGTTCATTAAATAATCTTTACCTAATTGTTATCACATGTCTGCTTGAATAAATGAACTTTAACAATCGCCTAACAAATTCCTTTTTCCTTTTATCGGGATGCTCCAGCTAGCTCGACAATATAATAAATGGTAATTGTTATCATTTATTAAAATTATCCTCAACCTGATGTTATTAATTACCTGTACTACGTGATTACTTAAACCTGCTTCCTTCAGTATTTACGTACTCAGTGTTTGTATAAGCTTTTTCATATTTGTAATAATCTAAAAAAAATATGAATCAAAAGTGACACCAATTAATTAAACCAGAATTCGAAATGCAGACCATTTTGTTTACAGTAGTGTATCAAAATCAGTTCTAATTCTAAGTCGTATTTCTTAATAGTAGCATGCAAAAATAAAACTTTATCAGTGATGAGCGAAATATATTTTCGTTCAGCATTGATATTTAAACATAAATTCAAAAAAATAATATGCAACAAAGTTCTTTCATTTACACTATAAATAATTTTACTTGTTTAGCACTTCGTTCGAGCTGGTGACGTAATTTTTTCGCTTCCGGCTGACGATTTGAAGCCTCGTATAGGTTGATGATGTTCTCTGTCGCCAAGCTAGAGCCGCTCTCCTTCGTTCTCTTAATCTCTTCTTATACCTTTGTTATGGGTGAATACGAGCGATTGTCTTATTTTATATTTATCACTTACTAACATCAACTTGGAGCACTTTCGACACGCACATAAAACGCGATTTTAAATTTTTGCTTAACATTTTTTATTATCACCAACTTTTTTCCTCACACTAATAACGGAATTTTCGACATAATTTCACAATTTTAATGGCGCTTCCCGACCGTTTGGTTACTTTCAACCAACTCCGACCGCTTACTTAATGCGATTTAATCCAAGATATACGTCATTATGACAGCGTGTCTATTTGCTTCCTTTTACAAAACAGTCATGAGCCGCAGATTGCCGCCTTTATTTAAAAGCTTACTGATTTAATGTGAAAATACTCGGCGAAACAAACTTAAGCTTTTCATCTTAATATTAATTATATTTACACACAAATAACCAACAATCATATAGTGTCATATAACAGCCCGAAATTCGAATTTCTAATACATCCAGTATAATGCTCAGCGTAATACAAAAAAAATACTATTATACAAAATCCTCTTATTTCTAGATCAGCGACCACATTTAAAACGTATACACACAGTACATGGAGGACAACACAACATTGCAGGTAATAATCTCCAAAAAATGTCGGCCAGTAAAAGTCCACTTCTCGCCCTGTTGCACATACGGCTCTCCTACTTTCGTATGCATAATACCGTTTCCATAAGAAAAGCCATATATTCCTTTGCAAAGTGTGTGACCTAAATTCTATCGACAATCACTATTAACGTATTCGATTGTTTTGTAAGTAACAGCCTTGGACATAATACCCAGCGACCGTACGTAAATAAAGATTGCCTGTTTTAACCACCGAGATAAATTTATTTTCACCATCTGAAAAACCACAACCAGAATGTAGTTAAACAATTCGGCTGATCAAGAGAGGATTATTTCCATTCCTGTTTAAATTCAGCCCAAGACGATTTAACCAAATCGTACTTGTAAATACAGGGAGCTTTATGATGAGCTTTTACTATTGATATATAAAGAGGTAATAAGGATATAGGTTTGAATATTTACTGTTACTCTTAATGGAACGCCCCAAATATTATTTTATTTTTTAATTCCAGATTCAATTATAAAGTGTCTATGATAAAAGTCTGAACCATTTTGAGCACTTATTTAAGGTAGATTATTGAAATTTGGCATAGTTCTTAATGACATACGCAGCTAACTGAAACAATGTAAGTTTTTTAAAACGGAAATCCGGACGGTCCAAAAATTAACCTCAAACTTTCAGTCACTTGAAACGGCCAAAACTATGATTTTTTTAATCGGTAACCCTCATTTCTTATAAGTATTATTATAAGTAATATTCTACACTAAAAAAATGATCAAAAACTGTTAAATAATGTATGTAGCTAAAGTAAAGAGGTTATTTATCACTGATAAAGAAGAAATTGTGGTTAATGCTATGGCGTATTTCACAGCCTACCCTACAGCGTCCTTAAAATAAGTAGTAAGGGGTATAGGGATTTCTAAAATAAGTATTTTTATTCTATATTAATTTGATTCGATCCCTATTCACAAATTAGAGTTCAGCAATTAAGAGAGCCAGCCTTTGGCGAAAGGAAGCAATTCTGCGACTCAAACACGGACACACGGACGTACGGACACACGGACTCACAGGTATACGCACATACGGACACAAGGAAATACGAACAAACTGACACATGGACACAAGGAGAGATAGACACGCGGAGACGCGGACACGCGGACAGCAGACACGCGGACATTCGGACACACGGACAACCGGACTCGCAGACGCACGGAGACGCAGACGCACGGGCACACGCATACACGGACACACAGACTCACGAAAACACGGATACACGGACACACGGATATACGGACAGACGGACACACGAACACACGGACACATGGACACACGGACACACGGACATACGGACACACGCACAGATGCACACACGCACACTCACATATAGGCACACACGCACACACGCACACACGCACATACGCACACACGCACACACGCACACACGCACACACGCACACACGCACACACAACACACGCGCACACGCGTACACGCACACACGCAACACGCGCGCACACGCGCGCACATGTACACACGCACACACGCGCACACGCGTACACACGCACACTCGCACACACGTACACGCGCACACGCGCACAGCCTACGCTCACACGCGCACGCGCGCACACACACCACACGCACACAGCACACACGCAGACACGCACACACCACACACGCACACAGCACACACGCACACACGCACACACCACACACACACACACACACACACCACACGCACACACACACACACACGCACACAGCACACACGCACCACGCACACACACACACGCACACACACACACACACGCACCACACGCACACACGACAACCGCACACGCACACACACGCACACGCACACCGCACACACGCACACCGACACACCGCACACACGCACACACCACACACGCACACACACACCACACACACCGCACACACAGCACACGCACTACGCACACACACACCACAGCACCCCACACACACGCACACATGCACACACGTACACACGCACACACGCACACACGCACATACCCTCACGTTGTAAAATGATCTATTATGTCGTTTTGGCCGATAGTCAAAAAAAGTCGATTGCACAACCTTCCATAGCTACATATTATATATGCGTAGGTTGGAAGGTAAAAATTGTATTAATATGTTAATTATTTTGTCTAGGTATGCTAGTATAGGTTTATACCCAATATGAAGTAAATTCGTGTTTGGTTCAATTAACATTTGTTTTATCTAGATCTTCATAACTTAGATTTTATAAATTTTTCATACTTTAATATTCACTTCCATCTCGCACAGTTTTTCCATTTTCTTTTGAAAATAAATAGAAACGTGGTAAATAATTCTTGTTTCACATGGCGTGTCCCTTCATTAAGACTTTTCTTAATCAAATCTTACATTTAACGAAAACACAGGGTAAAGAAGTTTCAGCAGGTAAATAAGGAGATCAGTAATATTTTGTAGGATCGTCTCAAACAGTTTAGAGTTTTACGAGTGAGCTGACTCAGATTTTTTAAAATTCACTTATGTTACGGAATAAAAATTTTACATTTTACATAAATCTGTACCTTGTAGGTAATAATGTCATTGACACCAATTTCGTTTTCTAACGGTAGTCTAATACAATTACAATTTGAAAGATGATATTGAAAAAATCCTAGATTTTCAAGTTTTCAATGCTTGAAAAACTATCTTTGATCAAACTAAAATGCAATTTCATTGATTTACTTGTTGCATTTATAGTACAGAATCTATAAAAGCGTAGGTGTTTAATCTTAGTGTTGAAGATATCAACGCCTGCTGTGATTAAATCTTAAATTTATCATTTTTTTAATTTGCGAAATATGGTAATATGAAACAGAAATGATGGTTGAATGCTTCCAGAAAGAATCTATTAGTCAAGAATTTCCTGTCGTTTCTCAAGTTTTCATTATCTGTAGGTTCTTTCAAAAACAAAATTGATGCAACTATCCTTATTATTAACTGAAATATACGGACTTAATGGAGATATATTAAAGTAATATTCACTCTTTACCACAAATGGATTTTTAAGTTGAAAAATATTATTCTCTAACTTTATTACATTATACCTATAAGTTTTCAATAAGCACATGGTTTGCGTTTTAAGCGGGACGCCTAGTAGGTGCCATTCAATGTAGCATATACGTAAGACCGTAAACATGCCACAAGCTTTTTTTTTTATTTTTAGAGGTTGATCGTTTAGTTAAAAATAATGGAGACACACAGAAAATGCGTAATTCATATTCCACATTTGTGACAATGTGAAAATTTTGAAATATTTTCTCACTAGTCAACTTGTTGAATATTTAAGATGCTTGTGCATCTTAAATGTCTTGTTAACAATTAAGCGGCGCCGCGGTTAAAAATTGGTTGAACAGTTTCTACGTTCAAAATGGCCAACTGCGGCAGAAGTTAATAATTATGTTTTAGGAATTCGTTATTTTCTGTTCGTAAAATAAACAATGTGGTTGATTAATTAACAAAAAGTTAATAAATTTGAAACAATCAGTTTTGCATAATTTTAACCAGTTGAAATTGGTATCTCAAAGTTTAATTTGGTTCGTTAATAGGATAATAAAAAATTTAATTTATACGTATAATGAAATATTTTTATGAATTTTTTATAGATTCAAAATTAGTTAACCTCCTCCTGTGCTAAAATTAATGTGTGTAATAAAATGTGTATTAAATAACAACATCCCAAATATTACGAACTAGATCCCTAAACAGCAAAATAAACCATAAAGAAAAAACCACGAATTTCGATCAATTCTCGAACAAGAAATTATATCTTGCAAAAGAAATGATCAATTTGCCAATTTGATACGACTTTATTAGAGGTTTGACAACTTTCCAAGTAAATTCTTTATCTCGTTTCATAGTATTCAATTGGCTGAGTATTTTGAAGTTTATATGTGCTTCAAGTAAAATTATATTATTGGCAGATACCATCCTCAGTACAACTGAGTTTTATCATTAATTTTATCTCCTAACCAAGGCTACCTTTTGTTTAATTGGGGAACACGTTGACATAAACTGTTATCGATAGATCTTAAAGAGTAATCTTAAACATTTATATAAGAGTGGTGAAAGGTGATTTTACTCTATTGTCATGCTAGTAAGTAATTATTCAACAGGAAATTTTCTCACGCAAGTATCGTGCTACAAACACATAGTTGTACTTTGTGATTATTGCTAAGGTTTATGTTACTAAACAGCAGTATGAAGTTTAACTTCTGATATTCTTTAAATTGAAAAATTTATTCGTTTATCAATTTGATACTACATGTCCGTGGTAAAATGTCAAATAGAAATGCTATTTTAAATACATGTACCTTATCGGATTATATAATAGCAGTAGCTTTAAAATCCTTTGTGATACTATCTTAAAATTGTAGACCATAATGAAATGACCCATATTAAATAAATTCTGAAATATATGTTACCTATTGGACTGCAGCTGAGCATTAAAATAGTAATAAATGTTTATCAAAAACAATCAAGATGGTTGAAAGAAATTATTCGATTTATGATACACTTAACTATTTGTGAATATAAAAGTCTCCCATTTTAGGGCACTCCTTTTATTTTATAGCAAAGCGTGTTTACTTATTCACAAATTTTCGTTCAGATTACAGTTATTAAGTTTTTTAAAGAATAACATGGCCTAAAGTTTATACAGGGCAGCTCAACCCTGATGTGAAATTATGTGGAAGCACTAGCAGAAGACGGCCACTTGAGGGGTCGCAATTGCTTCTTAATAAGTTTTATTTCATTGTAATGCCCCCTCAGAATATTAATTACTTGTTAGTTTCAGTTTCAATGGCTTCATAGAATTTTCAAATAATTGTGTTTTAACAACTTTCTTTTAGGGTCTTCTTTAGTGACCGTTTATAACCTATACTTTTGAGACCACTTTGTCGGTCTATCTTAAAACTCCTGTGTTTTACGCCTAATTTTCAGTCCTCATCTTCTCTGTGGTCTAAATTATATTTTAACATCATGGGCAGGTCCAATAAAAAGGAGAGCTCAAAAATAGGGGATATTTTTGTGATCTCTTCCCATTTTTTTAATCCTGTATCTATCCATAGAATCTTTGCTCCAGCGTTGGTTTCTATATCTTATCACAGCAGTTTCGTTTCAGCGAATTGGTTCCAGCACCTTGGTTTACCTACTTGCTTCAGCGTCTTAGGAGTCGCAACTTGCATCAGCTATAATTAGAAATATTTCTTTGTTTCTACCATCTTGTTTCTATCAGCATGTTTCCGTCATCTTGTTTCCGCTATCCTGTTTCCAGCAATCACCCTGCTTCCGACATCTTGTTTCGCCACCTGGTTTCCGGCTGTCCTCGCCTCACAGTTCTTGCATATGCGTCTATTGAAACCGACTTCACTAAGTTCATGTATAAGTTTAACTTTATTTGTATGAAATTTGGCTTTTTTTAGAATTTTACGAAAAGCATCACTACAGATCTCATTGGTGCCAAACAAACTAGAGAATTTTCTTGTATTTAAAGTAATACATTTAGTTTATTGTCACTCTTAGGCTTATCTAGACTTATAGTCGAGCTTAGAAAGATATGGGATGTTTTGATATAAATATATACCCTTTCACTTAAAAAAACGTATTGTGATGACCTCATACCTTCTAAAGTAGTGGCGGTAAAAATTTTGAAAAAAAAGTACAGAATTTAAATAAAACAAATTCAAAAGGTACGAATTCTTATAGAATTCTAATTTCAACCAACTTCAAAACTGTAACTAATTATAGCATATATATATATATATATATATATATATATATATATATATATATATATATATATATATATATATATATATATATATATATATATATATTTAACGGCCTCCCTACCACATATGATCAGATCATAAATTCTACCCGAGATTTGGAGTCAGCAAATAATTTGCTATACGATGACAACACTTCCAGCTTTCTAAACGCACAGAAACACAGACACCCAGACGAATTAATTAACTAACTTTTTGAAGTTAGTTGAAAATGCACTTGTCCAAGCTCTAGCTGCGATAATAATTAACTCTTAAACTAATAAAGCGTTTCAATACTTTATGCACTTGATAATAATATATATATATATATATATATATATATATATATATATTATATATATATATATATATATATATATATATATATATATATATACAGGGTTAGGCAAATGTGTGGAAACCCCTCATTTCTGGCTAAAATATTGATTGTATCAAAAAAAAGACCATAACAAAAGTTAATGTAAATTTTATGATCTATTCAGTGACCTTGTTAGTTGTATCATTCAAAAAGTTGCCTAAAAGTCGCTGACCAAATCTGTATCAAAACACGGTTAGTACGTGCCGCTCATGAGCAACTGTATAATGACGTTACCACTACGTTTTCAGTTTTAGACGCTTCACTCGTCTCGCCTTTCGTGGTCCAGTTGGAGATGATCGTCTAGTCAACGTTAGATAGTTTTCGAATAAATAAACTCAAGAGAAGTCCATTACAAAACAAACTAAAAATAAATTAATACCTGATAATCATTAAAATTCAAATTTTTGTACAGTACGTAATAACATTTTATACATTTCAGATCATTTTTCAGCTTGTCAAGTAGATACAGCCTCTATTAGCAATCCGTCTTTGACCTTTTTAACCATTTCGGGTTCTCCGATTGCAGTGTTCAGTAAATTAAAAATAAGAAAACGACTCACATTTTCAAAGTGTTCTTATCCCTACCAACATCGCAAAGCTGAAGCACGATGGTACTCCTGAATAAATTTATTAATAAGGGCATGAATTGACCCTTTTTGGATCTGAAATAAAGGAAGGCGAAATATTGTCGGGGGATGCCAGATACGCAACAGATACCTTTTGCGGACAACCAATGTGTGACCATTCATCCCTCGACACTGTGTGTATCACACCTTGGTTTAGTTTCTCTAAACTAAGTCAAACCACACGCCAGCAGCGTTAGTGTGGTAAATTATTAATTTATTGTTGCTTATATTATTAAGTAACGTAAACTGCAACTTACAGTTTTTGAGATTATGTCGTACTATGTTCAGCTTTCTGTGAACCTATCATCTTTTTCTTCATTCCATTATTTCTTCTAAATCTTTGGTGTGAAACAACGTACGACCTTCCAACCTACAAAATGGAAATTAAAAGAAAAGAAATAATTTTAATAATAGTCTTTTGGGAGAATTATTATGCAACCTCTATTCTAATCGGTTCATAAAGAAAATAGGCAACATTGTAAAAACAAAACCAATTATCTAACAGACGTTTAAAAGTTCACGTCAGATAAAGATTAACAAACATCTAGATGCAAACTTAACAAAAAAACTAAAGCTACCAACTTCTATAAAATACCGATAATATAATTTAAGGATTTTCAATCCTACTTAATTAATTTTTAGACTTAGTTTGCTTTATATTAAGAAACTGCTCCTAGTAAACCCCCCATACCGCTTCTAAATTTCTCCAAAAAGATAATCACCTCCAGGAGGAATGAAAATAGGCCTAATACGAAATTTGAAGTAAGTCCGTGTTGTCGTTGTGGACTGATCGTGGATACTAACATACATCCGCACATCCACAAACACACACACGCACACGCATAAACGTACACGCACACGGACACGCACATGCATGCGCACAAGCACGTTTACGCATACGCGCACGCGCCCGCAAAAACACACTCACACATACACACCAAACTTCGCCAAATGTTGCAAAATGAACTACCAGGTCGATTTAGCGTTAGTGAAATAAAAGTCGATTGAAGGTGGTTAGATTAATAGTTATTTTTATAAATCGTATCCATCCAACCATCCAGTAGTTTACTACGGAAAAGGAAGCTAATAGAAATTTACCATTTCTTGACATAACCATAAAAAACCTCTGCTTAACGTGGATACTACTTTTCTCCCTTTTAAAACTAGTGTTACAGATAGCATTCAAAACATCCTAATTAATCATGGCATTAGGATAGTTTTTAAACCTTGAAGAAAAAGAAAAAAGAAAAAGGACATACAAGGTCACCTAAAGATGCTTCAAACCTATTGCTTTTTTCCGGAGTGTAAGTTATTTTGTTCTTGAGGAAAAGTTTTGTGGCTCAAAACGTAGCTTTATTATAAGACGTAAAGAATGTATGAGTTTTGCAGATCAGGTAAACCAGATAAATCTGCGGTAGCTGAGCACACTTTAAATAATTTAAATCACGGTATTCAATTTGAAATACTGTCAAGACAATCTCGTTATTATGTTCGTTTACAACGTGAAGCTATTGAGTTATATGAACATTTATATAATAATTTAACATATGTCGTTGAAATTAAAATTAAAATTAATATTAATATACTAAATTTGTTTTCAATTTAAAGTAACAATTACAATTATTAACAAAAAACTATTTCTTTGTTAGATTTGACTAAATCCTTAAATGGTATGTCAAGTTTCTATTTATGAATGCTTTATCAATTTTATCATGTTCAAGGCAGGATAATAAAGTTTTGTTAAAGGTTGTAGTTATTCTTTACTAAAATTAGATTCCAAAGTTAGTTTTACACATTTATGAAACTGTTATGTGAATAGCAGGTATATGTTTGCGTTTTCATACTTCATAAATTTGTTCTAAAACCTCAATAACATTTCTTGTAACGGGAGCTTTAGAGAAATCAAAATTTCGCGCTGAATTATACGAGGATAGATATTTATATATTATTTTTCTGAATAAAGAAATGGTTATTGTTTATTTGTATTTGAATGTAATTAATATTAGGATGAAACGCTTGAGTTTGTTTCAATAAGTTATCTATATATTCAATTTGAAAATATTTAAAATACGCGGCAATTGCAATTGCATTAATGTGGTGGAAGGAAATGACACCTTTTTAATAATGATGGGCAATTTTTAAGTCAGTCGCATAGAGTGAGCAATCACAAACAAACAGTCGATGTACAAAACCGAACAAAAAGGGTCGCATAAAAATAAGAGATGAGAATTCGCAGTGTAAACGACATTGTATACCCACGCTGCCCTATAAAGTGTTAAAATTACAAATAAGAATTAATTAAGGGTGATAAGGAAGAAGTAGAAAATTACCTTCCTTATTAAATATTAAAAAGTGACGTAATAAGTGAAGATGACGCGTGTTTTATGTCTCAGAATCGTAATCAATTGTGTTTAAATAGTGAACAATAAATATAGTAGACAGTAAGCGACCCAAATTGGGAAATCGAAGTATAAAGGATAATAACTCGAATTTATTGATGTGCAAAAAGGGAGCATTCGCGTGTTGTAAATAGCTTGCATTTTGTTGCGCAGGATATTTGTAGTTAAAACTGAACGATTGAGTAAAAACTGTATAGTGTAAATATATCGAACAATTATTTACTATAATCATTAATTGAGGAAAGAAAATTAGAAGCGTATTCAACTACACAAAGGTATAAGACAAGATAAGGACAATAATAGAGAAGCGGTTCCAGAGTGCCGACAGGTGACATGATCGGAAGAGCAGGCTCTAACCTACCTGAGGCTCCCTTATCGTAGGTCAAAGAAACGCCAATATTACTTCATCAGTTGCAATGAAAATAAGTAAGAACCCTTTTTGTTTGTGTTAATAAATAAAGATCCTTTGTGTTTGATTTTTCGAACTTTTACATTTGATTGTCACAATTAAACAAAAACAATCGTTTAATTCTGATAAGGATTTTATTTGTTATATGTTAGTTTTAAGAAGGTTATTTTGGATTTAGGTTTGATTTTATAAATATTTGAAAACAACATTTTGATGCATTTTCGTTCAAATTTGGAGTTTAATTAAATGAGTATAACGTTTGATTTACTTTAATTGCTAAAGATTATTAATATCACAAGCTTACACAATTATTGAATATATAAATGCAGAAAGTGGTCAACTCAATAGGAATCCAGATACATAAATAAATCGAAATGAGCATAATTTTGGGCAATGATAACACAAATCGTTTCTTTATATTAACTTGAGCTAGTGGTTGCAACCAATTAAGAAAGGAGTTAGCAAACATAAAGCATAAAATTCATTTACGCAAACCGAAATTAATTAGCAAGCAAAGTAAAATTAACTAGTAAGTGGTATCTTTATAAATTGAATCCATTCAGTTTTAATAAAACGTAATAAAAAACAATCATCTAAGGTATTACATTTTCTTCAATAATGTTGATATTATAAAAAGGTTTAAAAGAACTCAAACCTTATTCTTTGGAGCGGGTTGAACAAACAAAAGTAGTATCTAAGGGTACTCGCCCGTTGCATCTTACACATACTACCACTTACTGACGACGGTAACTGTAATTGTTATCGAAACGTATAGACATATAGAATATAAATATAAAAATACACCATTTAAAAACCCAAAAGCTAAGAATTTTAATCGATAGTTATTTAGCTCTATTAAATACAATTAAGTATCTTACTAATTTACATTGAGTTATATGCCTAGTATACAAGGTGTCTACTTGAAATACTAAACATAGCAAATTCATTGAGAAAACAAAAAATTGGCGCTTCTGTTTGCTACTTCGTTTGTTGTAAAAAACAAGAAACATAAAATAGCGTTTAATAAAATGAAATAATATTTTCATATTGTTAACACATCATATTGTTAAAACTTTATAACTTAAAAAATAAGTAACATTATAACAAATCGCCATTATTTTCATCAACTGTACCCCAATTTATAACAAAACTCTTGCCCAACTTTGCATGGTTGTTTGTGTAATTTTATTACACTTTTCTAATATTACATTTTTTATTGATTCAAGATCATTGTTTGTAATACGCTTATAAACCTTCCCTTTCAAAAAAGGCCACGAAAAGAAGGCATACGGTGCTAGATCGGGCCAACTAATTGTAATTCCTGGACCGACCCATATATTCGGAAAGCACTAGTTCAGGTAACCTTAACATCTTGGGTACAACGTGCCGGAGCATGTTGATTATTTTATTTCTGTTTCCCACTACTTATTCCAATGCATCTATAAAAAAGGGTCCAATAATTCGAGAACCAGAATCCCTACCCATACATTCAGCTTTTGAGCCTCTGAGAATGTATCCGCAAAGTTAAATACGAATTCACTCTGCTTCAATATCCAAATTTTGCTGATTCGGCTCCCCGTTTAACAAAAACCTTTATTGGTCCCTAAAACAAATATTTTTTTAGAAAATTTGACAAAACTCATTCCCTGTGATATAATATGAATCGATGCATCGAAATGGTGTAATGGGTGTTTAAAAGCGTGATGTTCTGATTTTAATATTTTATAAACAAAGCTGGATGCGAGTGTAGTACATTGGCGATCTGTCGAACGCTCGAATTTGGGTTTTCAGTTATATGTATAATTACATTTTAGTGTATTGAGTAAGGGACGTTTCCCGATCGACGGCCATGTTTGGATGTTGAGCGATAGCGATACCGCCTTAGAGTTGAACTCAGTGTTAGCCCTTCTCGGAGGACTCAGTATGGAGAACCTGTCATCGGTAACGTGGCAACGGCACTCGCTCAGGCGAAAACTGCGACTGACCTGTGGGGAGTATTCCTGACGCACAGTCAGGAGGTAGCTGCCCTTTTCGGGTAATCATACAGAAGTCCGACGCGAAGATTGATGCCCATGATTAAGTATACAGTATCGATTTTTATGTTGTGTCCAACATTAACGTTTCTCCAACAGCGCTTCACGCTTTGGAATACTAACCCGACAACCGTACTGTAGTAACCTAGGTACTACAGTACGACTTATTATGCGTCTAATTAATTCTTGTTTCTTTTTTGTTCTCTACTTGAGCATCAACAGCTACATCACGCGACAACCGACTACAGGACACCCATACAATCAACGTCTACCCACAGCATTCATCACTCACGCCTACAAGAACAATACACACAACAATGGTGTCAACTGGCATCACATAACATCCACAACCAACAACAATCCACATCCAAGTGCTGAAGGAAGATCTTCAAACTGCACACTACAATACATTAATACACTTTATTTATGAATATAACTTGTTATATATCTCATTGTTAAAAACCCTTACATATGATTTATTATTATTATTTCACCTTTATAGTTAACTATCGCTTCTAGGTACTTAAACGAGGACACATGTTCAATTTAGGCATTATTAATAGTTATATTCATATGGAGCATATCCCTTTTAGACACTATCATCACTTTAGTTTTCTGTACGTTCAAGGACAGCCCACTTAGATCACTTACCCTCACAATTCTATCCATCATACTCCGTAGATTCGTTAAAGTAGAAGCGAAGACAGCTGTAAATCAGCATAACGAAACTTATTAATATTTTTACCATTTATAGATATGCCACCAATTTTATTCTCTAATGCCTCCCTGAAAATTGCCCCGGAATAAATATTAAACGGGATCGGCGACAAAATGCCACCCTGTCTCACACCTTTTTGGATATCAACGGCATTTAATATTGCTGAACCACTTCCAATATTAACCGTTTGACTCCAATATAGGTCGATTATTATTATTCCCAGATGACCACCAATGGCTATTAACCTCTGGTGCTTAACCGAATCGAAAGCTCTTTTATAATAGTCAATGAAACAAACATACATGTTGACATTCATGTCTCTACATGTCTGCATCAAAACGCTCATTGCGAAGAGAGCTTGACGTATTCCAAATTCATTACGGATACCAAACTGACTTCCTCCGACATGCAGCTCATTTCATTTATAAATAATACCATGCACTATTCTGAGAAATGTCGTCAAAACATTTGACATTAAACTTATAAGTCTACCTCATCTCGATAAGTTTGGATTCTTGATAACATGATCATGTTTATTGAAGCCAATTCGCCGGATTAACCCCCGAAGGATTAATTTTATTAAAAAGATTCAGAAAGGATTTTAAGGTAGCCCCATTTTGTTCCACCATAAGTTTCAAAATCTCCTTATGGATAGAATTTGAACCCATAGCTTTTCTAGGTTTTCACAACTTTATGGAATGAGTTTCTCTTTTGTAGTAATTTATTTCCTTCAAGCAGACTATCCCAATTATTACCAACAACTTGTCTATTATCATTAAAAATGTCTTTGATATAATGTTCCCATTCACGCAGTTGGTTAACCTCCACCACGATTTCGTTGTTCGAATTTTTCAGAATTGATTATTGGTGTCTCTAACCGTTTCGAGTGATTTCCTTTACCTTTTTATTCAGATTTAAATTATCTTAATTTGCTTGCAAAGCTTCAATTTCTTCACATTTGGATGCCATCATGGTTTCTTTGGCTTCTTTGTACTTTCTAAGCATTGTTTTATGAAGTTTTTATATTGTCCTGGATTTGATATCTTATGTTTTCTACGTTCATTCATTAGTGATCAAATTACTTTTGTAGTCCATTCTTTTTTCCCTCTGTTGCACATAACCGATCATTTCCGCATGTACATCGACGCTGTTCCAGCAATGCTCTACATCTACCTCAGAAAACTCGGCATCAACCGTGTTAGTTAATCTATTTTTCTTATACAACAAAAATTCATTGATATGGGATTGTGATCAGAAATAATGTTGACTCCAGGATACGTTTTTACTGATTTCATGAATCTTCTGTAGCTAGATTTTATTAGGCTGAAGTCATTTTGATTCCGCACTATATTATTAATATCATCTGCAGGCGATTCCCATGTATAGAGTCATAGAGTCGTCTTGTTGGTAGCTTAAAATATGTGTTGGCAATTGAAAAATCTTTTTCACCGCAAAAATGTACTAATTCATGGCCTCTTTAGTTTCTTATACCAAGACTAAAATTACCAACTACATCACTATTAATAAACAAACTGCTTTGGCATTGAAATCACCAATGATCCGTATTTAAAAAGTACTCCGGACTGAGGGCTCGTCAGCCATAAGGATGTTTGAAAAAGAATAGTGCAGTAGTTTTTTCATTTTCCTTCTGCACCGTAGTATTATATCCAGTAACACTAATGTGCAGTGGCTGCATACAGTAATACACTGATAAACCCTATAAAATCCATTTTCTCCGTTTTAACCGGTGATGTGTGTATTGCATTTAATTTCCAGATAAATACCACTTAAGACATCCAATACGTGACTCAAAGGATAATCGATCAATTTGTATGAAAATGTAAGCTTTCATCATTATTACACATATTAAATAAATAAGTATTGCCTAATTTAAGTCGGTTTATTAATTTTTAAATCACCACATTAGTTTGTTTCTGAAAAAAAAAAATATATATATATATATATATATATATATATATATATATATATATATATATATGTATATATATATATATATATATATATATATATATATATATATATATATAATATAATTAGTTAATGCTCCATCGATTGAAAATGTTTTCAGCCGGATGGGGTGTTCCGTTATTCCAGAGCCGTACCAAACTTTTTTTTTCTCATGCAATTTAAGGGTAATATAAAGTCACTTTTAATGCAACATTGCATATATAATGTGGAGGAATTTTTTTCACTGCTGCAAAAACAAAAACAATAACCTCTAGTCCTAGTGGCCACATTATTTGAATTATTTTGTTTTATACACATTGTATTTATGTTTATATTTATTTATTAATATTTGTTTTCCTATATTATCTATTATTGTAGTCCATTGTCTGTGATTAAACATTATGAATGAAATAAAATAAATACATATACCTACTTAGCTACTCGATTTTATTTTATGCCTCACTTCCAAAATTGTAAGACTTCTACTTTAATTGTTAAATTTAGCTACACTTCCATCAAAAATAATAGTAAGTACTTAAATAATGAAAAAGAAACGCCTTAAAGAAAAACACAGTTTTCCAATACAGGAGTTATAACAACGGGATTTCTTTGAAATTCCAACCGTGCTTGGAAATCATTTTCGGTTAGTTACTGACACAACTGTATGTGGTACGGGTGAAATTTATTTTTCTTGGGGATTCTTAATACAGCCGTGTGATTTATTTCTAATGCTCGATTTACTTCTCTTTGGCTTACATATGGATCTTCTACTACCATCATTTGTTGCATTTTTGTCTCTTCTTCGTATATCTCACTGAACCAGTTTCATCGAATCATTGTTTCAGTTTTTCGTATACTATAACGCGAGTGTTTCGTTCCGAAAAATGTTGGGCGTGTCTCCACGAGGCCAGATGGGCATTCTTACAAATCTCACCCAAACAATACACCATTTCAATCAGTTCTTCATAAAATAAATTCATTTTACTGGTGTTGACAATAGTTACACTTCAATAACATCACGTTTATGATTGTTTATGTCGCATTTCTAATTTGTTTTGAAGTAATATCACTATTTCGAAGCCTGCTATTTGATGTTAAGTTGCACAAATTGCCTAATTTAAGATTTATTTCTAAGAAAATTGAAATATCTTAAAAACCATAAGCTTTAGTTGTAAAACTTATTTAACAAAAATTATAAACAATCAAAAATTGAATATCCTGATGTGAAAAAACATAGGGTCTTCCATGAGAAAAAATGAAGTTATGGCCGCTTCAAAATTGTGAAAATTGGGTGCCTCCCAAGGACACCGTGTAGAAGGCAATCCAAAAGTAATACCATGTAGTAGTAAAGTCCAGTACTGGTAACATCTCACAAAGGTTTGGTTCCTTTATTATCTTTACTAACATTTCTACATCATATTATGTGATGCCATGTATTTTCAGAATTTGTGAGGAATCAATTAATAATCTGGGAACGCCGCATTTAAGTGACAAAAATGAAACATTTTTGTACAGCACTTAAAAAGGTTAATAATACTGTGCAAAAATAAAGGTAGGGTCTTGTTTAAGAAAAAAAAAAGTTTAGTACGGCCATGGAATAACGGGGCACCCCTTCCGGCTGAATATACTTTCAATCGATGGACTATTAACTCTAATATACAACTTAAAAATATTTTCTTGGATTCTCATTTATAAAGTCAATATCCTCCGATCCCGCACTAATGAATCACCCTGTATATATATATATATATATATATATATATATATATATATATATATATATATATATATACATATACAGGGTTATTCACGTTATCCGACACGGAAGAGTATGCCAAACGACTTGATTTTCAACAAGTTTTATTTTTGGAGTTAATGTAGGCCTACAGGCGGTACATTTTAAAATTATTTTCGCAATGTACAGGCTGTTCCAAAAGAAGGAAACATATCAAAGTTGCAATTTTTGCAATGGAACACCCTATACATTATTGCATTTTTAGGTTCCGCGAGCAAAATAAGAATGAGTTTTACTAAGGTTTACCCGACTTAAACCTTACACGTATTGTAATATTTAGCAATTAGTAGTGGTAATTTGTGCTGTATTTAAAATTTATTTGTTGAAAATGAGAGTTTATCCAAAAGAAGAACGGATTGACATGATTCTTATTATCGGAAAATGTAACCATAACGCCTTACTGGCAGTTTACGCTCAAAGATTTCCCAACAGAAAACGTCCAAACAAAGCTGTTATGGAAAGATTGTTGGCTCTATTTAAACGAACTGGAAGTGTTCATTATGATAAACCTTTGAACATAAAACCTGTGACAGAAAATGAAGAAACAGAATTAGCGGTAATTGCTTCTGTGATGGAAAATCAACATACAGGACAAAACCAAATTGCGCAGCGCATTAACATTAGTCAAGCAACTGTATCGAGAATTCTTAAAAAGCACAGTTATGATTATAAAATCCAGGACCATCAAGAGCTTTCCGAAAATGACTTCAGACATCGAGTTGAATGTTGTATGTGGCCGAAAATGAAACCTTTTCCAATTTTATATTATTTAGCGACGAATGCACATTTCATAACAATGAATTTGTTAATAGACGTATTTCTCGTTATTACGCTGATTCCAATCTGCATCAACTTAGAACGATTCATAATCAACACAGGTGATCAATAAATGTGTGGGGCGGAATAATGGGTCCATATTTACTTGGCCGTATTTTTTTGAAGAACATTTAAATGGTACATTGTTCTTAAATCTTTTAGCAAGAGAATTCCCAGTCCTGTTACAAGACATACCCTTGAACATACGCACAACAATGTGGCACACTTCCATCATGAGGTTCTAGATTTTTTAAATACAAATTATCAAAACCTTTGGACTGGGAGAGATGGATATCGGAATTGGCCTCCAAAGTCCCTTGACTTCGGATTTCTTCTTATACTTCTTATACGTAAAAATAATCGTTTACAAGACACCTCCAACCACACCATAGAATATGAAGGAACGTATTGAAGCATAATCCCGGAAATGTTAGCAAGTGTTGGTAGAGGTTTTGAAAAGAGGCTGTGCTTGTGTTTAGAGACAGGCGGTCGTGATTTTGAACACTTGATATAAGAAATGTTTTTACAGCTTTTCCACCATTCTATTACTTTATCATTATTTTAATTAGTAAGTAAATTGTAACATATTATCCAAATTTGTTTGTCTAAACCTACTCTTTAATGCCAGCAATTCTGAGTTGTCAAATGGCTATGTTAATATATATATATATATATATATATATATATATATACAGGGTTGCTCAGTAGTACGCCAAAGTGAATTTGCTTCTAAATTGTGCACAGTAGACAGTGCACAGAATGTTTTATACAAAAGCTGCTTGAATTCAAGTACGCTACAACATAAAAATATTTTCGCATATACAGAGTGTTCCATAACAGCGGCATATAACCTATCTTTCTTATTTTAAATAGAATGGTATAGTTGTTTACTGCGGATTTCGTTTCTACTCTGAAAGCAACCACTTTCTATTAAACATGTAATATAGCTAAACTTAACCGTTTTAGAAATATTTGTACTTTTCGATAAAAAATTAACATTTTTCGCCGTAGTTCAAAAATGTATATTGAGGTTACTACCCAATCCATGAATTTGTAACTCCGTATGTGATTAGTGCAGACATTGATCTTTTAAGAAATATTATGACTTATTTAGTTTGTCTACAGGGTGTACCAGAGATATGAAGTTATATTTTTTGTTGTTTTAAATGTAAGTAACGTATCGTAAATACAACACCCTGTATATTATTACATTATTACGCTACGAAAGAAAATTGAAAGACCTACATTTTATGTAATAAGCATATTTTGTCTATCTGCAACGGTTTTTGATATATCTACAATTTTAAGATTTTGTTTTAATTCTTCGTGGTATAATATTCTCTATAATATTAGGTATATTGACCAGAAAACGATTATAACAGTTCGCATACTTAAATAAATGGTAAAATGTATTGGCGTTTGTATTACGTAATTTCTATTATGTAATTTCATAAAAAACTTTTAATGGATATAAAAATAATACTATAAAAAATTAAACTTTTTTAAAAAGCTCGCTTTTATTTACACGTAGCAAGTGCACTAAAAAGCAGAAAATAATTTTTTTTGCACCAAAATGTGATCAAAAATCTTTACGACTAAGATTAAAAGCGAGGGGCGCTCAGATTATAACAATAGACGGAAATTAATTATGATGAGTGCGTGGCAAGTTGGTAGCCTACCAATATCGGGGCAGTGGTTTTACCAAAACAGTTTTCAATCAAATTGTATACGTTCAACATGAAAACCCTACTACAACATTCAAATACTCTTTTATATGGCACATAATGCTTTAGTAAAATTGCATTGGCGTATCATTTACACCAATTTACATTCTGCATGCACAAAAAAAAATTTTTTTCTCGTTAAAACTTACTTCATTTACATTTAAAATATGTTCCATACGTTTTCACAACACTGCATATACACGGTGCGTCAAAATAATCTTACAAGATTGTATAACTTTAATATACAAATACACCATTAAAAAACGATAAGCAGTTCCACTTGTACTTAATTATTATACTACATTAAACTAACCCAAAAGAACTATTATTCAACAAAATGTCAAATTATTGTAATTTGTTTGTGCGTCATGGCACTCTCAAGTATGATCAAAAACCTGAAACTTATTTCTTCAATTATTTCGTAACATAACCATATTTTATACACTTTGATAAACTTATCAGCTGTAGTTTTTTATTGTAAACAGAAACTGTTATACTTTTGCTTTAAAATTAAAAGCTAAAGAAATACGTCACCTATTTTATTTTACCATTGAATTTACTATATTCGAGATTTCAAATAGACACCTGGTATATTTTTAAAGCTAAATTAATTGATAATTATCCTCTACATAATGATTAAATCTGCACCGTTACAATATTATAGTGAGTTTGCTAATGTGGAGGTATTAATTACATGGTAATGGAAAAATGTATGGATTTTCAATTTCGTTCTTGTATAATGTAAAACAATTTTGCAATGGCATTTGACATTTCACGAATTTCCCACATCTGTTACAGGTTATAAAGTTGATATCAGTTGTTTCATAGCACTTCCAAAACAAACTTGCTTTGTTGCATAGGGATTCACTTCTGACCATTTACCGACGTACATGTGTGATGCACAAAAGTCACTACTACAAACAACTATATAAACCATACATCCACTTACATATAAACGTTCAGTTCATGTTAATTATATTATACATAAAATGAAATTAATTTCTCTTCATGGGATGTTATGAAATGATGTTGCTTTAGAAACAGTACTCTGGTTACAGCTGTTACATGCGCCAGTAACAATTGTAATATACACATCGACTACTAAATTACAAATTGTAGTTGTATTTAATCCTGAATGTATAAAGTCATTACCCTGTTTTATTGGTCATTGTGGCAACAGAATTATATATTCAAACTATACACGATTTGCATCTCAATCGATCTCACAATGAAGGCTTTAATTTTAATTATACGTTAACAGTATTCTTAATATTTTATTCAGTTTATTTCTAATTAATTTTAAATATTTAAATTAAATTACTTGTGAACTGATTGCGATATTGCATGATGATTAGCGCATTCGTAATATAACAAAAAAAAGTACTTAAGAGCTTTAACATCGCCTTGTAAAAGATTTTAATCACGAATTTAGTTTAAATGGCGCATAAATCAACACAGTTTTTTAATATCTCGTTTAAATCAAGTAGTTAAATTCTATGTTTACTTAATCTTGACAGAGAAAGCTTCAATTATATAGAATTAAATTTATTAAGAGAAGATATTGTTACATGCAACGCTATATATATATATATATATATATATATATATATATATATATATATATATATATATATATATATATAGCTTATATTTGGCCCAAATCTGTATGGGATTTTACAAGAAGTCAGGTATACCTGCTTAATTCGTTATATCAGCTGATTCCTTATTATTGCGTGTATTGTTCTATTAGCGTTGTTTGCGTGATCTTATGTCTTTCGGTTGATGATCTTTCCTTTTTCGTATTTAACATAAATTTTGAAACATTGCCTGATTATTAAAGCCTTGAGAATTATGTAAGTAGAATCTAGAGGAAGCGCCTGAAGCGCGAAGTGTAAGTGGTAAGTAAAAATGCAAGTAATATCTTATAGTCGAATTTTTTCCTTAATTTACATTTAACGGGCTGAAATTTTAAGTATTTAAAGATTCTTGTGAAGTGATTGCGATATTGCATGATTATGGGCACAACATAATAAAAAAAGTACTTTATCATCGCCTTGTAAAACACCTAAACGGTTAGAATGCGAGTAGTTATTTTGTTGCCGCTTCTGGCGTTAAAAATTAAATAAATAAAAGTTTCAAGGAAATAAATAGTGTTTCGATACTTGGCGAGATCCGAATTGTATCCCAAAACTTTAACTTTTACCTGACCACGAAAAGGTCACATCCGAATTGCATCATGCCTCGAAAAAAGATATTTGATGATTATTAACACCATTTTAGGTAAACTACGCCGCAACGTTGCCAATTTGTTCTAAAATTCTTGTTATATATTATGGTCTTTATAGTTGATTTATACAGAGTGTTTGATTCGGTTAAATATTCCAACTAAAATACTTTGAGTTCAAATATAAAGATTTAACCTTAAATCCCAGAGAAGATGTTGCTTATTCTTATAGAGGTATATAAGATGTTAAAATCTTTTTTTAAAGAATCGCATATTTTTTTAATTATAATCCAGATAATCAATATTTTTGCAACGGCAAACAAGAAGAATATGCGTATTGATTTTTTCAATTCAATAGAGGTTTTAAATAAAAGGATACACGTAAAAATGATAAAAATGTATTAATTGTAAAATATGCAGTTAACATAAAAAATAAAAGAAAATAAACTTTTGTACTTAACATTCTTTTATGTAGATTATAGATTAAGAGGTTTTAATCTTTCATAACATACATAAAGTTACAATATTTACAACTAATCTATTATTTAATTTTACCAAATTAAGACGGTGTATTCTAATAATAATAGAATAATAACTAAAAATACCCTAAACCTGTAATAAATCAATGTGCATATTGTTAAAAGTCAAAAAAAGTTTTGTTACAACATTGCAAGCAGGTTTTTAATTTTAACAAACCTTAGGTTTATACCTATGCCAAACTGTTTTAACAAACTCAATCCGAAGAACCATGCCGGAATTTTGTATTAATTTCGAAATCATAATACTTCGTATCTAGTAAATGTGACACCGCTGTCTATTATTATCCCAAAATATATTAAGTTTTGTGCTAAAACAAAATTGGTCGATGGATGCAAATTGGACGGATATGGGGCGCAACTCGGATGGTAAAATATCTATCTACTCTGCTTGGGATACAACTCGACCTTTCGATATTTACGTGTACTAAACAATTTGGAAGGTGAATGGGAACTGTAAACTATAGTAATTTAATATGAAGACGTAAGCTTTCACCATTGTTACACATAATAAAATACTTACCTTTTTGGGGTTTTTAATGGTGTATTTTTATATTATACAATCTAAACGTTTCGATAACACTTATAGTTATCTTCGTCAGTAGTAATATCTATTAAAATGTTCAAGATGTTCAAACAATTTTGTGAAAATTGAAAAATTAAAACATAAACATAAGCCTGCCATTAGTATAACAGTTTGAGAAACGTATAAAGCCAACTATAGAATTCAATTTTAGTAATGAATAACTAGTTCATTAAAAATTAAATATTGTTAAACTGACAAATCAGAACACCCTCTAACGGTCGAAGGCTAACGATCAAAAATGTACACCAAAAAACAAATTTAACAAAATTTCATCAAGTTGTGTTGGAAGTGTAAAGTTATGAAAATATGTTAGATCACCACAGCACTATAATTTGATATAAGTAGTTGAAATTAAAATTAAAATAAACAATTGCACAAAACTTTCTGTAATTCAAATTGATGTTTTCACAACTTCACACTTACATCATAATTTGTTTAGATTTTGTTAAATTCGTTTTTGGTTGACATTTTTCATTGTTAGCCTTTGACCGTTAGAGAGTGTTCTGATTTGTCATATTTAAGACAGTTTTACAATATTTAATTTTTAATGATCTAGTTACTCTTTACTAAAATTGAATTCTATAATTGGCTTTATACGTTTATCATACGGTTATATTAATAGCAGTTTTATGTTTATGTTTCAATTTTTCAACTTTCACAAAATTGTTTCAACATCTTGAACAATTTTAATAGATAAGATTACTGACGAAGATAACTGTAAGTGTTATCGAAACGTTTAGATTGTATAACTTTAATATACAAACACACCATTAAAAAATTAAAAAAAGATAAGTATTTTATTATGCAGCAATTTAAGATTATAGCGAAATAGTTTATAAGTTTATCAACTAATTGGCGAAGACTACACTACCGTTTAAGAACAAAATATTCCTGAATAATTTTATCTAGAGAGCTTCAAGCTTAAATGACGTATTTCGAAACGTTTGACGTTAAATTTTTGAAACAGAGCTTTCACACTATATTTTCTTAAAATGACACCTTAAGGTTGCGCCAAATGTCGGATTTTAGTATTAGTAAAAATGTTACTGGTCAATGATTGTGTAAGAAAAATTTGACTGCACTAGCAACATCAAGTGATGGCGCTCATAGGATATTAATCTCCAATTTAGAGTTTTGCTTTAAGGTAAGCGTATGGTGTTTAAAGTCATATTTCAGGAATTTTACATCGTATTGCGACCCCGCCCAATTCCATTGGAGTTTGTCGGCAACCTGCTTATTTTATAAGCATTTACACGATACTAGCGCAGTTTTATTGTGTAACAACGGGTTAGGTCAATGATATAATAATATCTTCTACAAGCTATTCTTTCAACGTTTTGAAGCACAAAAGGGACATGTCTGGATAACCAGATTAGTTTTTCTATGCATGATAATCCGTAGTCTACAACCGTAGTCAGATTAGAGAGCATTTACGTAATCAATACACCGAAACTACAAGCAAGTACTAAGACCAGTCCAGAACTACAATCGGTTACTAAAAATTGTCACTAAAATCCTTTTAAGTCGGATAGCTGAGATAGGTGGTTATACTTTTAATCCTTAATACGAAACTATCTAATAGAAATCACCATAATCCGAACACTTCTAAGAGAATATGTGCCTAATGGGGCCAGTAAACTCTACATACACGAAGTGCAACAGCTATTTGTAAAATTACCAAAAACCTACCACCGAACAAAATAACTTGTCTATAACTTTAGAAGAAAGTGAACGTTACACCATTAAATCCTTGTAGATTACTAAATTCTTATAGATTACGCCAAAGTTCAATTGATATTATTTGATTGATTTCTACTAAGACTTACTAGATTGTCACATTTACATGAATCAACAAGACGGCGGATTGTCCAAAATGCCACAGTACTACACTAAATAAAGTTGAAAATCCACAGAGGACCTTCGATGGACTAATGTTGTATATAATTCATACAGCTAACCTGTTACTAAAAACATTACATTTCAGGATTATAATTAAGTGCCTATGAATGGCTACTGTAAGTTTTTTCCTTTCATAAGTGAGAGAAAAACAGGAATGAGAAAGATCATTCCGTAGTTTAATCGTCGTGTAGAAGTATGTAGATTGCGCCCGTTTGGCACGATAAGTTGTGCTACATACTGATGATGCGAATGAGTGACCGAGTATTCCTAGCAAAAGTGGTCCGAGATAGTTTTCAAGTATGTAACTTAGACGTTCAATAGTAATTGTAAAACCGATAATACAAAAAAAGAACTGAAACGGTCCTTCTACGGTTAAGAAACTGTATGTCAGTTAAGAACTCCCATTTTATAAGCCTAATCGCTCTTCGTTGAATACAATCAACGGCATCGAGAGCGTATTGGGGAGCACTAACTCAGAGATGAGAATTATATTCCAGATGAGATCGAATTTGGATCTAATACAGAAGAAGGAGTTGTCGGGAAATAAGGTACTGCTTGGATCTGTACAAAAAGCCTACTTTACGAGCATCCCGTAATAGATTTGGAGATATAGTAATCCCCAACATAGTAATTGAGTCTGAAACCAACGATCTGAGCCATTCATATTTACAACAGGAAATGATTGATCTTTTTGGCGGACACAATGCAACACTGAGTTTTATTAGCATTAAATTTAACCAGATTATTACTTCCCCATACAAGGACACGTTGAATGTCTCTGTTGATTGAAATTGCCTTTTCTGCTTTAATGTCTTGATTTGAGATAGAAGGTGGATTAACATGACGAGTAGGCTGAGATGAACTACAATGAAGAGTGCTGTCTCCAGCAAAGCCATGGACTGGGTTAGTCGATGAAGAAATTAGACCATTTATGTATAGCAGAAAAAGTGTAGCCACTGCAACTGATCCGTGTGGCACGCCCGCGTTAATGCCAACTTCGTTTGAAAGGAAGCAATCACCTACGACCCGTATTCGCCTTTCATCAAGGAAACCAGAAACCCAGTTGACGAGCATATAATTTAACCCAAACAAGGTGAGTTGGGTAAGCAAACACTTATGCCAAACGTAGTCAAATACTTTTTTAAATATCTAAAGCGACTACAACTCTTTCACCAGATTGTTCCAATGCATTATTCCACATTTGGGTGACATGTGAAAGATTACTTGTTGAACAACTCTGGTTAAAAAACACAATTTTGATGCAAATAATTCCACAAAAGGATTGGCTTTGCATACACAATCAGAAACTACAGGTCCGTTAAAGTATGTGACGGGGAGAAATGAAAATGTGCCACTGATTTTACTGATGACTTTAGTTAAACGCTAAAATTTAGGACAGCACATAGAATATGTAGCTAGTTCATTGCATTTTCGTTTCGCAAACACTTTTGAACCGTTTTATTAGATTTCCATTAGAATAAGATTTATTTTTCGAAGATATTGCATCAGTACAAGCCTTATGGGGTTGGAAACGAGAATGACCTATGCGATTTTGGGAATGTATAACTCCATGCACATGGGGATCTGAAAGACCAATATCTGAAGATAAGGACGACTTAAAATACCGTTCACGCTATGTAAAGGTTGCAAAGAAATCTCGCAAATCACTCCATTTAGCTGACTTAAAACACCATAAAGTTTTATGTGTGTTGCGAACAACAGAGGAATTAGGGACAGTAAACGTTATTTCTATTAGACCCAGTGGAGAAAGAATTGTGGTTTTATAAAGAAGTGGGTATGATGTAAGTAATCGATCTAGAAGGTGTGGAATATGGTTAGGATATTCAAAGATTCTTGTGCGTTGAGAAATAATCTGTGTGAGATCGCATGAAATAGCAAATATTTCTGCAGTATGACCAGCAGGATTAGTAATACATGAAAATTGAAGCTAATTAGAGTTATGAACATTGAAATGTCTCAGAATTGAGATATCGCAATATGGAAACTAAAGCACAATGTTAACTTTCAATCGAAGGTAATCAAAGAAGTCTTGGAAGTTGCCGTCATTAGGAGACCTACAAACGCAGCAGTAGAATTTCACAAACTTAGGACCAGAATGTTTAAAGCAAATCACGCGAATTTTTTATTCTCCAAAGAAAAAATCCTCTTGCAAGTGATGTCCTTCAGGTAGGCATACGCTTCTCCTTTGTATCGAAATCGAAGATTGGATTGGGAAAATTGCAAGTCGGGAGAATCGGAGCTTTCCGGGGAGACTTGTGTTTCAGATAGGAACAAAATGTGAGATTGTAATTGTTCAAGATGTTGGTGAACAACATTAATATTAGACCAGATGCCACGGATGTTGCAATAGTGGATCAGAAAGTGAGTACCTTCGATGACCGTGGTCGCTTGGGCCTATACTTTCGAACATCCGAACGGGGCAGGATTTTACATCTAGTGTTTACTACACTAGAAACCACAGCCGTCGTCTTCTTTAATTTTGGACTTTCAATCCGATAGAAAAAATAGTGAGGGCCAGAGGCAACTGGTAACCCTTACCTAGCTCAGACCCAATATTGAGAAGTCCATGGTTAGGGTGGTGGTACCTCACCAGCTGGTCCCACCTTAAGAAATTAAATATTTGATTCGTTATCAGTACAATTAATAAAATTACAAGATGCTTTGAATGCATTATTAGAAAACTGTATAATTTCGTTGGAGAAGGAATGAAATTGAAACTGAAGCTTAGAAGTGTTAATTTTTAAATGTGATTATTGTGCAAGCTCAATTGAATTTGGATAAATAAAATATATAAAAGAATACTCTATATTAAATAAACCATTAGAATTGATATCGCTATAAATGAATAATTATGGTGCGCTTATTCCACTCCAATGAGGTAAACATTTGTTTCTTAAGATAGCGAGTTAATTAGGAGGTAATTGAACATGCAAAAACATTTTACATTTATGAAAAGATAAAATGTGTGCTGTATATTTACTACACATAGTGTGAATAGTGCGTATTTCAACTTTTGCACTGAATTCAATCACACGGGGCCAAGCACAACTAATAAAATAATCGTTAAAGTTGTTTTTTACTTGTAAACGAGTGCAAGTTCAGGGGTTCTGTGTAATAAATTAAAAAAGTCTGTTGTTAGAGTTTTGTTTGGCTAGATTTGATTTGTGTATACTTGTCGATCCTAAATATGCATTCCGGAAATTTATTATGTTACAAAGTATATAATCTACATTCTGATAGCAAAATTACAAGTACTTATTTGTCACATGACAAATAACCGGCGTAAAATTATATCACGCACATTGCGTGCATCCGTAAATCCACACAATCCTTTTCGAATAAATATTTAATAAATTATAAATCTATATATTGTGAAAGAATTTTGTTTTTGTTTATTGTTCTGGAACTACTTTGAATCATCAATTGCGCTTACAGATAGAAATGAGTCGCTAGTATATGGTAAGCCGGGATCATTGAACTGATACAAATTTTTGAGTTGCACTTTCTGGTTTTAATCGGGATTGTGAACTGCTTTATTTTTACTTTTGTTATTAAGTATTAAGTTTATTTGACGAGAAAGCTTTCTGTTCAACATTTTTTTTTTATAATTTCTTAAAGTATAATAAACAATAAATTAAAAATTGTTCGTATATAAACCTAATTTCATAACAAAAATTCATAAACTCAACGCCACTGGAAAGCGCTTGTCGATAAATCCTAAAATTAATGAAATTTGTTATAGAATCAAATAAATTAAATTGCGTTTTATAGGTTGTATTTTGGTTAATAAAAATTACATATTAATTTCACTTTTGTGTACTACTTTATTTTTGTAAAAACCTGTTGAGGAGTATTTGAAAATTTTATTGAGAAATAAATTAAAAAATTGAATTTGTAATCGATTTGGATCGTTAAAAAAAGAATAAATTCGGGGATCTAAGGCCTGAGTAAATCATTAGATCAGAGTTTCACATTGGATTTAACAAATTATTCAGAGAGTTATGTTAATTAAAGCGCAAAACAAAATAGGGGAAGGAGAAATTTATTAAGATCATCCTAATTTTGGATATAAAGGGTCCCATGATACCTTTATGATATTTTCATTGAAGATCGTATGTAAAACTAAGCCAGAACAAGCGGAACATATAAAAGAAATAAGTTAATATGTATATATATATATATAGAAGAATTTAAAGAAGAATTTAAATCTATTGGTGATTGAGCATACATTTTAAAAGCTCCTAAAAGTCCCCTAAAGGTCATAATGAAATCTGACCAAAATAATAAATATTGAGTGTTGTATTCGATTTAAACATGTTAATATTTGTATGCTAAACTCAAACCCATACTGAAATGATAAAGTACTACGGCGGCATTTCAACATTTTTTAAATAAATGTTTCTTAATAAACTTAATTGTCAAGAAGTGTCACATCTAAATGCATCTCAAAGATAATAAAGTCTTATTCTATTGTAAATGAAATAATTAAAATAACTTTATATTTTAAATCAAGTGTGTGGTAGTATTACCTGATTACAGTGTAGTCGTTCGTACTTTAAATGCTAACAATGTAAAAACCAATGATCTTCAATATCAGATTGAGGTAAATCAGGTAAGCTGATTCTACTTCGTTTTGTAATAAATTTTGGTAGCGTTCAGAAGTTAAAGATCCGTTATAGAAAAATGGACCTATTATTGGCATTCCGAAACGATGTTGGTGTCCGCGCACTTTATAAACTCTAGGTTTTTCTTTCGCCCAATAGTGAGCATTTCTTTTGTTAGAAATTACATTATTCTTCACCTGACTTTCATCCTACAAAATAATTTTATTTGGAAATTGCTCATTACCTGCACATTATCTGGTACACCATTCAGAGAACTCTCTGCGCCTAGCTGAATACCATGGTCGAATTATGAGGAACTATAAGGACGATTTTTTTTTTTTTAAATAAAATGAGCAGTAGCCACCCCAATTGTTTGTTCAATGTGTCGCGTAGAAATTTCTAGATTTATAGTTAATAAAACATTATTTGCTTTTTCTTCATTGCAATACTTTTTACGGGAATCTACAGGCTTTTTAAATGCACAATGTTCTCTTAAATTGACTGAAAGGTTCCTAAATGTGGTTTTATGAGGCTGTTGCCTCTCTGGAAGTGTTTGATAATGATCATTTAAATAGGCAACTTTAGTGTTAAGTTAACAAGCATTAATTTTTTTTTTTGTGTTAAGTTGCATAATTAACAATATTTTATTTTAGTACTTTTTCTTATTTTATAGAATATTAAACACAAAGGTGTATTCAAAAATTTCGTGATGATGGACCAGAAAAGGTTCAAAACGCGATCAGACCAACAAATGTGATACATCTCTGATTTGTAATAAAAAAAGCTTTCAAAATATCAGGACCGTAACATAAGTTGATGATGGCTATAAAAATAGGTAACGTCCGATTGAGAAACTGACTACGCCACGTAATAAGTTTCCATGAAGAAGTTGTTTGTATTTTTGCTCTAGCATTTATAATAACGCCAGAAAAAAATTAAATACAAAAATTCTAATTTTTTCAAATATCTCAAGAACAAATCGATTCTTTTGTGTCACTTTATCGATCCCCTAATTGCACAACTTTTTTCCCATTTAACCGGAGTTATATCTATTACCATTTCCGACATCTCCATAGTGAGAATCCTTATATTGGACACAGTGTATTTATTTTCCACAAGTAGAAGACACGGCCGTAAGCAAATTATTTTCGAGGTATACTTGATACTGCCTCATAAGCGGGTCGCGTAATATTTATTTAAGTCTTATCTGAAGGTCGCGCTATCTTTTTCGTACTTTCTACACTTTGATTAATTATTACTAAACAATGAAACGTCAGAAACGGTACGAAAAAGGAACTTCTTTATAAATGCGAAACATTTACGTAATTTATTAAAATGATAATACAAAAAACAAATGGCCGCGTTAGAAAAGCGTCTTTTTGGAAAGAAATATTTAAAGCAACTTATCACCTAACGCTTTGACAGGCGATAAGAATTAAGAGAAAGTCTCAGTGGAAATTGGATAATAGTCTAAACGTAGCTTTACACGGTGCCTTTTCTCATGCATCTTGCTGCATGCGCTGTGCCACTAGAAAGACATGCGCTTGCTGCATGCGTTATTTTAGAGCGCACGCAGCAATGCAAGGTGAAGCAAATCAGTCCCCACCCACATGGGAGTCTATTGCCTCATTGAGTTTATTGAAGCATATAAAGAATATGAATGTCTGTGGAGTTCAAAAATGCCAATTATAAAAATAGAAATAAAAGAGGCGATGCAATACGTGAATTGGCAGAAAAATACGGGGTCACTTCAAAAGCGATTTCCAACAAAATTAAAAGTATGTGTCCGTACTTTCATAAAGAACACACAAAAACAATTCCCAAGAAAAGTGGTAGCGGAGCAGATGAAATCTGGAAAAGTAACTGGTTCTCCATTACCAGCTTATTATTTATTTTGGACGGCGACATTGAACCAGCCGGATTAGAAACAGAAAACTACGCAGTTAGTGATGAAAATAAAGAAAACACGGTGTCACTTCCGGTTATACCGGATGTCGATACCAACTTTGTTATTTTAAATACGATGCCCCAATTTTTATTTTATTTTAGGTTTCTGCATAAAATTTTACGTCTTTTTCAACCAGGTTTGGCGTACCTATCTCTTACCTTTATTAAGAAAAGAAATAATTTCAGGCATTAGCAACGAAAATTTGAATCTACTGAAAAATTAATATTTCATGAAACATAAAAAGCAGATAAGCGCAACTTGTACAACGATTAGACATGATATTGGACTATGTTTTCATTATTAGACATTTTTGAAATTTATTTCTAGGAGAGGTCCGAGAGTAACGGAAGTTAAAAAATTAAAAATGTCAAAGAGTAATTTTCTTTAAATTGCGACTGGGTTCTTTTATATTCTCATTCGATGCAGGATTTAATTGCCTATTTGCTGAGATATCATGTTCCTATACCTAAACTGAATGATTTTCGTGTTAACTGCTTTTTTTCTACTTTTCTTGCAGATGATGTAGTAAATACGCCGTAAATTAATAGTGTGCTTTGCAATCTGTTTTGCTGCATGTCGCATGCTTCCTTCAATCAATTGGCTATGCAATTGAATTGTCAAATTTATAGTAAATAACAATTATTGAGATCAGTTCGAGTTTTAATAAATAATTTAAAATGCACGGCGAATGCGGAGGAATTATTGGAAGAACGATTAGAACCTTTATTCTGAGGTATCCACATCGGAATCGCCCTAATTTTCGAACAATTACAACTTTGCTTGAAAATTTCAAAACACATGGGTCTTTTAGATATACGCCCCAGAAAAAGAAGTCAATGTTCGGAGACGATGATCTAAACATTACCATTTTGGGATACTTTATTGCATATTCTAATGCTTCAGTGAGAGAGGCTGCTGTTAGTTTAGGAGTATGTTTTAAAACAATACACCACATCTTAGTAAGGCATAAATGGCACCCATTTTCATACACGTTGGTGCAACATTTAGCAGCTGGGGATTTTGAAGGACGCATTTAATTTTGTGAGTGGTTTATGCTAATGTCACAGGAAAATGAAAATTTTGTAAAAAAAACATAATTTGGACGTACGAAGCAAAATTTTTTGCTTTTTAACAGGCACAATTACCATTACTGGGCTGACGAAAATCCACATGTCATTTGGGAAAGAAACTTTCAAGACGGAGTTTTAATGTGTTTTGTGCGATAAAAGACAACAGTCTTTTGTCTTCAGTTTTATGATAATAATTTAAATGATGAGAGGTATATGAATATTTTACAAGATCTGGTAATTCCCGATACTGAAGAACTACTCTTGCGAGGAGCAATAAATGCGTACTACCAGCAATATGGTGCTCCACCACACAATTCTGGTGAAGTTGGAAGGTTATTTGGAAAGCAGTTCCATGGAAAATGGATTGCTAATATCGGTCCTTACCGCTGGTCCCCTCGATCTCCTGATATAAGCCCCCCTTGATAGCTATATTTGGGTAACCATTAAAAACATGGTTTACCTTTGCCTTTAACGACAAAGGAAAATGCCGTAGCAAGAGTTCAAATTGCGTTCGGTAGTTTCAATGCGGACGATATTAGAAGAGCCACTAGATCCAATACATTACGTCGTGTTCAAATGTGTTTAGACCAAAACGGATCCGTCTTTGAACACTTATTATAAAAAAAAAGAATGAGTTGTTTATTGTAATTAATATTGTTCTTCTCGTTAGTTGTTGGTTGTTGTTACTAGTGCTTAGTTTTTTGTTGCGTTGTTATAAAAATATGCCTTATTAGCAGTCTCCCCTTTCTGGGGAGTATGTCTAAAGGATTCATGTCTTTTGCTTCTTTCGAGAAAAGATCTAACTGTTCGAGAATTAGGACGAGGCCGATGTAAATACATCTGGATAAAGGTTCTAGTCGTTCATTGAGTAATTCTTTCATATTCGCGGTGTACCAACAAAAAATTCAAATAATATTCGTTATTAAATCCTAAAAGAACTTTTAACTGTCATTTGCTATAAATTTGACAATTCAATTGCATAGCCAACTGATTGAAGGTATCATACGACAGGCAGTAAAACAGATTGCAAAGCACACTATTAATTTACGGCTTATTTACTACATCATCTCCAAGAAAAGGAGAAAAAATGCAGATAACACGAAAATCATTCAGTTTAGGTATAGGAAACATGATATATCAGCAGATAGGTAATTAAATTCTGCATCGAATGAGAATATAAAAAACCAAGTTGCAAGTTAAAAAGAAATGACTCTGATATTTTTAATTTTCTTAACTACCATTACTCCCGCACCTCCCCTAGAAATAAATTTCAAAAATGTCTAATACTGAAAACATAGTCCAATATCATGTCTAACCGTTGTTCAACTTTCGCTTATCTGCCTTTTATGTTTCATGAAATATTAATTTTTCAGTAGATTCACATTTTCGATGCTAACGGCTGAAATAATTTTTTTTCTTAATAATGGTAAGAGATAGGTACGCCAAACCTGGTAGTAGAAGACGTAAAATTTTACGCGAAAACCGAAAATAAAACAAAAATTGGGGAATTGTGTTTAAAATAACAAAGTTGGTATCGACTTCCGGTATAACTGGAAGTGACACCGCTATGAAACTATTTTCAGTAAGTAGACCATGTTCATTTATATAAAGTTACAAGTTTTCAGCTGAATCGGTTTTTCCGTTCTCATTATTCGTCTAATATGCTATCGTCGAGACACACCCTGTACATATACGTTTTTTACAGAAAGCACACAACGATTCCAAATTCTGTCTGAAAAATTATCAGAGAAAAATCCTGGACAGTCATATATTTTAAAAAATCTTAGTGATACTCGCTGGTCATGTAGAGCTGCAGCGACGAAGGCCTTTGTCATGGGATATTCTGGAATCGAAGAGAAGCTCTAATCAGCATAGCTTCTGATAAGGAGCAGAAAGATAGCGTGAGAAATGAAGCAACACATCCTTTGTAAAGAATAGGCTCCGAACGACGATGGGACAAATCCGACTATCGAAACTAACCCTACTCAGTATTGAAAGTGATTTACTCCGGGAGCTAGATTTCAGCGAAATCATCAACGACTTTTCGTCGATAAAAGCTCGCAAAGTTCCATTTAGTTAATGCGGTAATTTGGTTTTTAAAAAATTGAATTTGATTTATTATATATTATTGTAGCTAATTACTACATTCTTTGTTGAAATCATTTTATTTGTTGGAAATAATTGCATGAAAGGCTTGACGCAAAATACATAAGTAAAAATAAATATAGATATATCAATATATTGTAATATAAGACCGACATATTTTAGTATTGTTGACTACCAATTTGCATACCAGAATGTCGAATATAGAAGAGCTTTTAACATTGTTATAACAACTGTATAACTATAGGATGGAGTGAAAAAAATTATGTTTAGAAAATTAAAACGTAATAATCCAAAAAAGTTGCCTTTTGCCAAGCTAAAGCCACCACTTGAATTTCAATAAAATCAAAAAATAGCTTGAGGTGCCCCAGTGCAGCTAAATGTTGAAAATTTCATAAATAATCTCAATTTTTGGATAAATTTTTAGGATCTTAAGTATTCAAAATATTTCAATGGAATACTGATTTATAAGTTTTTTTAATATATATTTAGGCTATGTAAAGAAAATCAAGTTTGTAAAATGGATCTTTGAGGTGCCCTAAAACCATGATAAAATGTAAGATTTGAGTAATATTACATTTATCCCGTATAAAGCTTTTTGAGGAATTTGTTTTGGTGTAGAAAAAATAATTATAATATACAAAAATTCTGACCTTATTAGGCAAATAAAAAGAAATAATTTTACTCAAGATTGAACTGGTATTTAGTCTCAAAACATGGCATCTTATTTCTTGAAACTATACGACTTCTTATGAATTCATCTCTGGCTTCAATTCCGCAGACGGCCTCTGAAGTTTCCGTTACAAGCTTCACTCAACGTTCCACAGTTTGCAAGGCAAACTTGAAGTAAAACAACTGGATACACTATTCTGCAGCTCTTCATTGTCAAATTTTGTCAAAATTGGTGGTTCCATCAAATTTACTGAGTTCCAGTTAATAAGGTCTTCATAGTTTTTGGGTTCCTCGAATTTCAATGGTGGAATTGAAAAGGAACGCATGGTGTTCTTGAGTTGGAGAATTCGAGCTTTTAAAACCCTGCGGTATCCCAACTCCCTGATTATTCTTCTTTCATCACTTAACATGCATAGTATGACGTTTTCCGGATGCGCAAAATAAGAATTGCTCTGGATTACGGGGTCAACTATTTTTTGTAAATTGTCACTCAAGTAACGACTTTTTCAATAGTACTCATGACATGTTTAGCTCCACTTGTGCGTTTTGGGTTTGTTTTTATTTCGAACCACATAGAACCATAAACCTTTACCACAAAAGTGGCCAGTACTTTAAGAATTTCACTAGGACTTTCAGTAGAAACATATAAACGCAATATCCCGTTTGCGTTTTTCGTTGTAACAGCATCGACTGGGCCAATGCACATTTGTTTTTCACTCTTTTGAACCATAAGAAAATCCCTTTCTGCTTGTGAGACCTTAGCATTTTTTTCACAACAACACTGAACAAAGTCAGTACATTTACAGCTGCAAATACCAAACAAGTTTAAAGAATGATCTTGAAATATTTTTACTCTTTCCTGATAACTTAGGATATTTTTACGATCCTTGAATGGCTTCATAATACATCTATATTTTTCATGATAAGTCCATATTAGCTGCAAAATTGTCTTGTGCGAAACGATTGGAAGCGAAGTTTTCCCCATGTTTTGTCTAATTTAACAGATAATCTTTCAAAAATGTTACCAACTGTTCGTTCTTTACTATTAGCTTGCTTCATTTTATTTCTTTCGAGCAAATAAAATTGCATTACCTCTTTGTGCGTTGGAAGAGATTTTTGTGTCAAGTCCCGAGGAAAACCAAATATAGGACATTCTGTCACATTTCTTGTCTTTACCCTATCCATTTTTAATAAAATAAATATCACTTACACTAAGTGAATAATTTAACAACTTCAAATTAACTCATTGATCTAACAACACAAACAAACATAACCTAGAAAGACTACTTTATGATATGATGACAACACACTGAAAGTCGCACAACCAGACAAAGCCAGGCGGCAGGTGTACCAACTTATGGCTAGCCAAAAAACATATATCCCGCACAATAATTATTCTTTATTCTAAACAGATTTATTTTTATTATGTTTCTTAGGCTTAAAAGTAACTAGAACGTAATAATGATTTCTTAATATTCATATCATTTTTTATAAAAGTAAAACAATTAATTACGTCTCATCAGTACAATGTGTAAAGTTTTTTAATTTTTATTTTTCATGGCTTTGGAGAACTTTAAAACTTTATGTTACCAAAATAATTTTTTTTATGTGAATTATATATATGTTGCAAAACATAAACATCACTATTCCACTAAAATATTATTATTGTTTAAGATTGTAAAAATTATGATAAAAGTTTAATTTTTTAAGGGTTTTGGGGCACCTCAAGACATTTTTTGAATTTATTGAAATTTGTGTGGTGATTTAAGCATGGCTAAAAGCAACTTTTTTTTGAGTATTACGTTTTAATTTTAAATTATTTAAATATTTAAAGATATTTGCAGATAATAAATTAAATTTAGTGCATGCTGAATAGAGGATAACAAGATTTAAAGGTGAATGGCATTGTTGTTACCAATTTTCAAATTTACTACTGACATGTTATAAAATATTCGCACCCTAAAGTTACTTAAACGTAAAGATCTCCTAAATTTATTACAATTTTTTGTAATAAATCACGGTAGAATGATTATTAATGAAGCTTTTACAACACACACAATGAAATAAGGTATGATGATCGATTTACAAACTCTACTATAGGCCAAAAGGATAAAAAAGGCATATACTGAAAAGGTATTCAGAAAAAAGGAATAAACCTTTTAAAGAGTTTATTTCAGCATTGCACTATTTATATACTGCATTGCAGAAAATTAAATAATCTCTACTAACAAATGTTAACCACTCTAATGGCGCGTATTGATATTTTCACATTGTGAAAATAATTAAACAATTTTAACGCGTTTCATTATTTGATAACAACAAATTTTCAGTTTACAGCAAAATAGCGTGGTATTAAGTACTTAAGCGGGAAAATTTTAAATGACATGAGTGTTTTTTCTGTGTTAAGATAATTATGATATTAAAAAGGATTATAATCTAAATAACACAACCAGTTTTGCTTTCATTTAATTGCTCATGACAAATAGAATTATAATTGCATTAAGGCCCGACGCGACTGTAAAGTTAAACAGGATTTAACTTTTACGTGTAGGTATAAAAATACAAATTTGCGAACGTGACTTGATTAGGTTATGTGCATTTACAGCGAACGAAATTATATTTGGTTGATAAATAATTTAGATACATTCTGATTGTTATTGGTTTATATGTCAACAAAGCAAACGACGTTATTTTTTGCTTCATCTGCAATACATGAAATATTCTTTCCACGAGTTTCTTAAACTACCGATAACCTACAGTTATCATGTGTCATAGACAGTGCTCAGAGACTTATCTATCATCTCGAAAGAACTCAATCGCCTCAATTCCTGTCGTTCTGCGAACAAAAGTCATCTATCGGAACAATGAAGTCATCGGAAAAATTAAATGGGGTGAGAAATTCCTATTCTGGCGACTCGTAATTATTTTTACTTACGTGCTAAAGAAGTCTTGATAAGATGTAGTACAAGCAAACTTCTACTATTTCCAACTTTCTTTAACTGATTAAATCTTCCATTAGGAATTCGTTTTGTCATCTATTATAATCATAAACCTTAAAGCGTTGATTAAAAAAACCATTAATCTTGAAGCTTTAGTTTAAAAGTTAAGATGGATAAAGAAAAAAATACAATTTAAATTACATAACTCTATAGAAGCTTTACAAGTTATAATAGAATAAGACAATACATTTTCAAGCCCACAAGCGCTCTTGTTTTACCCTCCATATTAATTCAACAACAAAATGTTAGCTAAAGGGGAATGTGTGTATGTGCTTGTGTGTGGGAATTTAGCGGTCAAATGACCACAAAAAGTTAGAGCCTGTGTTAGTCAATTTATTTTGGTCAACATAATTTAGATCCATTCAATTACAGTAGCACACAAGGCATTCTCATATTTCTTCTAAATTGGTTTTTTATACGTTCTGTTGAATGTAAAATTGGCAATCCCTTGTAGATATATTGATAAAGTAATTTGTTCAATTTAGTATACAGATCGCTTTGCTTAATGCAAAGTTGTGGGTTTAGTTTGAATTTTATGAGAGAATGTAATTTGTTAAATAACTTTGCGTTTCAGATTGTTTCTTCTTCGTCATTCGCTACAGATTTAATAAACGTAATAGTTTAATGTAATTATCATAGAGTTCATCGCAAAAAACCGACAAATGTTTAGTTTCAAACGCATTTATGATTCAACATTAATTCAGTAATGTTTAGTTTTATCGTTTAAATTACAGTGACTCTATACAGAGATAGTGTTTCAGCGGATTTTAAGCAAATTGCTTTAGATAATTTTTTCTCGTCCCGTTTATCGAAATTTTGGTTTTAAATTACAAAGGATTTAAAATGTTTTGTTGTTGCTATTTGAGGATGTTAGAATTTTTTTTATTGCGAGTTAAAATTTGGAATTTCAATTCAGTAAAGACGAATAGGAATTTTTTGGTTATTGCCACTTAATGTTAATTCAAGAATTGATTACGTTTCAGCCACAGGCAATACTTGTGTTACAATCGAAGAATGTTAGAATAGTTTTTGTGTAAATAAATGTTTTCGTTTCTTTTAAAATTAAATTGACATTCTTTTTCTATTGTTGTTATATTGTATTTCGGATTAGAGTTGTTGTATGTAGTTGAAATGGATTCCTTTGTTAGAATTAATTTAAATTAGGATTGTAAATATCATATAAATTTTCCCACCTTTAAAAAAACTCAAATTGTTATTGAGAGATAAAATTTCAAGTCGGTTTTCGTATTAAGTTTCTATAAATATCCATTTGAGGAAGGTTACCAACATTCTTTTGCAGTACAGCTTACCGATTTATTTTATTTTTTTAGAATTATCATTATAGAAGGCAATATTTGTTTGAACTGGAATATGACCTCAGTAAAATTTAGTACATGTACACCGAAATAGTAGAAACCTTGGTTACTTGAAAAGCTGGCCACGCAGTTTCTACGTGAAAGCATAAATATGGCGTAATTTCTCTCGATCATTTACGAAAACGGCACATCGTTTTTACCACGGTCATAATTTGAATAAATGTGTTTTATGATTGGTTGTGAAGAATTTTTGAATGTATGTCCTCAGTCCTAGTCTTTATCTGATGAAGTCCAATGTGGTATACGGGAGGGCACTGCTTTTACCATCGATGTTCCCGGTCCTTCTTAAACGTATCGTGGACGGCGGGTCCGTATCGCTTTTGTGCGGTTTTTGTTGGTGGTCCATCAGGCCGGAGAACTTTCTGTGGCTTATCGTTTTCTACTAGACCTACTGATAGTTCCTGACCAGGATAGTGTTCTTACAAGTGCTTTCTGAATTAAGCAGTTTTTATCGCTTTTGCGGATTTTATGTATTGTTTATGGTGGAGTATTGTGTGCCTTTAAGTTTTTTCGTGCTTTTGTCAACAGCCTTCGATAGACCAGGTCTCACTGTATATAACTTTGTATATCGTCAATAAAAAGATGCCGTTTAAATAAATATACCGAATTTTAATAATGTTTTGTATGAGTAAATTAAGACAAGTAACGCTTTGTAAATAGTACATTTACATTAGACCAAATGAAGGATTAGTTAACGTGGTAATTCAGAAGTCATTTTGTGTAACTATAAATGGGAAGTTGGCGTCTGTGAGATGTTACCTGAAGAGCGTTACCGTAGAAACTCAAGGGCCAGTTTCGATCGAACCAAACCTGGGATGCAGTTTTACGACGTATTTGCTTGTAATCCAGAGGATGGAGTATAATCGTGTTTTGTAACGTGATGCTAATTAAAAGTAAACTTTTAAATTTTTTTATTTTGCTGTGTTATAAATACAGTGTGCTTTTTGTGTTTATGTGAAAGGATGCCCACGCTTGCTTTATGTAATCTATCGTATAAAGGCCCTTCAGGCAATTTAAAAACAGGCGTATCCTTCCTCACAATTTATTATTTATGTTCTGAATTTTTATTTGTGTAAATTTTGTGTATTGAAAGTTTATATTACCGATATTTTGTATTATTTTCGTTGTATTTAACGAAAGCTATTTGTTTATAACATATGGTAACTGAGCTTAAATGGCCTTACAAGCGCCAAAAGAATTTGATTATTATTCTAGATTTATTGTTTTTAAATGCTAACTTCAATGTATTTTTATAATTGTACCAAAATTTAATATGTGAACGTCATAATATACGGCCATTGTTAATGTTTATAACCGATATGGATCTATTACGATTCATCATCTGCGCTACAATTTTGTTAACGTGAAGTAATAAGCTAAACGAATAGATCATTTTGATTCATATTTAAGATTTCTAGTAATTGAATTAATTCCATGACAAACTTGAGCCAAACATTTTTCTTTAAAGCGACAATGCGCATTTATCGTTTCTTTAGTATTGTGTGTACATTTTAATGAATGTTATTCAAGTGTTTTTAAGTAATTAATTAAAGGTAAATTTTGGAGATATGAGATTCATTATGGTTTGGCGTACTGCATCTAGATAACGCAAACGATATCGAAATATAAAGATAACCTTTATGTTGTTATTTATTACTAAATAACCAATAACTTATATAATTATATAAATATTTAAAAAAAAGTCATATATATATATATATATATATATATATATATATATATCTAATAAAATATTCGTTTTTTTTTTGTTGTTGCCATGGTTATTTCTGTAGCATAGCTCAAATATTTTGTATTATTGTCAGTTACTGTTAATTCCGTCAGATAATTTCGGTGTAAAGTATTAGTATTGTTTTCTAATCATGGTTGAATTAAGTGAATGTGAGCGTATTTCGTTGTTAATGATGGTTGGATTTGGAGACAGGCAGAGATCTTTAAAAGATGCATGTGCTATTTTTAATGCAACATTTCCGGAGAGAAATCCTCATATTTCCAAATCAACGGTTTCGAAGATTGTGCGGAAATTTCACGAAACTGGAAGTGTTAGAAATCGGCCAAAATCAGGTCGAAGTAAATCGGCTACAAATGAAGATATGGCACTTGATATTATTCTTGATGTGCAAGTAGAACCGATAACTTCAGTACCAAAACTGGCCTTACATCACGATAAGCGGTAGATCGGTAAGAAGGGTATTGTCCACAAATCATCTCCATCCGTATAAAATGCATTTAGTACAAGAACTTAATGAAGATGATCCTGATAGAAGAATGCAGTTTTGCCAGTCAATGATGGATCACATTGAAATGAATGGCAATTTTCTCAATAATATTGTCTTTCAGATGAAGCAACATTTCAACTGAATGGTTTTGTCAATCGACATAACTGTCGCTATTGGTCTGACCGCAATCCTCACTGGATGGAAGAAGGTCACACCCAACATCCTCAAAAATTAAATGTATGGGCAGGTATAATCAGAGGACACATAATTGGACCATTCTTTTTGAGAGACAATTTAAATGCTAATCGGTATTTACAATTGTTGCAGGAGCAAATTGTTCCAGCATTAGTTCGTTTATTTCCGAACCGACTATTTTCTATGGGGTCATTTAAAATCTATTGTGTATAAGACCAAACCTCAGTCGTTAGAAGAACTGGAAGACCGGATTAGGGTGTCTGTGCAACAAATCTCACATCAAGCCATTCAAAACTCCGTAACAGCCTTTGCTGACCGAATATGACACCGTCAAGGTGCTGAAGGTCTCCAATTTGAGCATTTACTATGAATATTTTCTCAATATGAAGCGCTCAATTTTTGTTGTAAATCAAAAGTTCATTAAAATTACTAGATAATATGTATCTTCTTCATTGTACTGTTTTAGTTAATATTTAAGAAACGACAAGTCGCATACCTACCAAACCATATATCATTATAATTGGAGAAAAACGGTATATCTGAAAATGCGAAAATATACAGGGTCACTCATTTAAAAAAAACATAGATGACGTCATATCTCGAACATTGGCGTAGCTGCTGCAAATCCTAGTACGCCACTGAATAGATCATAAAATTTACATTAACTTTTGTTATGGTCTTTTTTGATACAATCAATAGTTTAGCCAGAAATAAGGGGTTTCCACACATTTGCCCAACTCTGTATATATATTGATCTTTAGGTTTTCCCGGCTGCTGTATGTACTGCCGGTTTCTCGGGTGTTGATATCCGCGTAGTTCTTCTGGTCTCCAAAAAACCGTTTGTTGCAAAACGACGTTTCGGCAAGGACTCATTTGCCATCCTCAGGTTGGTAAATGTCTGCTCCTGCTACGAGTTACTCGAACTGAACTAACTAAGCATCGAGAAATTTACAGCTAGAATTATGAGAGAAGCCATAAAGATTGAGAAACACCCACATAATCTCAACACAAGAGACGATGCTCTGAGACTACGATCAATATAGAAAACATCATTAATCCCTAGACAACTAAAATCCACAACACCTAAAGCAGAATCAACAAAAAAGTGAAAACAGGAAGGTAAACAGTGAAAGCAATGAAAGCAGTAAGTGAAAGCAATAGGGTACATAAGCAGCTGGACACGCAACAGGAAGGTAGTTCAGTTCGAGTAACTCGTAGCAGGAGCAGACAGTGACCAGCCTAAGGTGGCAAATGAGACTATATATATATATATATATATATATATATATATATATATATATATATATATATATATATATATATAAAGCTTAAGATTTTATTGAAGTTCAGGTGAACTTAGCGTAAATATTTTTGGGAAAGAATTATATTAGTAGTAGAGTAGATTATTTTTGTGTAAACGTTTTGGTTTTCTGTTAGGCCAAAGAAACGCATAGAACATAATTATTTGATATGTTTAAGATCCCCAGCTAGATATTGTTATATCTTTTAAATATGCAACTGTTTCAGAAACATTTGATAAAAACCAAAAACTGCCCGTAATAAACCCTGTCTCACCGCAGTCGACTTCAAAATAAGCGCTAACAGAAGTAAATTGTCATTTAGACGGGTACGTGAAATCGCAGATTTATCGGTACTTACCTGCACCAAATCCAAGACAAAAACAGTCGCTTTGAACACTGCAAAGGTAACTGTATGGGCAGTAATATATTCTAAAACATTATTGGTCCATATTTTTTTGAGAATAATAGAGGTCAATCAGGAACATGCACAGCGATGTTCTTCGATGATTCGAAATTTTCTAGGACCAGTATTGCAAGTATTTGAATGTCGCGACAATCCTTCGAACGAAGGATATTCCCTGAAACATGAATTTCGGGTAGAGGCGACATTAACTGGCTTGCAAGAAGCTATGATTTGACACTACTAGTTTTCTTCTTGTGAAGATTCCATAAAAGTAAAGTATATTAGTGATTAAATACCGAATATGGGAAGAAAGTGCCGCCTTCTCCGATGCACTGTGTCGACGCGTTATTAAATATATAAATGCACGACATTGCTTTGATGAGTACACCAGACAACGTGGGCAACGTTTAGACGAAATTATTTATAAGCTTTAATTTCGAGATGTTATTAGTTAATCTTATTAAAACACTGAAGAACCAATGAGCTACTTTGTTTATAAAATTGAATTTCAGTCCGAGTCACCCTTTATTAGCAGGAATGAGTCTGTATCAGACGTGAAGATTGTGTGACAAACTATTCTGGATTTATTATATGTTATTACATGTTTGCCTTTTAAGAATATGTAACTATGCAGGGGTGCCAGTTTTTACCAAGGTATCTATGGCTAAATTGTCCGATTTTTAATTGTAAGTTCACTGGTGCCCTTTCTGCGACACTGTTTAAAAATATCCTTTCTCTTATCCTTTAGACCTATTGGTCTGCTAGTTTATCGCCACTTAATGTATAATATGTTACAATCAAAAAAAGGTAAAATAAGAAGATAACAATTATCTAAAAAATATACATTAAAATAACTACTTACACTGACATGTGGTACATAGTGACTACTTACCTGAAACAAGAGTATTTATATTAATATTTAACACAAAACAATAAATATTGTTTGGCGAAAATTTCAACTTAAGCATATCAACTGTTACCGATGCGACGTTCAGATTACTATTAATAAAGTTCTAACAAATATGTATAAGTAATAGAGTTCATAATAAAACATATGCAAGAGCAAAAAAAAACTGACACACGGTGGTCCATTATCATATTGAACAAAACAATGTAAATAGTTTGTTTCCAATATTCCTAGATTATAATAATTTGTAAGTATATCGACATAATCAGTGTGGGTTTTGGTACCCTTCATAGTACCTCGAAAAAATTAATTAATTAAATATTGCAAACAATTTATCGCTAATTAAATTAATTCGATTCGATTACATGCACCTGCAAGTCCCAGTATATGCGTAATGGCCAATACACTAAAAAATATTAAATTTATTACTTTGTCATTAGAAACTGATTATTAGGAACGTTTTTCGAAAACATCCTTTTGTTTAAAGTAAGTTTACTGGATTTCATGGATTTATAGACATTAAACATTTTTAAAGAAATAATATGACGCTTACGACGTTACACAATAAACAAGCTGTGTAAAACGGTATGCTGATTTATTAATCTAAAGGAAGTCAAAATAAAAAAAACAATGTAATGAGGTATAAGGAAACCTCGAGCGTCAATCCAGGAAAGCAGTCGAGTACTGTACCGTACTGTACCGTACTGTACCGTACTGTACCGTACTGTACCGTACTGTACCGTACTGTACTGTACTGTACCGTACTGTACCGTACTGTACTGTACCGTACTGTACCGTACTGTACCGTACTGTACCGTACTGTACCGTATTGTACCATACCGTACTGTACCGTACTGTACCGTACTGTACCGTGTACTGTACCGTACTGTACCGTACTGTACCGTACTGTACCGTACTGTACCGTACTGTACCGTACTGTACCGTACTGTACCGTACTGTACCGTACTGTACCGTACTGTACCGTACTGTACCGGACTGTACCGTACTGTACCGTGCCGTATCGTACCGTATAATGTCTCGGTCAGCTTCTAAAAACTCTTTGCCGCATAAGCTACTCATTATAGCCTCCTTCCTGTTTCCATAACACTTTCGACACAATAGTGACAAGAATTCTTCTATTCGTCGAGCTTGAGGAACATTTAGGGGTTTACATTCTCTTGGTACATAATTGTTCCAGCCTCCTTTGAGTTCTTCTGGCATAATGGTACGAAGGGTGATCGCGCCAAAATATTATTTCATTGTTCTGATGAAGGGTATTAAAAAATTAATCAGATTCGTTAAGCATCTTTGGGTATAAAACCCAGCATTCACATCTGTTTCCCGAACTCTTCCAGCATAAGGTGTTGAAACACCAGACTAAAGCTTTGTCAGCAAATTTTGCTTTTGCTTTGAAGTTTACTTCGTATGGACAATTTTCAGTATCATAGGTATAAAACCCATCGTTGCCCTTCATTTCAGAATGTATCAGCGTAAAATACTGGTCGTCAGCCACTATGATCACATAGTTATTCACAAAATGCATTCGTCTTCAAAGCTCTGCAACATATAGGTATTCCTTCGAGCTGTGTGTATTTAGGACATTTCCATCTCTTTTTTTGTAAACTACACCATTTCTTCACAAAATCCTCTGACGATCTTACATGAGTCCCAAAGACGGTGACCCAACTTTCGACTAGATTCAAATCCTACCTTGTGCGGGTAGTACCAATCTATTAATTGTGTTATGACTCAAAACATGAGGTATGCCAGTTTTACGCAAATTAATGCAAAAAATACCACCTTCGCATTATCTTATTGCCCGATAAATTGTTGCCTGGCTAACGTTTTGATCTTTCAACAAGTTCACGGTTGCTCTCCAACTAAGATGTAAACTTGACGTTTGTCAACAAGACAACATGATTTGTTTGCCGATCGCATGGCAACTAGATCCGAAATCCAAATCGAGTAGAAATTTTTGCTTTTTATCAAAACTGTCCCATACGTTATATATGAAATAGTGTAACGCAATACTATGTTTGAACATAATTTTGAAACTTGGGAACCTTTACTTATAATTTGGCTTTCTTCTGCACATTACAATTGCTTAAAATTCGGTTAATTTTCTTTTAGTATTTTGATGAAAAATACTTGCAAATTCTCAGTGTTAATTTCATAAAACTGTTTCGTTGTAGTCTTCTCTTTAAATAAAAAACTAGTAGGTATATTGGACATTTTGGGCGTTTAAAGTACATCATCATTGTTACCAAAAATCAAAAATTATGAAATGAAAAAACAACTACGTTCTGTAAAAGGCAATAAGTCTAATAAAAAAGTAATAAAATATTAACATCAATTAAAGAAAAAATGTTCTCCTAAAATAAGATAACGTTAATAGTTTAGTAGTATTCAAAGGTTGGATTATTTGCAAAATGTCGATGTATTTATTTCACCTAAAAATGTTACCAAATTTGGTACCCACATGTTTTATTTCAAGTACACCATATATTTTTTATCAAATAACTCGTTTATAAAACATCTTATAAAGTATAATAACAATACATCACGACTTTTAACACATTAACAAAAATGCATGAACAATGACATTTTGGCGCAAATTCGGCTCATTAATGAAGAATGCCGCTGTGACGCCTGTTTTAAACACATCTTTATCTACGTTAATAATGACAGTTTTAGTTAAACTAAATTAACGTATTTATTGCAATGTTTACAGAGAAAGTCAGTTCTGCCGCCTTCTTAGACAATGAAGAACCATTTACGAACAAGAATCTGTGACAAATTGGTGTGCAGGTTAGTCAGTCATAATTAACGTAGATTTAGATAAGTATTCTTGGTGAAAGTTTTTAGTCGGGTAATAACTAAGCCCGAAAAAGTAAAAATATCTCTAAAACGCCAATTGTCTATATTGTAAACACTATCATCCTTTTAGAAAACAAATGCTACAAACAGTTTTTGAAAGGTAATTTAGTTTCAGTCAAATTTTTTTTTATGAAAGTATTTAATACAAAACTAAATAAGGCTTAAAAATTAATTTAAACACATTATGTAAATTGTCACATCAAAACGGAAACTAAAATTAGCTTTCAATAAAGCCTTTGTTGTGTAATCAGTAGGAAACATCATTATTTGGTTAACATAATTTTAAATGGAATTGAAATGTATCGTTTAAGAAGAAAAAAATTGTTCTAACATTTTCTTATCATCATCTCGTGTATGTTTATAATGTATAAATTGATTACATTTGTTTTGTATAGTTAATATAAGAGGAAGTATAAATAAGTTCAATATATTTGTTTTTGACTGATTGCCTCTTTTGCTATATGTTTGCTAATGGAAATGACAGTCATAAAAAAATTGTAAAGTTAGCTTCTCTCGAAAATAATGAACAAAAAAGTTACGATGCATATGCTTAGAGAGAACGTATTATTTCCAAACATTCTATATTTTCAAATTATTTTATTATTCTACATTTAAAATGTGCTATGAAAGAAGAGAAAATAAATAAATTTCTATAATGTCGACTGTTCGCGGAAATAAACTTTGGTTGCAAATAAAAAAGTATTTGTGTAGTTGTAATCTAACGTATAGTTTACTTTTCTGTTCTGTTCGTTACGACAGACAGATCAAAATATTTTCTTGTGTCTGTATAATGATGTACGTGAATTCTCAACTTCCAACAATGTTAAATCTTGGATGTGCTCTCATATTTCAAAGACAATATAAAGTTTAAAGGAATCGATAAACTGAAGGATATATATATATATATATATATATATATATATATATATATATATATATATATATAAAGAATTTTTATTTAAATGCTGTTTTTTCCATTCAAGTAAAGGTTTAAATTTATTTAAATTAAAGTCTATCATTCCTAATGATAATATAACAAACACAGTTTACAAAATTTCTTGTACTTCTTGTAACAAGGTTTACATTGGGACATCACCACAACCGTTAAAACATAGACTAGCTCAACATAAATCTGTTGCTCGTGATAAGCCTTTGGTAAAACACTAATGAATTTGGACATTCTTTTCAATATCTTAAAATTAATATATTAGATATAGAACAAAATCTTAGTAAACGCCTGATTTTAGAAATGTGATATATTAAGATGAATCAAACATTTGTATGTAATAATAAAAAGGATTTAGAAAATTTACCCTCCAATTATGATCACATTTTAGGAAAGTTTATAATTATTCTTAGTTACCTAAATGTTTTATGTCAATTTGATAAGTTTTTAGATTTTAATTTTTTTTAATTAATAATAATGTTCCACTTGAAGATAATTTCATGCAAAATCGAAATATATGGAAACTTGTTTTGAATTTATTAACGTTGCATTAATTGATGTATGTACCAATTAATTACTCGATACATTATATATATATATATATATATATATATATATATATATATATATATATATATATATATATATATATATATATATATATATATATATATGGTCGACGACGCTTCGGGCAGATCCTACTAGCCATTATCCAGTTTTCCTGGATCTGCTTCCCGTAGCTCGTGTTAAACTAACTTCCTCTGTTTTATTCCCCTCGCTAAGTAGTTGTTTTCCCTTCTGATTGGCTCCTTCATGTCGCGTCGTGACATTGGTCTACATGTTTTCACTTCACTCACTCTCTTTCACTTTCACTTTTTCTGTTTGTTCATTTGGTATACGTTTCACCCTTTTGTCTTTCTCATTATTTCATCCTTTAATGCAGGTTTCCATGTTTTTGTGCGTCGTCTATCGGAAAGAGAATGGATGATAAATCAACAGCCTCGAAAACCTTGAACTGAACATACTCAACCTCTACGGGGAGGAAGTGTTACGAGATTTGAGAAACTACGACGCAAAAGAAACCGACTGCTTTACATTCTCGCCTTTTTGGAAAGATGCCGAGACTCAGATGTAATATCAAAGTGTGTGAAGCGCACTTTCAATAAAAATAATAAGAGAATCAATCCAAGCCACAAATTACATCCAACAATATCGAACATATTGGAGCAGATTACACAATTCAATATCGGAAACGGACAAAGAGGTCACCACAGTGAAGCAGTTTAATACATTTAAACGATTTAAGGCGCACCAAAACCAAGCATGATCATGAAACAATCAAATATATACAAATAGGTGTACAATGTTTCAAAATATCAATTATGCCTTGGTACCATAAAGAATTCCAGTCGAAGACGTAAATTGTGGAGTAGAAGCATTGATATTGATGCTACCAGAGGACGCAGCAGAATTAATACGCCAATATGTAACGAGAGTGCTGAGAACTGCACAACTATCAAAGGAGAACCCATGTACAGTATAATTGCACCCGCTCAAGGCTCTAAACACTTCAACATCTAGCGAGATAGATAGCGACTCAACTATAACCGCACAACGAGGAAGCAGGATCTTACGTAAAGAATACAAGCCACTTCAACGAGTTACTGAAAAAAGGCAGGGTTACAAAGGATAAGATACTAGTAAGTTTGAAGTGGTATCACTGTATACCAACGTGCCCATAGAGAAAACAAACATCATTAAGAGAAACTTCAATTCACCAGAGGACGTAATGAATTTAAGAGAACACTGGCTCAGGAACACCTATTTAATTTACCAGGAGCAATGGTACAAACAATTAGAAAGCGCACCAATAGGATCACCACTGTCACCAGTGATTGAAAATTTATTTCTGAAAGGCTTTGAAACTCGAGCCTTGAAAACGGCCACACATAAACCTACAATATGGCTAAAATACGTTGACGACAGTTTTGTCTATGGACAAGCTGAACCTATTCTTAGAACAGATACACTACATGTTAATATAAATAATAAAGTTTACTATGGAAATAGAAGGCAACTAACTTCCATTGCTCGATGTATTAGTGTCTAGAGCCAACACACACTGATAGATACCTACACGTCAACTCACAGCACCGTCCAACACAGGTGCGGTAAATCATAAAAATGTTGTCGACGAGATCGAGAAGTTCAACGCAGACCTCGTTGAAGAAGAAATAGACAAATTGAAAACAACGCTAACAACAAATGGTTACCAAACCACACTTTCTATACATCAAGGAAACCACGGACAGGATTAGTAAAATACTAAAGTAAAATAAAATAAAACACATATAATATTAAACGTATCAAGAAAGATATGTACTGCACTACCTAAAACTACGTAAGTGCTTGAAGGGCAAGGAGTTTACGAGACACCTTGTGCAGACTGCATACACATACATCGGTTATACCAATCACAACGTGAACGTCATAGAGAAGAACATCGGAATGCCGTAGCAAAAAACCAAGGTACTGTCCCAACACGCACAGGAGACATCACATAAGATCGACTTTGAAAATAATCGCCAACATAGAGCACATAACACAATAAATAATAAGAGAGGCCATCGAAATACAATAACTTCCACAAAATTTAAAACACAAAGGACGATGCACAAAGATTGCGAAACATAAGGAAACCTGTACTAAAGCATAAAATAGTTACAAGGAAAAAACAGTAAGAGGTATACAAAATGGACAGAACAGAAAAGGAGAAAGTGAAACTGAAAGTGAGCCAAGCAGAAGGAAAAATAACTATATATAGAGAAGAAGAAAGCAGAAATAGTTAGTTCAACATCAACTACGAGAAGCAGATCAAAGAAGACTTGATAATGGCCAGTGGGGTCTGGCCGAAGTGTCTTAGATCACCTTATGGTTATATATATATATATATATATATATATATATATATATATATATATATATATATATGTCTACATATAATTCCTCCTTACTATTAATTAGGATACTGTATTTTACTGCTGCACTACCCGTTCTAAATTTCTGTTATTAAAAAAGAGTTTGGGATAGCGAAAAGATTCTCTTGTGGGTACTTTTGAACTCCCAGCTAAACCAAATGGCTGATTATCTAAACTTCCTTCAGCATAACCTGTTTAACCTAATGGGGGAAGTTCTATTAAACGTTCGTCGTGAGATGTGGTTTCTTCAAGATCGCGCCCCTGCCTATTATCCGCTCGTGGTGAAAAATCATTTAAATAATGTATTCCCGCATCGTTGTATTGGATTGTTGGCCTAAACGAAGTCCTAATTTAAATCCAAAGGACTTTTTCTTCTGGGGGTACATAAAAACTTATTCTGCTGCTATGATTATTACAAGAGCTGAACTATATAAAACAACTGTTGCAGCTGCAAATGCAATTAGAAGTCTGCGTTCATCGTTTTTTTTTTAGATGAAATTTTTTTGAAAAGATGTCAAAGATGTATTGGGCCGAATGGCGGACATTTTCAGAATACCATTCATCATAATTAAATAACTGTTCAATGTGTTATAGTTTTTTAGTTGTTTGTAAATATGCAAGTTAACCATGTACATTCTCCAGATTGCATTTTATCTGCATTTTCCTCTAAAGCGGAACCATTTAGCGGTATACAATAAGAGTACCTTTTTTAAAGAAAATAAAATGGCCTTTGAGAAATGTGAAGTCTTTCAAAATCTCCACCCACAAAAACGTTCTTCATTTTTGTTTACCTGAAAAACTTCCCTGTACCAAGTTAAAACAAGATACCTCGAAAAAAGTGAAATAAAAAATGCATCTTTGAAAGGTTATAATTTTTTAGGGAAGCTCTGAACTATGCACATTCTTTAGGGGCCACCCTGGGTAATAATTACGTAAAGTGCACATGGAGGCTAATTTTATTATACTTCTAAAGACATATTAACAAAATTTTATAATTCAGTAATCATTGAACCAGAAATTAGAAATCTAGTGTTAGCACCACACTATATCTACCTTTGCTTCGAGTAACAAGAATGTAATGCTTTTGAAAATGATTTTGGATGTCCTTTTTGATAAAAGTTTGTTTCATTTTTTTTTTAGTTTCTAATGCCTATGATAAAAGAAGAATTTTATTATATTCGCGGTTGTAAAAACAGGAAAACAGGAAAACTAATGTTGAACAAAAAAAAAATCACCTTCAAGGCATCATATTACTGTGTGAAAGCTTTACTACAGATAATTATTAAAATTTTTGACGTTTCACATCATATACAACTGTATTAAAACAAGTTGAACTACTAGTGCCATCATCAGATGTTGGTGCGTAAATCGACGAAGTTGTTATAGTGTTAGAAGTTAAGTTCTACGTAGAGCTGTTTCGAAAAGTCTTTTTATTTGTGTTCTTGATTATATAACTGCATTCAGCTGTACTAGAGCTTCATCTTCCGTGTTTTTGACCTCCAAGGGGTATGTACCATAATCTACAAAGACAGAAACTGAGTTTTGACGAAATATATCAAGTCACGTATGCGATATAGTCTTTGGACGTACATGTACAAATTTTTGAGAGCTTCTAGCACATTTAAGGCTATTTTATTCACAGTAATAAAAGCTATTATTGGTTCATTGTGTGTATTGTCCCAATAGTGCGGTAAAGTTCTTTTATAACGTTATTATAATAGACACGAAAAAATTATAAAAGCACAATTGTTGAGCATCTCAAGGTGCATAATCCAAATTTATTATTAATAAACAAGGTAATCTATGACTTCAAACCTATCCAAACATACCTTTTTTTTAAATGGCACCACATATTTTTTATTTTATATTTCGGCTCGTTTTTATAAATCTCCTGATATGTTTGATTGGAGTATACCGAGGATTTTAAAAATTATGGTCACTTTAACGTTAAAATCGTCATAAATTCAGGACCCTGTATCTTTTCTAATGTAATCAATTTTCTTTATTTTATGACAAAGATTATTATCTTTTGTAAGTCAGTGAAGTTTACCAGACCAATTATGTTTCGCAATTATTATACTTTGTGTACAGGGCGAGTCAAAACGCAAATCTGTACCCTGTATTTTTTGTTCTCTAAGTGCCTCTAAATATCCATTTCATTTTTATTAACATTTCCCTATACTTAATTTCGACGGTTCTGAGATATTTTCCTTTGATTAACGAAGTCCAGTTTTTTTATTTAATTTTTGATTTTTTTTTTTAAGTTATCTATGGATTACAAGACCTGTTTTGATAAAAATCAATAAATTGTTCTTCTTATCTTTCTCTATTTTACTTTAAAATACTTAACTTAAAATTGTAAGAATATAAGTAGTATAAATACTTTTATTAAAAGGAACTAAAATGGATTGTGATTTCATCATAATTTGAAACAGTATTTAATAAGTTCTCTTTTTTGTTATGTGTGGCTTGAGCAATAATAAATACGTTATAAAATTTAATCTAACTTAAATAGAACTAGTACTAACAGAAACTCATGAACAAATAATATCAGAAAATAAAAAAAAAAACTAAATGAAAACTTTTAGCACAAATGTCCAAAATAACCTCCATTGACATCAATACAATGTTGAAACCTTTCAGCAAAAGGTCGTTGCACATTTTGAAGCATATAAACATTAATAGTTTGAAACACTTTTCGTATTCTTTGCTTCGTGTCTTGCTGCGTTGTCGGTGGAATTTTATACACTTAATTTTTAATGTAACCCCACATAAAGAAATCAATTTTAGTAAGTCCCGGTGATCCAGGAGACCAGCTAAACGGTGCGCCCCTTCCTATTCATCCAATCCATTTTTGATTTTATCCAGTTAGCTATGACTTACACGAACTTTTTTACGATCTGTTTTGGTAAAAATCAATAAATTATTCTTTTTATCCTTGCCTATTCTATTTTAAAATTATTAATCTAAAATTACAAGAATTTAAGCCTCAATAGTTTTTATCACGAAATCTAGACGGTGACAATTAGGTAACAATTAGAATTATTGTCAATCTGAAGTTGTGTTGTGTTGTGTTATTTTGAACTGTTTAGTTTCACAATGAATTTTCCAATAAATGAAATGATTAATATGGTCCTGGTATTTGGTGCAAGTGACGAAAATATCCCACTTGCAAAGAGAATGTATAAACAACGATTTCCTGACTGCAGACAACCGACAAAAGAATCGTTCGAAAAATTAATTGAACGATTTAAACGTACAGGTAATGTTGGTTATGAAAAATGGGAAACACAAAAATCTGCATTAAATCAAACAAATGAAGGTAATGTGCTTTTGAAAGTTACAGAAGATCCTCATATCAGAGTGCGTCAAATAGCAATGGAGTTTGATGTAAGTAAAAGTTCTGTGCATAGAATTCTCAGAAGACACAATATGTATCCTTATCATATTCAACTCCATCAGGATTAACGAAGAATAAATTTTTGTGAATGGGCCCAAGACAAAATTCATCGACAAGTTGACTTTTTCGATTTTGTATTATTTGGTGACGAACCCACTTTCCATAGAAATGAGTGTCCCAACAGACACAATTTTCATTATTATTCAACAACTAATCCTTATCATGCTGTAACACTTAGCCGAAAACGATGATCAATAAACGTTTGGGGCGGTATTACAGGAGACGTTGTAGGAGGACAATATTTCTTTGAGTGTCGAGTAAATGGTAGGGTTTATTTAGATTTTTTACAAAATTACTTACCCCGACTTTTGCAACATGTTTCCCGTAATATACGCAATCAAGTGTGGTTTTTACATGATGGGGCACCAGTTCATCATACCGCTCCAATTCACAACTACCTGAACAACGCGTTTCCGAACAGATGGATAGGAAGGGGTGGACAATTTAACTGGCCTCCTAGATCACCTGGATTTTCTAAAATTGATTTTTTATGTGGGCTTACATTAAAAATGAAGTATATAAAATTCAAACTATTAATGTTCATATGCCTCAAAATGTGCAACGATCTTTTGAAGAAAGACTGCAGCATTGTATTGATGTCAATAGAGATCATTTTGAACGTTTGTGCTAAAAGTCTTCATTTGTTTTTTGATATTATTTGTTAATGAGTTTCTGTTAGTACTAGTTCTATTTAAATTAAATTTAATTTTATAACAAAAAAGAGCTTTTATTAAATAATGATTCAAATTATGATGAAATCACAAATCATTTTAGTTTTTTTTAGTATAAGTACTGTTTATACTATTTATATTCTTACAATTTTAAGTTCAGTATTTTACAGTAAAATAGAGAAAGATAAGAAGAACAATTTATTGGTTTTTAACAAAACGGATCGTAAAAAAAGTTCGTGTAATTCATAGCTAACTTGATAAAATTAAAAATTAAATAAAAAAACTGGATTTTGTTAATAAAAGGAAAATATCTCAGAAACCGACAAAATTAGGTATGGGGAAATGTTAATAAAAATGCAATGGTTATTTAGTGACATTTAGAGCACAAAAAATATAGGGTGCTGTATTTAAGTTACAGATTTGTGTTTTGACTCGCCCAGTATACAAATTATAATAATTACGAAACATAACTGGTCTGGTAAACTTCATTTACTTACAAGAAATAATCTTTGTCATAAAATACAGAAAATTGATTACGTTAGAAAAGATACAGGGTCCTGAATTCTTGACGGTTTTAACCTTAAAGTGTCCATAACTTGTAAAACCTAGGTATACTCCAATCGAACATCATATCAGGAGATTTTTGTAAAAGCGAGCCGAGTTCAAATATGTGTAATGCCATTTAAAATGGTATGTTTGAATAGGTTTGAAGTTATAGAGTACCCTGTATATTTATAAATAATTTTGGATTGTGTATCTTGAGATGCTTTTATAAGGTTTTCGTATCTATTATAATAACGTTATAAAATAACTTTAACGCATTTACTTAACAGTGGTTTGACGATAATGTCACTGTGTATTGAATATACAGGGTTCCCCATAATAGGGTACCCATTTTAATATTTCCATTAAAATTTTTGTAGTTAACAAAACAAACTATTTATTATACTAAATTACAGCTAACTCTTTGGGATGTATGATAACTTATAAATATTTGACTAATTTAATTCTAGCTTTTAAAAATCACGTCTTCTAAATGATCTCCACCAACTTCAACACATTTTTCAATATTAGATAAAAAGTGGTTCATTACACGGCGTAGCAAACCATCGTCTATTCCTTCAACTTCTTCACGAATTTTGACTTTGAGTTCCTCGATTGTACCTGGACGACTCGCAAACACTTTGGCTTTTAAATATCCTCACAGGAAAAAATCGGGTGCCGTTAAGTCGGGGGACCTCGAAGGCCAAGGCAAATCTCCGAATCGAGAAATGAGTCGGCCATTAAACATTTCTCGTAGAACACTCATTGAGTTTCTGGCGGTATGAGTTGTTGCCCCATCTTGTTGGAATAGTAAGGCATTGTTTAGTAATCCTCGTCTATTTAATTCTGGAATGAGGAATGTCTCTAGCATGCTTACGTAGCGCTCGGATGTTACTGTTACAGCGCGGTTATTTTCATCCTCAAAAAAATATGGACCAATAATACCAAAAGATCCTACTCCACACCACACAACAACTTTTGGATTATGGAGGTTCTGTGTAAAGATTTCACGAGGATTTTCTTTAACCAGTATCTAAAATTCTGTTTATTAACCATGCCGTTCAAATAAAAATTTGCTTCGTCGCTCATTGGGAGACTGTGAATTACTCCTTGATGTAAATCCAAAAATTCTTGACAAAATGCTAACCTTGCTTCTTTATCTTGATTGATAAGGTGCTGTGCCATTTGGTATTTATAGGGATGAAATTTTAAATCCCTTTGAAGAATTCGATCTAAGCTTCCCTTTGATATTCCTGGGATAAGGGTTTGTCGATTAGCAGACCTTTTAGGACTTCTCGTGAACCCAATTCTAACTCTTTCAATATTTTCTGGTGTACGGACTGTTCTTCGACTTCCAGTCTTCTTCAATTTTGTACAGAACCATTTTCACGCCAATGACGAACCCATAACTTAACAGTTTTACGATTTGGCGCGTGACCCCTATTGTTGTTATTAAACTGACGCCGGAATGCACGCCTAACTTCTTCTATCGAATTGCTTCTTATGTAAGTTTCTACTCAAAACACACGTTGTTCGACTGAGTAATCCATGAAAGTTCAAACGGATGTTGAAATAATATCTCAAAGCAAAAAAATTAAATAATTATTGATGAAAACTAACAAACTTCTCCTTACACGAAATTATTAATTTATAACTTATTTGTGACAGGCGCCTACCTGTTTAATAATTAACTTAAATCCCAAAGACTACAGAAGATAATCCCACAGAGAACAACTTATTTAGTTATCTCGTAGGGAATTTGTTAATAAAATAAAATGGGTAGTCGATTATGGGGAACCCAGTAGAAAGAATGATGTAAACGGTTTTTTTTTTGTAATCAAAGTTCAATGTTAAGGTACGTAGATACAACTTAGAGTATATAGAACATAAATTTAAAGTATTATTTTATGAATGGTGTCTAAACGTGATACAGTTGGTTAGTGCTTAATTTATCAAACACTAAGTGATTACATCAAACCCGTTAAGAATAACATTAAATTGTTAGGCTTCAAATCTCGTTTCAGAAATAAGCACCTTTGAAGGTTACTGTTTGTGTCAACATGCAGAACACTATCAATGTTTATTGAACGTGATTGAGAATGAGCATGTGCCTTTCGGTTTTCAAAATCTTAAATTTAAAATTTTTATTCAACGTATTCTAATAAAAACGATCCATGTATGTAATTTTCACAGGTAATTATAATAAAGCAAAATAAGTTCATTAGTTCTATTTAACCATAGTAACACGAATATTGCTAATGTAGCAATTTGAATAAAGCATATCAATTTATCAACTAAATATTATTTGAGAAAACACGTATAAATGTTCATACTTGACTGAGAAATCAATATGGTTGTCAACCTACGTACAGGCAAATAGAGAGAGGGAAAAAGTATATTTACGTATATGTATGACGTTAACCAAACTCGAGCTTTCTATGTAGAGCTTTCTAATCTAGAAACACATCTTCAAGGGTTACAAATCTTTGATTTTCTTCTTCAAATATAAATTTAGTTAATCACCTCTAACGTCATTTTCACTACACAAGAATGGTTTGTTTGAAATTCCTTTTTGTTTACAGAAACAAAACGTACATATTGTGAAGCTTAGTTTATCTTTGAATGTGTTTGTGTACATAATTTGAGTATTTCATACAATAAATATACCATTAGGGTGAATTTGAATTTTTATTTCTCTCAAAATTAAAAACAAGGTTGAATACAATATTCACTTTTTCGGTAACATTGCAATTAAATACACAATTTGGTGATCAATTAGAGTTCAATTCAATGTGAGCTAATGGTCAGTTGATTGATTTTTCGTTTGTAAATTGTAAGGATTTTTTATTCAAAATTGTATTAATGTTAAATATTAGATCTACTAATACGAGCATAACCACAAATTACTTCGCACGTAATAGCCGAAGTTCGCTATTTTTAAGATATACTATACCATATCTAACGAGTGATCAATCTCAAGTGTATACCACGTGATCAAAATATTTAAGTTGGTACCACTGATAGGTTGGTAAGAAGCTGTATTGCTCTAGCTACTCTAGAGCATGGTTTGAGTAAAAACTACGATCAGTTTCAAATCTGTATGAAGGTCATTAACTTATACATATTATAAATTATTATCTTAATTTAAATAATGACTATTTTGTATTTGATTAGACTGCATCCCTATAAAATACAACAAAATAAATAAAATATTCTTTAATGATTGGATTACATCATTACAAAATAATGAATCTTAATTATTTAAATGTTATAATTTCATTATAATTAAATAAAATTTACAGTACATGTTTGAAAACGGCATGACGATTAAATTCGATATCACAATTTGAAATTCAGAATATATAATTTGTCTTGATATAGTCAGCTTGTAAATAACTCAAGAAAATACAAAAGTGAAAAACGAAGGTATAAAAATCCAAAGCAGCCAACTGCAAAACACAACAATATTAACAACTAGGGATTTTTGTCATACCACTACAGTACACATATTGATGACGTTGTAGTTGCTCATGTTAATTAGTATACGTTGTCAAGCGTGGTTGAATTTTAATGAGAATTTTTGTTAATGTAGTAGCTTTTCGAATACTCGTTTTGAAAATTAAATTATTTTTCGACTTGAATTTGTTGTTAAGGCGCTTTTGGGTTTTGGGTCTCGAAAAGCAGATGGTGGACTCGCGTATTTAGTAGCTTACTAGTTTAGTTATGAATAACGTTGTTATTGGGAAAAGTATAGAAGATGTACTTAGATAATAGAGTTTGTTACTGGAAAATGTTGGTTACTTCAATTATGGTTATCTGGTTTCGGTCGACACACGTAGGGCTTACAGTGTTGTTTGCCTTGTGATAAACATCCAGTTTTCATTTTTAGTATAAAATTTTTAATGGCGGTGGTTACTGAAAAAAATGGGGTACTAGTGCATGATTTTGGTGTTAATTAAGATCCAATAGTCATAATCAGGATATCTCTGACCGTTATTGCCCAATTAGCCAAAACTGAAAAAATGGCGATTTTGAGAAACTTGAATAAATTTTTTATTTCTAAATGTATCGACAAAGAGTAAAAACATTCTTAAGGCATTTTTTTAAGTACAATCCGTTGGTGCATTCACATTTTTAATACCTCCTTAATATAAAAAGATATGACATAAAGTTGAATTTTTTTATATGGAAACCATAGTTGGCTATGACATTTTTAAATGACATTTTTTTATACTTTTTAAAAATACATAACACCTCTATGCTATTTTAATTAATAATTGATTTTTTAAGTTTTTCTTAATTGGTATATTTATTAACGATAACATTTGGCTTAGAAAACCATATATGAAATTGAATGAAGATATTCTACTCAAAAAAGAAATTTGACTTCCAGTAAAATATTTTAGAGACATTTTGTAATTCAAATAAGTTTAATTGTAATGTTGTTCTTGTGGAATGGTAACAAATTATAAAATCTAAAGATTGAATATAAAATTATCAAAAAACCTCAAATGCAAAAATTGAAATGAAATGAAAATAAACAACATAACATCATCAGAAATTATGAATAGCTAACAGTAAATCATTTTTTATACGTATGTAAACATCTAATTCTATAAACGAACAAAAATATGAACACAAAATATCATTACAAAAACACACTAAAATTACAAATATTTTTCAAACTGTGTGCCCTCTTTTTGGATGCAGACTTCGCATCGTCTCCTAATTGAATTTATAGTTATATATAGATAATGGTGTTAATTGCGTAAAAGCCACACAAACACTTTCTTTTAACTTATTCACAGTATTATTAGTTCTTTTGTGTATGTTTCTCACAAAAACCCATAAAAAGAAATCTAGAGGCGAAAGATCGGGTGAACGAGCAGTCCAAAAAATGGGTCCTGTCGTTCCCATCCAGCTATTAGGAAAACTTACATTTAAATAGTCACTAACTACACGGGAATTAGGTGCGGGAGCTCCGTCTTGCTGAAATATGACATTGCAATATTGTGCTAAAGGAAAACTCTCTAAAAATACCTCCAAATGAATTCGTTGAATATCGAGATATTTCATTAAGTTTAATGTTCCTTCATACATGTGGTAACAGAAACGTCCGTTTTTAATGCAGCACCACACATTTATTTCAAATATCCCTTGCCTCCTGCGAACAACACTGAGGTGAGCGTTAGTATCTGCCCAGTAAGAAAAAATGTGATTAATACCATCACTGCTGAAATGCGCGTCGTCTGACCATGCAATCGGGTTTGAAAAATTAGGTATGTTTTGGCACTGACTTATATACCAGTTACCACCTTCTGTCGTCTATAGTCAAAAAATATTCTTTCCGAACTTTATAGTAATGGTATTTGTGTTTCTTTGAAATTCGAAGGGTTTTGCTTCGAGACACGCCTATATTAACCGTTTGTCTAGATGGAGTTGGCTAGATGGAGTCGACTTATCTTAAGACGACCTTTTCTTCAGAATTTCGTTTAAAGTAAGTTTTTGGTCTGGAATTTTTAAAAGAACCGAATTCAATTAAATTTTTCTGTAACCTAAAATTAATTAAGATATTGTTTTCAGCTAGCAAAAATTTTAATTTCTATTAACTATACCGTTCAAAAATATTTGCTGCCTTTCAGGAAAACTTTGTAAATATAATTCCGATGCCACATTCTTATCACCTTCGGATAATATAAAACCCTTTAACATGCAAAATTTTTCTGAATTTGTATAATTAGGCATGTTAATAACTGAATTCCATGATCACTTTGTTGCACCCTTCTAATTTTTAATTTATTATTTGACATATAGGTATCATTTGTTTTTACTTAAATAAATCTCAGCCTCCTATGCCTACTGTGTGTTCTTAATATAAAACGTAAATAAGAAAAACTTAAAAAATCAATTAATTATTAAAATAGCATAGAAGTGTTATATATTTTTGAACATCAGCAAAAAATTTCATTCAAGAATATCATAGCCAACTATGGTTTCCATATAAAAAAATACAACTTTATGTCATACCTTTTTTAATTAAGGAGGTTTTAAAAATGTGAATGCACTAACGAATTCTACTTAAAAAAGTGCCTTAAGAATGTTTTTACAGTTTGTGGATAAATTTAGGAATAAAAAAGGTATTCAAATTTATCAAAATCACCATTTTTTAATTTTGGCTAATTGCGCAATAACGGTCAGAGATATCCTGATTATGACTATTGGATCTTAATTAACAACAAAATCAAGCACAACGACCCCATATTACTTTTTGTCTATCTGTAATAGACAAGGTACTTCCCATAAGAAAACATCGAAAATGAACCGCCCACACATCTTGTTTTGCAGTTGAGAGGAAGACTGTTGTCTCCTTTTCTTCTTAATCGTGTAATTGGGGCTGTTTGTTTCTTTATATTGTGTTGTTTCTTTGTTTTATTTGCTTAGCGGCATCTTGTATTTACTGTAGTTGTATGCGGTGATTTTCATGATGTCTGTGATTGTTTGGTTTTTGTGTTGTTGTGTGTTGGTTATTGCTGTTTCTTTCTGTTCGGCTATTGTTTCTTTGATTGTACGGATTTGTAGATCTTTGTGTAGTTGTGTGTTTCTGATGTACCATGGAGTGTTGTGATTTTGTTGAGTAGTGCTTGGGGTTTTCTTATGTTTGTTTTTGACGTTTGTGACCAGATTGTGGCTGCGTAGGTTATGGAGGGGGATTGTTTTTAGGATTAGGATTTTGTTTTGGAGGGATAGTTTGCTTTTGTGGGTTAGGAGGGGGTATAGTTGAGCTACCACTTGTCCTGCCTTTTTTCTGATGTTGGATATGTGTTCTGTGTAGTTGAGTTTTGTGTCCAATGTTACCCCTAGGTATTTTGCAGAGTTTTTCCATTCTATTGTTTTTCCATTGATTTTGAGTTTTTCTGTGGGTGTGGTTCTTCTCTTCGTGAAGTGGAGAGCAATTGTCTTTTGTTCGTTTATTTTTATTCTCCATTTTTGGAGCGATTTTGCCGTTTTGGTGACTGCTTTTGGAAGTTTTCTGAGTGCCAGGTTTGGTTTGAGTGATTGGGCGTAGATAACTGTGTCGTCTGCGTAGAGATCTATTTTTGCTATTGCATGTTGTGGTATGTCGGCTGTGAAGATGTTATATAGTAGTGGTCCTAGTAGAGATCCTTGTGGGACCCCTGCTTTTATGGTTCTTTTGGTGGATTTATCGCTGTTGATTTTTATTTGGAATGAGCGGTTTGTTAGGTAAGATTTTGTGAGTTTAAGTAGGCCAAGAGGTTGTTGTTTTGGTTCATTTTATGAAGTAGGCCACCGTACCATTCCTCATCGAACGCCTTTTCTACGTCAAGAAAGGCCGCGGTGGTTGACTTTTTCGTGTTGTATCCTGCTATTATTTTGGTTGTGATTCTGAGTAATTGATCGATGGTGCTATGTTTTGATCTGAAGCCGTGTTGTTCTGGAGGAATTATTTTGTTGGTTTGGGAGATGTTTGTGAGTCGGGTTAGGATAGTTTTTTCGATTATTTGTGCTATTGTGTTTAGGAGGCTTATAGGTCTGTAACTGGTTGGGTTGTTTTTGGGTTTTCCTGTTTTGTGAATGGGTACTGTGTCTGCTTCTTTCTATGCGTCGGGGAAGTGCCTTAGTTGATGGACTTTGTTGGCTATTATGGTTATGTGTTCTATTGCAGTTGGTGGTAGGTTTTTTAGAGTTCTGTTTGTAATTCCGTCCGGTCCTGGAGTTTTGTTCTGAGGGAGTGCTTTGATTACTTCCTCTATTTCTTGGTAGGTGATTTCTTCGTGTTTGTAGTTATCTGGCTGGTTTTGTATGTTGTTTGTTTAGCCTTCTATTTCTTGTATGAATTGTTCATGTTGTGATGATGATGGGGGGTGTGGTTGGAACTGTTGTTCCATCACATCCGCTATTGTGTTTACTTTTTGTTCATCTGTGATTGCTACTTGGTAATGAACCACCCTGTACAATACGCGCAAAATATTCTGAGTATTCAACCTGGGGGTTGTTGTTCACCCCATTATTCTCACAGCCTGTTTAAAGATAGACAATACATTGCCTGTATATAAACAATGTTTAACGATTTTTGAGTATATAACGAATAGTTACGTATAATTGTTGTTTTTTTTACTTATAAGTTAATTAATAATCATTTTTAAGTTGTTTTTGTGTTAATAAAACCAGGTGAAGCAGTTAGAAAAGACACCTGCACTAGATTTAAGTATTTCGCTGTTCCTTTGCCACTGTCAATTAAAAGAATTGATTAATTTACTTGACGATACTAAGAGTTTCCGTTCACTGCGTTGGTTCGTGTTTGAAGAACGAACTGAAGATTCAACTGGTGTTTTTGATCAATTACGAAGGGGAAAATTGTACGAGAATTGCATCTTGTCGCTGTGAGCTGCGAAAGGAAAAGGTCGACTGAAAATCTGTTGAAATTTTAAATAAATAGGTGTATGAACTCACTTTTTATTGCATTATACCCTTCAGCCTAACGGATAATTGGAGAATTAGAATTAGAATTCACGGGTCAAACAACTTTTATTAAAGACGTTACTTTACATGGAAGAATGCAGTTAACGTTTTGAAAACAGAAAAGGTGGTGAATACTGCGATAGAGGTACAAGCAGCAATGGAAACCAAAGACGGAAACAAAAGAAGCCGTTATCTAGTGGTTAGATTTTTGGCCAAATAAAACTTACCCTTTTGAAAAATGATTATACATAGTAACACGAAGAAGACAGCGTGCTTTTCTCAAGACAGTGTCCTCTATTAACAAGCATGAGCATGTTGTTGTACTGCAACTTATGTAGTTGCACAACAGAGAAGCCTTGGCCAAAGAATCCAGTCACACTATTTTTTGTCAAACGAAAGTCAAAAAAAAAATTTTGGAGTTCTGTTCAAAAAAGGTCGAAAGTACTATTTTAGATAAAATTCGAGAATCCTCTGATATATGACAACTACCCTCAAATCGCGATTTTAAACGGCATTTAAGGGTTACCGGATTATTGACAAAGTCACCTGAACTATTTTTGTCACATATCTTTGATATTCAGCACGGTGCTGCTAATCTTATCAGTAGGAATTACATCTTTCAGTCGAAATGGGAGTTGACGAAATGAGATAAAAGCATTCCCACGGTCGGATTTACAATGGAGCACCTGATGAAACTATTTAAATGTCCTTGTTTACTAGAAATGTTTGAGAATCGGTAAAATTTTGCTAATATGTACAGTTTATTTTTCCACGTAAAATAGAACATGAGCGCTCGATTTTAATACCATTTCAATAGAATCCCAAATTGAGGGAGCTTGACAGTCTCTATATGGTAATACTTGCCACGCAGAATGACCAGAAATTTTTGCATTAAAAACATTGAAAAAAGAGTGTTTACATTACTTGGTTTCCATTTTCATGATGTATGTTAGAGCTTTGCTTCTAATGCTCTAAAAAGTATTTAAATTCATTGGTATGTTATAATCGCACTAACCAAATGCCTATCGGCTCGTTCCATTTATTAGTTGCATATTATAATATCGTTTACATCGTTGTGCTCCGTCTCTGGTTGGCTCTTGTACAAAATAATCATATTATAAATAATTAAGCTAGTGGTGTGTGCGTTCGAACGTTATGTTTATTTACTTTAGTTACAAGTTCAGTAATAACTATTAATAGATTATACAGTTAACTAAACTAGGATTGGTTAGTTAAGACAGGTATAAATGATGTCAAGATAATATGTCCACTTAGATCCCAGCTTCGAGCTCCTTTGATTTAAAACTCCCGCTGAGAGTGGCCTTTGTTGCTGGTTAATGAATTACCGTACACGTGGAAGATTGCTTTCAGTGTGGATGTGATTTATGATGACACCTAACCCATTAATGCCCAAAATTAAATTTTAGTTGTATTTTTACAAATATTAAAAACTAGTGTCAAAATATGTTTGTAATAAGTACGATACTTAGAAAAGCAACATTATTTTTGTCTAACTTACTTTCTTTTGGCGTATCATATATCATACGTTGGAAAGTTAGAGATAAAAAAAAATTTAAATCGTATTAATTTAAAAAATAATTTATTGAAACAAAAATCCGTTCTGCTATAATTGCAGGCTCCAAATTTTTGCTATACATGTTGTTTGCATTACCCTTATCGAGAATTTTTTCCTTGCATGATCGAATTTCTTTAACCTTTTTTTATTTTGGGATTTATTCGGTATGTTTCTGTCATTTTCTTTGGAAACTTCACTATTTGAGGGACTCGTGTTATCACATATTCCTGATTTTGCGGGTTCTTCTATTTTCCTTCTCTTAGAACTATCTTTTTGAGTGCCTCCAGCAGCAATAAGCAGCTTGGTTCTTTCCACTCCAAAACTATTTTTTAACTACCCCTATATCCATTGTTTTAGACAAGATTCATTTTCCAATACTTTCAAATCGTACAATAATTTTATTTTCTTCATCACTAGCCGCGTCGTCTTTACCTGAATCATTTCCATCCTGCGGGTAACGCAAAACTAACTCGAGTTCGTTGGCGTTTCTCTTTGTTGAGCTATAGTGTTTTCTTCTAGATTTGTAAGTAGTTGAAGTAGTTCATCAGCATCTTGGGAGTGCACCGATTGTATTTTTTCTAATGTTTATGTTTTCTCTTTGAACCCATATTGGTTAAATATTTTAAAACATTACATACTGTAAAATGGTTAAAGTTGTAAACAAATCATTACATTTATATTTTTCCACACATTGTTATGTATTGATAATAAGTGTACAATCATAACTATGATTGCAGTAAGAATCGAGTAACACCCACAGAAATCTACTTTCCATAGGTTATGACGCCATGTAAGCATAACTGCCCAGCGTATTAAAAATCATACGCGAACTTCTAAGAGCTACAATTGTATTTACCTGTTATGATAGAAAACATCCTTATATACTACAAATTCCTATAACACAAATAAAAATCTATTGCTGATAACTTTGAAAATTACAATAAAATGGCGCAATGTCACAATTTACTATTTTACAAAGCGCACACGTCCAGTATTAGCAAAATTATCTAACGACTGACAATTGGCATTTTCATTAGCTGGCATCAGTGCCATTGGTGACATATTTAATACACTATCAACTTCAGAACTGCAATTTAGTAACAAACTTTAATATTAGTGGGCGACGATTGTACATGTATTACCCATATGATATAATATACGGTGGGTATTAATGGGTTAATTACTGTAAATATACAAATTAATGGCGAAGTGAACCAATGTGAAGGTGGTTTAAGTCTAGGAAGTTGGATTACTACTGAATAGATGGTAATTTGAAATTTTATTTATGTTTTATGTCGCATTAAGATTATGGGGTTATTAAATCAACTTGATTGACCCAAATGTTATAATAAATTAGGGAATATCTCTAAATGACTAGTATTTAATTTCCTGAATTGAAATTGAAATGCGATCGGTGCTTTTTATTTTTGTGTGGTCCTTCCACAGTTCCAGTGTTCCAGATCGAGAATTAAACGTGTTACTTGCAGGCAAATTTTTATAAATGAAAATGAAAATGATTTTAATTCTAAGATTAATGCTTCGGTAGGGAATATGTGGGCTGGATTAGGGATTAATGAGGGAAGTTATTTTAATTATGCAGCGTCGTCTCAAAAGGGGAAAGGAAAAAAATTTTTAAATGAAAGCAGGTAATCGTGGTGAAAACGTAGGGTTCACGGTCATTTCCCCGCCGACAAAATCCCGTCGGTCAATTGCCCGCCGGAAAATTGTTCGCCTGGTAAAAACCTCGCGTGGTGAAATGTTCGCTGGTAAAATACCCGCCATGACGAAATTCTTTCGGTAAATTACCCGCCGACCCCTGTCGTGAATAAATGAACATAATACGCGTATAGAAAGGAAGAACTTTAATAATAATAAATTTTATTATGTTCGAATACGTATTCATACCTAGAAACATTGTGAATTTTTTAATGATTACTATGAGAATTAGAAAGTCACATTCACGAGATACTAATAAATAATAAATGTGCCTTACTTGCAAAAACAAGCGAAAACGATTGAAATTGGAAACTATTAACTCTATCTTTTAAATATACAAGCATAAGGAAATTAAAACATAAAATACGTAACGAGCTTTATCACGAAAATAGGGGAATATCGGGGAATCATTTTACCTGCAGCGGGCATTTTACCAGCGCACATTTCACCGCGCGGGGTTTTTTCCAGGCGAACAATTGTCCGGCAGGCAATTGACCGGCGGGATTTTGTCGGTGGGGAAAATTCCGGACACCAAACGTAGGTATGTGAAAGTGTATGATCGAAATGTAATGGTATGCTGGTGGAGATATGACAGAGCAGGTAGTAGCAGTGGTGGTACAATTGAAGGATGATGATAGTCGGATATGTTATCTGTATTTCTATTTATGTTTTATAGGGGAGTGAGAGAGGGACGGAATTACTATATATGGTCCTCCCTTACAGTTGGGAATACATCAACCCGTGGTAAAAGTACCCTTGAGTTGGAGGGAAGAGGAATGGCTGTTGTCTTTCACGAGAGAACGCTCTCTGAAGGGGGGAAGGCTATAGCTCACCGCATACGTTTGATTTACCTTCGGGGCCGAGACCCACGTTAACAAAGGAAGAACCGAAGAAGTATATTAGAAACGATTTTTTAGTTTACTACTTTGAAGGATAGGGTATTAATTATGTGGGCTTGTTGGGTATTGGCAAGAATCTGGCTGGAATAAATAACAGGGACAGGTATCAGGATGTAGAATAAAATTGGGTTAGCATAATTAACAATCGAGATACAGATAAATTGGTATTCGTAAGAATGCGATTAAGTATAATCGGTATAAGTATAACTGATGTTGGGAAGCGAATGGTTTCGTACTTATAGGAGAAACTGGACAGGAATGAGGTAGATGTGCGCAACTGTTAAGATTTTTAAACAAGACGGAAATACAGTTACTGAAGTAACTAAGAAATAAGTCTTGATAGGTATTATTTGCTAGGATAGGAAAATTAATTCGGAAGGACTTTAGGATCATTACATTGCACTGATGTTATAATGTCATTAACTTAACTTTGATTATATGAAAATGTGAACTTCCACCACTGTTGAACATATTTAAAATACTTATCTTTTTGGTTTTTTTATGGAGTAGCGGTGTATTAATGTTTAGACAAATCAATAACACTTACAGTTATTGTCCTCGGTAGTAATAAAATCTTTTAATAATGTTTAAGATGAAGAATTTTGGTTGTGGTAGTTTCGTAATGGTAGCGAATGTCTTTCAGAAGTGTTTAATAATATTTAACGTATTAAAGATTTGGTTTCCACTCGTTAGTAAACCTTTTAATTTTTAAAAGTTAACACGTTGACTGCCACGCTGGTGGGACCAGCTTAAACGACCCCTCTTGGGTCGTGCTGGTCCTTTGGGGCCACCAAACAGTTGGCTGGCTGTGGAATCGCTGGTTGATTTTATATTGGTTTTATTATAAACTAGGGACCAACACGGCCTCAAGAAAGATTTATACATATATGGTTTTCAAAATATTTTTTTTTGAGGTATGAGGGCCCCTATACCTATAAAAAGACAGCAATTTTATTTAAACCAAACAAGACGTTATAAACTGAATGCTACTTCGTAAAACTTATTAAACTAATAAATGTAACCTAATCTTTCACAGTGTTTTTCATTATAGCACGATAAATACAAAAACGGTTTTCCCTCGAAATCATCGCAGTAAGTGTCAACTTTAAACTTGGGATATAGCATATTTTCTGCCATGAAGCTTATTGTTTTTCTTACAGCAATTTTTGCAAATCCTTCTTACTTTATGCTTGCTTTCTCCTTCTTTCTTTTTCAAACTGTGAATTCGTCGTTTTTTTTTTTTGGCTGTGGTTCATTTTGTTCGTTTGGTTCATTTGTTCCTTCGTCAGCATTTGCAAGATGTCTTATGACCTCTTGTTTGAAAACTGTAATACTGATATTACTTTTGGCGATTTGCTTATTCAAAATAAATGCATTAACCATAGAAGTTGTAAGTAATAGTTCAAATGCAATTATTCTCTGTCATTTTACAGATCTACGAAGTGGATTAGATCCACGGAACTTTTTCCGCGATTGTAGTTTATTATGACGTTAGGTACCTGTTTATCTTTCCCATTCCTATTCTTTCTATCATTTCAGTGTCATGCTTGGTGGACAACATTAGTATGTCTCTTAGGTCTTTCCACTATGTTATTGTTATGCCTTCTTGACTCTTCATAACTGAAATCACCCCTTTTCAAGTTTTTGATTTAAAAATTTTTCAGTAAACCTTTGACATTTTTACGTATTCTTTCAACTAGGTAGGTATTAGAAATAAGCATTTTCTTTGCTAGTAACAAACGTGTATACCAGTTGTCTGAGCGGTCGGATCCAGCAACATCCTGAGTCAGAAATGTTACAACTTTCTCTGAAGTTACTCGTTCGCTGTTTTGAGCACCTGCGTATATTTGAATATTATGTGGTTAGCCCATTCCTAAACATAACTTGAAAAGTTTTATACGATATTTGCGCCTTTTTGGCTTTATAAATTGTTTTATTGATAGTCTGCCTCTAAATGGTAACATAGTTTTTTCGACACAAGTGTATTCTTTGGAAGTATATAAGTCTTTATAATTTTTTTATCTACCAGTAAGCGGCTTTCTAGACATCTAAAAATATACCAGCTTTTTGTACAAAACTATAATATAATAAAAGTTGTATCTTACCTTACCCATACGCGCAACAATCTCAATATAATAAGTATAAATACAAGATAGTGTAGACCAATAACAGCGCTTGCAAACACAAAGGAACTGTAATGACAACGGTTACCACCAAACAAAAATAAAACTAGTAATATCTCATATCGCTGGGAAACTCTATGTTCAAAATACAACAACCGTGCAAACCAAGGTCAACGGATCAGCGGCGTGGCAGAAAAATTTGCAGTTCTGGGGTCGCGCTGGTCTATGGGACCGGCACAAAAAGAGCAAAAAACTAATTTTTATTTTGAGCATGAAAACTGTTAATTATCTGTCTAATCAACATATATTTGCACAATGGCAATGAAAAATAATAAATTGTATTGGCAGTCAACGTGTTAAACATAATATATCCAAACTGGTTAGATATTATTTATACATATAAATATTATTGAGTTTATTAGGCTTTCTTTTAATGTATTAAATATGATTGCGGATTTCTACAAAGTTAATTTCTAAACAATATGCATGAATTATAATTACAATCCTTATTAAGAACTTTATTTTTTGTATATTTTAACTAAGTGCTCAAAAATAATTAAACACTTGTAGGTTTGTATAAATAACGTTGCTTTTTGTCTTGTCTCTAATAATTTTAGGTATTTAATACTTATATAGAAGCAAGGGTAAGTGTCTGTGACAACACTTAAGCTTATCGAAACTTAGGTCTTAACAATAAAGTCGTGCTGTGTATACCATAACTGAAGTTAGCAAAGCGTGTGTGAATTAATGATGTGTAGCACATTATCGCTAAGTTCTCAGATAACCATCAAACTCTTTTTCTTATAGCTAAATTGTGGGGACGGAGCCCTTACTCATGATAAAATAATAAAATTTAATAAATCCATTCATTGCTTTATTATACTTGTTTGTGTTAGAATATAAATAGTAAATCGAATTTTTTCCTTGATTCTACAGAAAACATTAGTCTTATGGAGAAATGGAAAAATTCAAGAAAGATTTAAAAAACTTTACGTGTTTTCCGTCAATTGATTGTTATTGTTCACGCATCAGTTTTAAGTAGTTTACTTCGAAATCTTGAAAGTTGTGTGATAACAGAAAGCTTATACTGATATTGAACCGTGTTTAACCAATTCACTAGATGAAGGTAGATTACAATGATTACATGTGATTATGTGAGCACATGATAGGGGTTAAACCAATTATGTTATCGAAATATTTGTAAGAAGTGAAATAGAGTAAAATTCTACTTTAGAATTAGATCGTAAAAAAGGAAAGGTAAAGTTACATGATAATTTGTTATGTAAAAGAGAACTATAGTTCCTTTGCGTATAATCAACGAGTAATACACTACACTCACAGACTTCTTAAGCAAGCACTTCAAAAAAAATTGTGGAATGTACCAAATAAAAAAAAACAAGTTTTACATATACAATTTTTCCAATTATATATTATTTGTTCCCAATACAATTATAAACCTATATTAGGGTAAACGTCGACTTTCATTTTAAAACATTGCATCTGTCCATTATTGATAAACGGTTGCTTCAGTAAGCAATTTTCATATATTAAATTCTGCTTTTGTAAATAACTGTCAGAAAAAAATGAATAGATACATTTGCTAAAATTTCAAAGTTTTTTTTGTAAGTAAACATAAAAGGAACCTATTCACGAAATCAGCTTTCATGTTCATTGTTACGACAGCACAACGAAATTTGAAATGAGAGTAGAAAAGAAAAACACTTTAGGTTTCCAAACTGAAATTAGAGATTCTCACGGTACTCCTAAATGCACGTTTATTCATATGATGAGTCTTAACAGAAGCTGTTATACGTAAATAATAATTCCTTTTAGTGTTGCGCATTTCGATAACAATAAAAACGATATAGTTTAAGTTGCACCATCTACGACTGTAAACAATAGTATAAATTCTCAATTATATTAAAAGGGCTATACGAAGGAAGCCGGCTACTACGCACAAATAACATAATTTTATGAAATGTCTTTTATAAAAACTTGGATTACTGTTCCCGGTTGTTGAAACGACGGAAATATTACTTTAAACCAGGGGAAACCTTTTCACGCCTTTCTCATCAATTTTCTTCCGTAGGTACCTATTGAAAGGATCTATATAAAGTAACACATAAAAAATATATCTGTTTTTAATTAAATCTAGAGCTTCCTTATACCATTTGAAGTATAATGTACGAAGGGTTTAACAAAAAGGTCAAGTGTCTTCGATTCCTGTTACTACCTATAACATTTAAGGATCGCGAATTTATGAAATGTTGAAGTCTGCTTATGTAGTTTTTCGATCGTAAATGTCAAATAAGTAAAATGAATTTTAGAAAATAGTGGTTAATCTAAATGAAAAGAACGTCAACTCATTGTTTCATTGTATTCAATCGCTAGTTAAGTGGCGCTTGCTGAAGACAGTGAAGGGCACAGTTATCCAATTTTCAATTGTTTTAATGCAAAATGGTAATTTTACTACTGCTTTTGTTGCATGTCTGCAAAAGATGACAAGTCGTATCATTTAGGGTTTTTGATAACAATGTGCTCAGTCAGTTTTTTCCACTAATAATTTGTTTTTTCATTTTTTGCATTTTTTTATGTATGCATCACGCTATTTTATATACTCTTACGTTAATAACGTTATTATACGAAATATAAATATTGTCGTTTGAAAATGGCAAACGGACAAGGAAGCAAGGCTTCCAATAACGTTTGTCTTATAATCGCTGCATACACAGGTTTTTTAGTAATAATTTATTTATTTATAAAAGCTTTGTCCATTTCTTAAAGTAAAATTCATGTAGAAAAAGTTTGCAATTCGATAATTTTCGAATCATTTTGAGAGTTCCTGGTGACACATTACACTTAAAGTTTGCGTGTTTACACACTAGAGCTTCGTTAAATAATTCTACAAATAAACAATAACATGCAGATAAAAATATTTGTTTCTTATTGTATAGATCAAAGTACTATACAAATTCATGAGTTAATTCATTTTTAAGGACTTAATAAAAATGTTGGTAGTTTGCGTTGAAAGTACACAAACCTGAACTGTTAACAAATCAATGTAATAATATTAAGATATGTCTAAAAAATAAATTTAATAGTCCTATACTCATAAAATAAACCGTACAAACAAGTTGTGCGTGAACACTGAAGTCAAAGTATTAGTCAGGATTTCAGCCAACATACACGTTTTCTAAATTATAAAAAAAACAGACTAAGAATAGTTAAAAGAAACAAAAAAATGATTGTGGCACTAAATCATATACATTTTTACGGTAAAACAAATAAACAAATAAACAAGAAGTACATTAAATAAATACTGCAAAGCTGCCTCGGTGGTGGAGTAGCTAAAGTGCTTGCCTTTCACACGAGCGACGAATGTTCAAACAATACATATATTTATAAATCGTAGTGGTGGTATACAATAAATTAACATAAATAACTGAAACGTAAAATTAATGGTATATAAATAAAATGTAATAAATAAAGAATTGGGAACGCCCGTTGGTTCGGCGGCCCCCAATACAGCCGGCCTGGCTGGGTTGAACGCTCCTTTTCTTTTAGTGATTTTCTTTTTGGTTCTATAATCTCAATTCAGATTAATATTTTCAGACACACAATGACGCGTTATTTTGTGATGCCAATTTATAACGGAGTTATTTTGAAAAGAGTGTGTGTATATTAATATAATGGTCTTTTCTCAAGATTAAAGTGATAATTACACTAAACGGGTAAGTATTATTTACTTTTATAATGATGATTTAAATAAGTAACAATCAGTTATTATTTTGAAGTACAGCGTTGACTGAACGAATTCAGTCAACGAGTACAGGTTATCCCAAATTCGAAGGCAAACATAGGGATCTCGCTTATTATAAAAGATAGAATATAGGTTTAAATTCAGCACTTTTGCTAAATTCGATGCCGAGTAATAATCTGAAAAGAAATTTGAGCTAACTCGAATGGATTTGGTTTTATGCTCAAAAAACTAAAAATTTCGATTTTCGTTTTTCGCGTTTGGGCACCTTATTATTAGGAATTTTCAAAATTCGATTAAACATTATTAAGGCACCTTTTTACGCACTATACTAATACGGCATTAAAAATATTATGTGACGTTTCGTTTATTCTGAACCATCATCAGGTTTATTTTTTGTTACGGGGGTTAAGACATATTTTTATGTCATTGGATGGAGAATGTTATGCTGATTTTAGCGATATATAACACTTTATGGTTTGATCGACTGCGAACTAAAATAATGAGAAAAATACGAAGAACAAGATTCCGCCTTCTTGGATCCATCAAGGAATAATTATAGTAGTTCTACTTATTTAATTTGCTAAACTCGTTAGAACATCCAAAAAGATATAAAAACAGTTAAACAATTAAAAATAAAACATTAACAAACAACTCTAACAAGTAGGTCTATGTAACACGGTCATAATAGCGACAACACAAATTTATCGATAGGTAGCAACAAAATAATTACACAGACAAACAAACAAAAATTATTATAATAATTATTGTTTACGCTTCTTTGAATGGTTCGCCTGGGAATTTCACGAAGTTTATTAACAACCCTATTCTGGAGTTCTTCTATATTTTGCGGTGGCGTCTTATAAATCATATTTTTTAAATAGCCCCAGAGGAAGTAATCTAAAGGGGTTAAATCTGGACTTCTTGCTGGCCACCTAAGTGGTCCCCTATTTCCCATCCATTTATCAGGAAATTCGCCGTTAAGATATTCACTTATTAACGCACCATTATGAGGAGGAGCTCCGTCCATTATCCACCAGAGAGTCCATCTTTCGTTTAGCGGAACATGATCCAAAAGGTCTGATATTTCGTTTGTTAGAAATGCGAGGTAGCGTTGAGACGTTAGGATACCTTCGTAAATAATTGGCCCAAGGAGCCTATCCTTCCAGATTCCAACCCACACATTAAAGGACCGGTGGCATTGTCCTCGCATTTGCCTGTTAATTCGTGGATTTTCAACGGAACAGTAGTGCTCGTTATTACGATTAAACATTCCATTAGTGGAAAAATTGCACTCATCCGTCCAAATTATTTGATTGAGAAAGTTGCGATTTTCCAGCATTTTGGTATTAAATTGGTTACAAAAATCCAACCGTCACATACCGTCCCCAGGCCGAAGAGTTTGACTAACGTGTAACTTAAGTGGTTTATAACGGCGTTGCTTTAACACTCGCCAAACTGTCGTTTTTGGCACTTCAATAGTTTGCTCTGTTTCTCTGGTAGATGTTGAAGGATTTTCTTGAACCTAAGATGGATAACATAAAGTCATAACTCTCCAAAAAAAATGTCTGCTGAAATTAGCAGTGAAGTAAGTGGAAATTGTTATAATTAGTATAATACTAACAAATAGTACCTGATGTAATATTTCTTCTTCGGCATCTCTGTCTAGTCTGCTACCATATGCATTTCGAGGTTTCTGAAAACATCCAAATTCTCGGAAATTTTGGTCTAATTTTAAAAAATATCTCTGGTTTGGTTGCTGCCTCTCCGTATATTCCTCTAAATACCTTTGTTCTGCTCTGACACTATTTCTATTGCAGCTATAAAATATCCTTGTCATGTCTCGTTTTTCTGAATTTGAAAACATTCTAAAGAAACTTGCAAATTTTAAAGCACTAACACGAAGGATCTTGCAGTTATTACCCTTTTTACAATTAGAAAATGACATGACAAAAGCCAACTCCTGAGTTTTGTTTGATTCATGGGTATCGTGATAATTTAATATTTAGTTTTTATTTTAAGGGTATTTTAGTTCGCAGTCGATCAAACCATGAAGTGTTATATATTGCTAAAATCAGCATAACATTCTCCATCCAACCCCATAAAAATATGTCTTAACCCCGATAAGAAAAAATAAACCTGATGATGGTTCAGAATAAACAAAACGTCGCATAATATTTTTAATACCGTATTAGTATTGTGCGTAAAAAGTTGCCTTAATAATGTTTAATCGAATTTTGAAAATTCCTAATAATAAGGTAGCCAACGCGAAAAACCAAATTCGAAATTTTTAGTTTTTTGAGCATAAAACCAAATCTATTCGAGTTAGCTCAAATTTCTTTTCAGATTATTACTCGGCATCGAATTTAGCAAAAGTGCCGAATTGATACCTATATCCTATCTCTTATAATAAGCGAGATCCCCATGCTTGCCCTCGAATTTGGGACAGCTTGTACAAATCAGGGTTTGAGGCTAACGTTGATGCAGAACCTCTGGTGGGACAGGTAAATAATTAATTCGATGTTAATTATTTCTAATCATCCGGTTTGGATGGGTTTCAGTGTAATCGTAACAATACCCCTACAAAACTAGGTCAATGTCAGAATAACACAAATGGCGTTGAATGCATGCGTAATGTGAATGCGTCTACAATTACTAAAATTAATAAGACAATCAATTCTTATATACACGCTATAATGGGAAAAGAAAACTTAATTATTACTTAAACTTAATTTCTATATACAGGTTTGAAGAGGTTTATTTATTGCCGGGGTATTAGTTCTCAATTTATTTGCGTTTTACCAAATGTTAAGTAAAATATGCAAACAGATGTCAATCGATGTCAATAAACTATTTCAATTGAATTTGTATAAATGGAAAGTTTCGATAATACAGGTAATACCTTGTTGTTTATTAAAAACGGGATGGTTTCAATTATGTTTTAATTGCGTTAAAACGTGTAAACAGATTGTTTATATAGGAAACTAATAATCTACTTATTGAAAACGTATTCGTCTTCTTACAAAACCAACATTGTTTAATTCAAGTTTAGAATGAATTTTTACTTTTAGTTGTATAAAGGGAGTGTTTTAGAAATTCTGGATTTAATTATACAGGTAGTTTTTAATGAGGACAGGATACAAATATATAGAGGGTTTAATTTCGGTTATCCTTTATAGTCAAGGATACCTCGGCTGGCTAAAAGTAACGTTCTTGGTTCTAGATACTTATAGCCAAAGCGGTCAACCATAAATGCTTAGAATCGGTTGGATCTGGATTTAATCTAGAGTGTCACGGGTATTGTAACAATCTGAACTCCCCAGACGTAGCCTTAAGCCCGTTTTCTAGTTAAAGTGCTCGATATTAAGGTTAGGTTACCGCCGGCGTTCCTCAGCAAATAGCCCTCTCTTAGTACAGTTTGCTAGTCCCTATTTTACGTTCGATAAATTTTTAAAAGGATTTCGGTGACAGGGATCGACAGGTATTTCAACTATTTGTGTTTATATATTGATAAAAAGGATTACTTTGAAATATTGAAATACTGGAACAGTAAGTTCAATTGGTAAAGAAGGTTGCTTTCAAGAGCTCTGGTCAGGATTTTATATTTTTTCGAATAAATAGAAATTCCAACAGAAATTCAGGAACGCTGGTGTAGTAATACTACAGAGGAATGCTTACAGAGAAGTATTCTGCAGGTGAAGTGAATAGTTACAATAAAACTTTCGCTTTAATGCTTCGTACAGAAGTGGGGTTTTGGGAAATTTGACGCGATGTCTTTTGCACATATAGAAAAGAGGGTTGAGTACGCAAACGTGACGTTTGTTAAAACGTCTGGAATCTAGAATTGAATAAATTGTTGTATAAATTATTATCAGCATAATTTTAAAATAAAGTTCATTCGTTTAACTTATCCCGATGACGTCATGTATGCATTAAATCACGAAATGACCGTCGTCTGTAATTTATAACAAAAATATGAGTACTGATACCAACCTTTCCACAGAACAACTTTCCTTTATTTGCTTATACGTTGATTGAGGTTACGTACGCTCGCCGGTTGGTTTCTTCGTTTATTCATTCCTTCTTGAGTTAATATTGTAAAAGATCGGTTCTTTTCAGAACCATATTACTTTCTAGTGTTCATTTAAGGTAAAGATTAATTCGTTTTACAGAAAGAGATAACATTTATGTTACCATTTGTAGCACATCAACATGCCTCGTAGGTCAATTACCGTAAACGAATTGATCCATAACTTAGTCGAATACTTTAATACTGAAAAACAGAACAACGGGCCCTTATCACCATTAACAGCAGTGCATGCAAGGGTTAGCGATGCTTTGGAAATTGACACGAAAACTATTTCTAATGCTTTACGACGACATCAAAACCAAGAAGAAAACAAGGAAAATGAACCTCAACGAAAAAGTCTAAAAACAAAAGACATGGATCAACGACAAAAAAGTGAAATCCGTACTACAATTTACAACATGTATATTAACCATGAACATGTTACATTAGATACGCTCTTAACAAAAATTAAAGAAAGAGGTATCGTTGAGTGTAAAAGGACTAGACTCTATCACGTTTTGTTGGACATTGGATTTCATTTTAAGCAAACTAACAATAGAAAAGCTCTTTGCGAAAAAACTTCAATAGCATCGATGAGGTTAAAATTTTTGAGAAGTTACATCACTTATATGAAACAAGATATCTACAAGCAGTTCGTTTATCTCGACGAAACATGGATATTTGCAAAAGGAAGCAACAACAGAATATGGCAAGATTCCAGTTCAAAATGCTTTAAGAATCTTGGTGGGGTTCTACATGCTGGAACAGAAGATGGCTTTGTGGAAGGAGCAGAACTTATATTCTCTACCACAAATAAAAGCAGCGATTATCACGATTGTATGAATTCGGAAAACTTTGTTAAATGGTTAACAAATCAACTTTTGCCAAACTTAACAAAGCCATCTATAATCATAATGAATAACGCTCCGTACCATTCAAAATTGTCAATCGCCAACCAACTACAAATTGGAAAAAAGAAGAAATTACAGAGTGGCTTAGGGGAAAAAAAATTACTCATCAAAAAGAAGCATTTAAAACGGAATTACTACATATAGCAAAGCTACATAAGAAAGAGAAACAATATTTGGTCGATAATATTATTAGAGAACATGGACACGAAATTTTACGCTTGCCTCCTTACCACTATCAATTTAACCTAATAGAAATGGTATGGGGAATAAGCAAAACTTATTATGATAAACACATTGGAAGAGATGGTTATGGGGATGATAATGTCAAACAGATGTGGAAAGAAGCGTTAGAATCAGTTTCACCTTCAGTTTGGTTAAAATCGATTAAACATGCAGAAGCTGAAATTCTAAAGTCTTGGGAACAAGAAAAAGTTTATTATAAATTTATTATAAATTTATATTATTATAAAGCCAAACGATAACACAGATACAGAAGACGAAGTGTAGTGAACATTTAATTTCTTGTTTTTAATTGAATTCTTAACGCAAACAGTTTTCTCCAAAAACTTAATAATAATCTATAATAATTATAATAATAACATATAATGTATGTTATTGTACACTAAAACATTATAATTTATAACAATAAATTATTTTCAACACAGTCATGTTTAAATGTGAATGGACAAATTTACGTTTTATTACATTATTGGTTATATTGTGTTTGAAACGATACTTTGAATAAGTTTAAAAAAGCACTATAATTCAATTACATTAAATACACCAATAATTTTGAATTGCAGTATAATAATGTTCTACACAAACAAGTGTATAAATAAACAGCGAGACTGAAATTATCATTACGTATTTTGCAATTCGAATGTTTTCTCAAAGCATAGTGATTCATTGGTCTTAACCTACAAATACCTATTTAAACAATTTTTGCAACATTTTAGAATATATAATAACTTACCAAAATTCATCTGCTACGTTTTAAGTTTTATTGAAAATAATATGCTTTTATGTGCGTACATCTACGATACGTAAATAAAACTTTTGTCTTTTATTTGCAAACATTTATACTTATATGGAGTAGTTAAGTTAAAGTTGGTAATGTTGGTATCAAAACTGTTCGTATAAAGAAAACTTAATTTGTTGTTAACGTTATCCTTGTTAGTTACTTGAGTTAATAAGAGCCTTACAAAACGACACTCTTGGAATAATACGTTAGCTAATAGTGTATATTGTATTCAATATGTAGAAAAGGATAGTCATTCACAAGTGCGCGTTTGATTCATCGATCAATCGGGATAAGTTAAACGAATGTCCTATAATAAAAATGTATTCATCTTACTAATTTTTCAGGCTCATTACAAAAGCACCCCTTCTTCTAGGATAGGAAGTAAAACTGTAAATCCCGTGGCAACACGACTATTGATACGTTAAAGATCCCTTACTAAAAGTGGAATTTGTATAGTATATCAATATTCTAGTAGCAAGTAGTACTAATAACCATTAGTAGTTGATGAACACACAGATGCCTGACATTTTCGTTTGTGTCTATATCTATGTGTCTATATATATATATATATATATATATATATATATATATATATATATATATATATATATATATATATATATATATATATATATATATATATATACAGTACATACTGTACCATAAATGACTCAAACCATTAAAGAGTCTATTAATATAAATGTATTCAAACCGACGGTTATTTTAATACTTGTAACATATATGAGACACACCTATTTAAAATTCCTCAATTCGATTGGCTTGTTTTTTCTGACAAATTTCTGTGAATGCATCCATTTTCTTAGTCAACCACAGGTGTTTGTTACGTTAGATTGTGTATAGTGGATCCAGCAATATATTCGTTGAACAAGCACATTTTTCATAGTTTGTTTCCTAACAAGATATGTATAATTAACGTGTTTTTTTATTATGTAAATCAAAATAAAATATAAAATGTTAGTGTTTCTCAAAAACATGTCTCAGTCATATTTGACACATCATGCATCAACGGTGCCACGTTGCCAGATTACAAAGTTTGTATATTATCTGAAGATATTTTCCAAATAATGCCGAAGAATATTTTAATGTTTACTACATTGCGAAAATAATTATAATTAATAGCTGTAATTTTTCCAGATGTCATTTTTTACGTTTTGTGATGATTCCGGGAGAAAAGGCAAAGTATCTTCTTCTGAGGAAATCATGTCAATACTTGAAGAAACACCATCGGTAAGCGAAACGGAGGAAATCAGTTCAGATGAAGAAGGTGATGTCCAACCAACTTCAATTATAATAACTACTGGAGGTGAATTCGTACCTGTCACATTCAGTACTCTAGATGCTATTTTAGGAGACCAAGAAAAAATTCAATTACTTTTTCGAGTTAACGAACACGTAGTGGAGATTAAAGAACAATTTTAAGAAGAGGATACAAATCCCAACCAATCTGTTGCTTACGATAATAATTATAGAGCTGATTTGCGAAAAGTTGTTTGGAAGAAAAAATCATTACACTCAGTAAACACCTAATATTTAGGACAGGAGACATTACCAAATGCATGTAAATTAGAAAACGGTTACCAATTTTTCAAATACTATGTTACAGACGCCATGATAAAAAAAATTGTAGATGAAACAAACCTCTTTATTTGGTCTTCGAATCCCAATCAGCAATTTGCTGTCAGTCCTGTTGACATTCAGAAATATCTTGGCATGTGCATATTTTCCTCAATTATTAATGTTCCAAATATAAGAATGCTCTGGAACAGTGTCACAGGAAATGAAACTGTTATAAACACAATGCCCCTGAATAAATTTGAAAAAATAAGACAATATATTCATTTTAATGACAATGAATAGCAGGTGTTGGATAAAAACTCTCCAAACTTTGACAAATTGCACAAAATTCGTCCATTCTAAAATTCTTTGCAAGAAAGACTGTCACCATGGAAAAATGATTATCTATTGACGAACAAATATGTGCCACTAAAACTCTCCACCATCTGAAGCAATTTAAAGCCTTTAAAGCCACGCAAGTGGGGATTTAAACTGTTTGTACTGTGCGGAGTTTCTGGTTTCTGATATAAAATTGAAATATACACTGGAAGCGAAAGTAACGATACCAAATGAGTATGACCTAGGGGCTAGTAGTAATGTGGTAGTGAGATTCCGCAGCATGTTAGTCATAAGGTATACTTTAATAACTATTATACATTAAGCAGATGTAAACTAAAATCCTTGGAAAATATTTTCCAAGAATTTTAGTTTGTAACGCAGTAGGTGTATATATATATATATATATATATATATATATATATAAATATATCATTTTTAAAATTTTTTAAATACTTCAATAACTGTCTTTTTAAGTTGTCATTTTCAATTGTAATCGTAATATTGTATTCATCAATTCTACTGTATAATAATGTTAGTTGGGTTATAATTCTCGCATTTAGTAAGTAATCTTTATGATGTTAATAGATTATTTCTTATTTATGTTCATTTTACACAGATTCCTGATGAAGAAATAAAGTAATTCGGAAGCTTGAATTAAATAAAGGGTCATTTTCATTTTTAACTAGACCGCATCCCGAAACCTTATATATATATATATATATATATATATATATATATATATATATATATATATATATATATATATTCAGTGATGATAACTAACACAAAATGATAAATGTAAAAATGTGTAAAATTAACAAAGAAAAAATAATTCTAAAATTGCCATTGGGTAACATCGCCTTTATTTCTTATCGCATCCGAAATTCGTTGGGGTATAGCACTAAACAAGCCTTGGCAATATTCCGGTGTAAATAATCACATACATCCTGAGGCCATTGCTTCAGATCAGGATGTTTCCATAGAACCTTTTTCACCTCGTGCCTCAAAGTTTCTATTGGAGGTAAGTGGAAACTACTAGAAACCCATTCCATTAGTGGTATAGCGTAATCTTCTACCTATTTTAAGGCTTTTCTTGCTGAAATACAAAATCTTGTCCTGATGTCAAATATTCTTCCACGACCGTTAAAGCAATTCTTGGAAAATTCCCAAATGGGTTTGTACGTTTCTATTTACAGATCCTTCAACAAAATGAAGTTTTCCTGCTCCTTTGGATGACATACTGATGGAGACCATGATCTATGCAGTAAATTTTACCTTTCTTTTGAGACAGTCAGGATGAAACGCTTCATGTTTATGCTAAATCGAGATTGTTTCATTGGCGTACAACACAGCACAATGGAGCATTATTTGCAAACGTTTGTCGATGTGATTTGAAACAAAAATACTCAATAGGCTGCTATTGGCGAGAATTTAAAAAATATTCCATACCTTAAACATTATTTGTTAATAATTTTTAAATTAGAGATAACCTGAAAGCCCTATTTATTAAAATTACAAAAATTAAAGGCAATAAAATGATTCATTTTTTATTCTGACGCTGGTCACCACCGTAGGAATTTTGATTGCATTACGAGCTTGGTTATTCTAGAAATTAACAGAAAACAGTCCCTAATCGTTTTTATTTAGACACGGTGGGTGATACGACGGCTTGAAATAATAACGGCCGAGGCCCATTCTTTTCTAATAAAACGGTCCCGTTTAATCAAATTGAAACAATCCAACTCTAGTGAAATGTTCACCCACATCATAATAGATGCATTAAGTAAAAGCTTCCTGTAAAAGAAAATATTCTAGATTTAGTATAGTAAATTTATATAATTAAATCAATCCTACTTTAAAACAAAATAAAATTTCCAAGCGTAGGTGCTTTAGTACGTTTCTCGTATCTTATCGTAATTTAATCTCCTTACAGTTATCACATAGTAAAGTTTATTACAATTTTAATTTACATTCCATTACAATTTAATTTGCATGAGGGTGTGCGAATCGTCCCCTGCTTTCTTTGTAAGTAACTAATTACATTTTATTCAAAATCATACGTGTAATGATCGTATTATAGGGCGTTTAAAAAGTATGAAACCAAGCTACTCCCCACCAATGTTACTATCCGGACGGAAACATATTTGACGTTTGTTTCTACCCGGATAGAAAAAAAAATTAAAAATTTAATTTAATTTGCGTACTATCAATGCGGTGTTGAAACATAATCAGTTTATAAAGTTAATGTTCTGAATAGCTTTTAAAATGTCGACTGGTTTTTAATAATACTGAAGCATTTGCAACGCAATACCGATATGATTATCACATCAGTAACTACAACGAATTTCTATTGATTAATATTACATTTCCAAATGATTGTGAATAAAATAGTTGATTTAAAATTACACATGTAATGAGCGTATTATCAGGACTTGAAAACTTTGAAAGCAAGCCATTCCTCACCAAGGATACGATCCGTTCGGAAACATATTTTGACGTTTGTTTCCACTCATGTGGAACAAAATTAAAAATGTAATTGAATTTGCGTATTATCAATGCGGTCTTGAGACATAATTGGTTTATAAAACTAATGTTCTGCGAAGCTTTCACGATATCAACTGATTTTTAAATGACATGAATAATTTGCAAGGCAATACCGTCGTATGAGTAACTGCAACGAATTTCTATTGATGATTATTTAATTTCCAAATGATTGTGTATAAAATAGTTTATCATACATGTAATGAACGTATTATCGGCATTTGAAAAGTTTGAAAGCAAGGCATTCTTCACCAAGGTTACGATTCGAGCGGAAACATATTTGAAGTTTGTTTCCATACGGGTTCAAAAAGTATACGTGAGGAGGAGTAGGAATGCTTGACGAGCTCTTGAACAGAACACCTGTTTTGGGGGAGAGTTTTTCTTAGACATTCAATACGCCTTTTTGGCGAGATCATTTAAAAAGAACATACGACGCCTGAGAAACGAGTACAAGTACTTTATTTCAGTATCTTAACAATCTTCGTACCGGAAGTGTGTGGTTTAAACCGCATAGATTCGGTTTCGGAAAAGCGATGATCAAGATGACGGACGAAGAATGCGAGTATGAAGAAGAGATTATGGGCTCAGACAAACCCATGGAGTTATTCTACTTGGAAGAATGGAGAAGGACGCGAGAAGAAGTCGCCCCCAAAAACAAGCGAAGGACAACTCATCCAACTACAAGAACAAGCGGAACTAATCGAAGAGCTGAAGGCAACAATAGGAACGCTCAAGGCTTAACACGAAGCATTCGTAGCAAGGCTCCACGAAATAACGACAAATAAAACCTCAAACAAGAACAGTGAAGTTCGCGCAGAAGAATATCGCGACAATAAAAAGTCCCCGCAACCTAAGAAAAGGAATAGTAAGGGAAGAAAAGAAAGACGGATGAAACTCATTAAAGCATCACTCAATGAAATAATAACAACCGAAAAACCCTACGACAGGATGGAGGTCTGTACACCAGCTTCCCAACCAGGAAATGACGAAGACGCCCTCTCCGAAGAAAGGCGGTGTCAAGCGGCAACGGATGGGTGCCGAAGTGGAAGGTCCCGAAATGCTCGTCCGAAAAGAAAGGATCCCGTCACTAATCTTACACCGACAGGAGGATTACTCCAAGACGATGAAGAAACTAGCCTCAGTCGGGAGTAACACCAGCGATGGAAACAAAGTGATCCTCAAACCCCTCAAGAATACAGGACGGCAACAACTGCACTGGACAACATCGGAGTGCAGTTCAACGTGTACCTTCTAGAAGAGGCGAAACCACTAAAGGTGGTCATCAAGGGTAAGACGACGAGATTTTAGAGACGGTCCGGGATGATCACAAATCCATGGGGTTTAAAGTACAGAAGGTCAGAAGAATGTTCGCCGGACGCGAACACAGAAAATCTGCCATGGCACTGGCCCACTTCGAGAGGAGCGAAAGGACCAAGGAGATTTTCAACATCACGACGATCGGGTACTTGAGGGTGCGAGTGGAGTCTCCCCACAATAAAAAGGACATAGGACAGTGCCAACAGTTCGGGCATACAACAAGCAGATGCCACACCCTACCCAGATGTGTGAAGTGTCTGGGGTGCATCATACCAGGGAATGTACGAAGTCCCGAGAAACGAAAGGTCCAAAGTACTCCAACTGCGCCGGGTTGCTCACTGTCAACTACGGAGGATGCTCCGCCCATCCCAGTAGTAATCAAGAAAGGGAACGCCCCCATACTAACACAAGCAAGAAAACGGGCAAGGATGACCGAGACAGGGATTAGTTACGTTCAGATGGCAGCAGGTAACAAGAAATAGACACCTGAGGAAATAGAAGACGAAGACTTCGCGCTCATTATGAAGATCGTGAAGGCACTCAGAACTACAAAACAAGTTAAAGAATAACTCCCTAGAAAAGGAAACACATCAGTTAAGCGGCCGACCCAATCATGTACAAGAGACAATGACACCGAGGTGATCTGAAGCATAAAAGCTGAAGATCATCTCAGTCCGTGTTGAGCCCTTGAACAGAACACACGTGTTTTGGGAGAGAGTTTGCTGAGATATTTCGATACGCCTATTGGCACTATCATATAAAAAGAACGTACGACTACTATCGAGTACTGATTTTTATATTTCAGCATCCACAACCTTCGCACCGGAATTGTGTGGTTCAAGCCACATAGATCCGGTTGAAGAATACCAGGATGTACGGAGATAGCGACTTTGAAGATGAGGAGCCAGCGGAAATCATCATCCAGCAGCGGATCCGCATCAACGAGTTGGTGCGGATGGTTAAAGGTCTACAACGGAAGTACGCCAAACTAGAAGCCGAACTCGAGCAAGCGAAAAAAGAAGCTCCGACGTCAACAGGTGGAAAGGCAAAGGAAGAGAAGGCCGAGGAAATCCAAGAACCTCCGAAGCCGAAGAAGCTGAAGCGCAAGGAGAAGGTTAAACTAACAGAAGAAGTTGCCAGCAAGAAGAACGAAGCTGCAGCAGCACCCAGGAAGAAGGAAGAAGACATCAAGATGGAAGTAAGCGCCGAAGCAACTCAACCTAAGAAAAACGAAGACACCATTTCAGAAGAGGACGGATTCCAAACCGTCGCAAAGAAGGGTGGAGTCAAGCGTCAACGGGTGGACGCAGAAAACACCACCAAGGACATGCCCGCACAAAAACGAGAAAGGATCCCGCCACTAATCCTCCACCGACAAGAAGATTACTCAAGGGCGATGAAGAAGCTTAAGACTGTCGGAATAACACCCAAAACGACCAGAACTACCAAGGAAGGTATCAGCGTACTCCTCAGCTCCGCGGAGGAGTACAGAACCGCAACTACTGCACTGGACGACGCCGGAGTACAGTTCAACGTGTATCTACTAGAGGAGGCAAAACCTATCAAGGTCGTTATTAAGGGCATCCCCAGGATAACGAGGTGATAGAAACCGTCAAAGAAGATCTCAAATCCATGGGATTTTAAGTACAGAAGGTCAGCCGTATGTTCGCCGGACGCGAACATAGGAAAACCGCGATGGTACTGGTCCACCTTGGAAGGAGCGAAGGGGCCAAGGAGGTCTTCAACATCAAGACCGTAGGACACCTCAGGTACGAGTGGAATCGCTCCACAAAAAGAATGGCATCGGTCAGTGCTTCCAGTGCCAACGATTCGGGCATACAACCAACGGATTCCATGCGCCACCCAGATGTGTGAAGTGTGCGGGGGCACACAACACAAGGGAATGCAAGAAGACCCGCGAAGAGGGTGAACCAAAGTGTTGCAACTGCACCGGGTTGCACACTGCGAATAACGGTGGATGTCCCGTCCACACCAGGAACATTGAGAAGGGTAACGCCCTCAAACCAGCAATAGTTAGGAAATCGGCAAGAATTGCCGAGGTCGGCATTAGCTACGCGCAGATGGCTGCAGGAAATGCAAAACAGACGCCAGAAGAACTGGAAGACGAAGACTTCGCGCTCGTAATGAAGATCGTGAAGGCTCTCCGAGCAACGAAAGGATCAGCACCCAACAAGAGGGTACGCAAAATCCGCACTCACCTAAGCGGCCGCCCCAACGATGGAATGGGATCAAGACACCGAGAGGACCTCACGTCGCAAAACTGAGGATCCTCTCCGAACACAACAAAAGCAGGTATTGGTAATTTTAATGTATTTTTTACAGGTACATCGAAGCTACGAATACCACCAAGAATCACGATAAGACGAAGATATAGAGGGCAAAGAGCCCGTAGTACCGAGAATAAATAACGATGACCGATGACCGGAGGAAACAACCACAAAGGTGTAGGTGTATTTAATGTATTTTTAACCTCAGTACCTACCTTATGAAACTAATCTGGACTGTGGATCTAGACACCTAATGTTCGTTTTTTAAGAACACTATTATAAGTATATCTATATTTTTATTTTAATTTAGATGTCTGATACTCTAAAAACATGTTATTCAATATACAGAGGAAACTAAAAAACAATTTGTGACAATTCGTAAACGAATTATTGATTCAAACCAACTTCAAACCTTGAATGTTTGGTTTCTATTTTTATTTGCATAAAAACTACATTAAAACTGTTAAGAACCAGTGACAAAAGCTAACAAAATAAAAAATAATACAAAAGTTTGGCTTCATACTCATTAAGCCAAGAAATCTTACATAATCCTAATCTTTATGAGTTGAATCACCACAAAATTCTAAATACAAAAGAAAATTCACCCTGCCAAACTTTATAAAATATTACTATCTAATAGAAATTTATTCATTGAAAAGTTTTTGTTTCAATCCTAGAGTAATCTTGTACAAGATTGAAAACTTTTAAGCTTCGGCAAATAAACTAAGTTAGAAGCAGAGAAAATCTGATTTCTAGTTAACTCAACTACTACTAAGAAACCGTTGTTAATCTTTGATTTAAGATTTTATATTTTTATTTTTGTTATAACAACTTTAAGTTCAGGAACTGATCATAACCGTATCTATGTTCCCTTACAATTTAATCCACTAATACAAAGATTACTGCTCGTAAACTTCAAAATTGCTAATATATTTTAGAATTTATGAATGTTAAAACAGCATAGTCAAGTTTGTATTTCTAAGTATTAAAGTTTTATTAGTTTATACCAATTAAAACGAGGTTTCTCTTAGAAAACATAAACTTTAAAAGCGTTAATTAATGCAATAGTACATCTCACTTGACAGTTTGGTATCACAATTTTAGATTTGGTACTTACGGACAAGTTTTTCTAAAAATTTGGGAAATAGTAAATGTATATTTTTCCTATCATACAAAACCTAATGTGACAAATTCATGACTTTTTGTACTGATGTGTTATTCCTTTAGCAAAAACCACTTATACAGGGTAAAGACAACAGAGAACACCTTTTTATCTAAAGGTGGTGTTTTTCCAGTCCGAAAAAAATTTATTTTCAATCTTCGCTTACGTAAAGTGTATAAAGTATAGCTTTATATCTTACCTATATCGACCTAATCAATTTGAAAATCAAAACAGTTCATAAGTTTAAATGTGAATTTCTGTTTGTAAGAGTAATTACACACAATGCATCAATATTGTATTTCTATCTATTTTAACATTACAAAATAGTAATGCACTATAGCTTTAACATTTAACAGGGTTTCGTTAAATTTAACTACGCACGCACACGCACACGCACACTCACTCACACACACCCACATACACTCATGCGCACAGACATCAAATTTAACATGGCTGAAAACCCAAATTTGATAAAAACCTATATACAGGGTGTCTCAAATAGAGTAGGATGGTATGGGTATCGTTCTTATTATTAAAGATAGAGATCTGGTTAAATGGGCAATATTGTGCCATTTTTTGGGCCGAGTTCCATTCCGTTGAGAAACATTTCAATTTCTGAACAGTTTCGAAATTATTTAAAAAAAAAAAAATTCGCCCTTTTCTAAAAACTCACATATCTCCGTAATTATAAAAGATATGAAAAGAATTTTCAGATCAAATTTACTTTCTTCGATGAGGTACACGATGTCAAAATGAAATTCAAGATGGCGGTTTCCAAGATGTTAATAGCAACTTTCTTATTTTAAATAGGCGCCGTATGGGGTTTTTATAAAATTAAATGGCATTTTTTTTCTCTTTTTAACGATGTATAACAACCTATGTACGAATAAAAAATTATGGGAAATATTAATTGTTTTCGTTTTAAATCAAGTAGCCACGATTAACAACAAAACAAAAGTCAAGTTGTATTGGTTTATTGGTTGTGTAAATAATTAGTATTGCTGTGTTGTATTATTAAGTGATAATTTTATAATAATTGTTTTTTCTTTAATTATTTCTAATGCAACCTTTCCAACAAATGAACAATATGATATGTTTTGTACATACATAAAGTGCTACAAAACCTCTTGTCTTGCTGCTCAAGAATATCTAACAAATTATACAGAGCGTAGGCAACCGGACATGAAAATATTTGCTAGATTCGATTCAAATATGCAGGATTATGGATGCCTTAAAAAGCTCAATAGGAACATAAACGTACACGTGGTTACTGGAGATGATGAATTAAGTTTAGCTTATGTGCAAGTAAATCCGATTATTTCTACTAGAGAAATTGTAGCTCAAGTTAATGTGTCTAAGACTATATCATCGACAATTAAAAAAAAAACACAATTTCCACGCATATAAATTACACATTGCGCAGACTTTGCAACCAAAAGATGATATCCGTAGGACAGCATTTTCTAGATGGTTTTAAATAAAACTGCAGAAAATGGTGATTTTATAAATCCGGTTTTATGGACTGATGAATTCCGCTTCTCCAATTGTGGATTATTTAATCGCCATAATGAGCACCATTGGGCACAGAAAAATCCACACTTAGTGGTTCCACGGTGCAACCAGGTTCATTTGGGCTTAAACCTTTTTGTGGTATATTGGGAATCGTTTAGTTGGTCCTATTATTTTTGATGGAACCTTAGCAGCGCAGCGTTACATGGAAATTCTGCAAACATATGCACAAAACGTTCAAATGTGGTATCAGCAGGATGGCGCTCCCGCACATAATGCTGGCAATGTTATCCGATATTTAAATGACTATTTTGATAATAGAGTAATTTCCACCAATACACCTAATCAGTGGCCAACCAGATTAGCAGATCTAACCCTCTGGACTTTTATTTATGGGGCACTACCCATACTATCCTACTCTATTTTGGGACACCCTGTATATATATATATATATATATATATATATATATATATATACATATCATTTCTCATATAAGTACGTACAAAGAGAAAACTTTGTAATCGGTTTTAATTTTCAAACACCTTTTTTTTACATATCTCGAGGTTTTGTGGCCCAAACAAAACGAAAAACAAAAATATTTTCAGAAAAACAATTTCGTGTCTGATTGTGTGTCTTTGTGTGAGTGTGCGCGATATTTTTGAACGATTAAAGTTATTGATAAAAAAAGCCATTTTTAGAAAAAAAAATTTAGTCTGTGTATGTGTGTGTGTGTGTGTGTGTGTGTGTGTGTGTGTGTGGGTGGGTATAGGTGCAGGTGTGAGTGTGGATGTGGGTGTGGGTGTGAGTGTGGGTGTGGGTGTGGTTGTGAGTTTGTGTGTGTGGGTGGATGGGTAGATACGTGTGTGCGTGCGTGCGTTCGTGCGTGCGTGCGTGCGTGTGTGCGTGTGTGTGTGTGTGTGTGTGTGTGTGTGTGTCTGTTAAAATAAAATCTAGGTCAACTTCAGTAATGAGCAAAATCCAACCAGTGGCGGGATCAGAAAACTAAAAAAATTCATTGCTTCAAATTTTACAAAGTTACTTAATTAAAATAACCAACTAATACTTTTTTTATATAGCTTCAAAGTAACAAAATTATATAATAACCAGTGGCGCACCGTTTTTAGGGCGCAAAATTGTGTATTTTTTAATTTATCAACCGGTTTTTTCTAAAGTCGATGATTGGGGGTTTTTAAGATCCCCAAGAATAAATCATTTGTCAAAATTTAAAAATTCAAAACAACGGATCAAAAATGGGAGATTATTGTCTTTATATAATTATCAACGTATTTGTTTGAAAGTCGGGTATTCGGGGTTTTTAAGATCGCTAAGTGTAAATCATTTATCAAAATTAAATATTTCAAAATGGCGGATCAAGAACCGGGGATTATCGTATTTAAAATCCGATATGACTAAAATTCAGGCATTTTGAGCTAATGATCAATTTTGCAACTTTGTTAATCTGTAAAACATTATCTAAATAAAAAAAAATGCCAGTGGCGTTTTTAGGGTGCAATGTTTTTTTGAAAGTTGGGTATTGGGGGTTTTTAAGATCGCTAAGGATAAATCATTTGTCAAAATTAAAAAATTCATAATGGCGGATCAAAAATGGGGAAGTTATGAAGTTATGAAGCTCTGAAGTTATTTATTTGAAAGCTTTTCATATTTCTGTGTAAAGTGTATTATATTTAACTATATTTTAGGTTCTTTCATCTAAGAAAACAAGTACAAATGAAATTTCATTTTAATCAAATAAAACGTTGTTTGAAATAGTGTAATAAGAGCGACATTTTAGTGCCAAGCTCAAATTTTGCTAATAGTGAAAATTTAGTCTTGTGAAACGAGATAATAAAGGGTCCTACGTCTTAGCTCCCGTCTTCTACTGTACCTAAATGATTTATATTACAAAAAATATTAAAATGGAGGAACAAAATGCTTCCTAGATAACGCATTTTAAAAATATTTTCACAAATACAGGGTGGGCCATAAGTCCATGGCAACACAAACATATGTTTTTTAACCGAACACTCTATAGATTATTGCAGAATTAAATTCTCCTCGCTTCCTACATTACCTCAACAAAATTTCAGCATCTTTTACTGAATACTTTAAAAAATATGACAATTTCTTTGTCTGAATGGACATGTGTTGGTTACTCTCTAACTTTCAAGAACAAACGAAGTTAATTATTATTTGTAGTAGTGATATTTTATGTATATGGGCTATTGTTTATACAGATGGCTATAAGAAATGTCGGAAGACGTATACAGTATGGTTCAAATCGAGAATCGTAGATTTTCTCGAAATTTTCAAATAGAACACCCTAAATTTTTCATCGGCATGGGATAGTTTATTTGCTACTCTATCAATGTTATTTAACATTACTACCCAAACCCACTCGTTTTTTAGCTAAATTCGTCTTTATCCGAAACTACCCGTTATTAACCAAAACTAGGTGTAAAAGTTATCTCTTTTAAAGGGGGCACCTGCATAGTTTATTCCCATATTTGTAATTGTACTGATATGTTTTAAAGTTTCTGAGATATTCAACAAAAGTTGTTATTAGACATAGCAAACTTATGAATAGTTTTAGTTCAAAATTATTGTGAAATCGTTGACGTATGTATAAATACAGTTTTGATGTCAACTTAGCATCACAAAATCTATGATCGATGTGTCTTCAATTTCCTTGCACATCTGAAGGCGGTTTTGAAAAGACCTTGCTACTCTTCTTAACATGTCGGACGTAATACTCTCAAACGCGTTCTTTCCTCTTTGTTGCATATTTTTTTGTGCAGTTGTCGGCTGTTGGCAAACAATTTCCTTAACATATCCTCACACAAACGAAAGTTTAGTTAAATCGGGAATCGGGGTGGCCAGTTACGCAGCGCTCCCCTGCCGATTCAACGATTTGGAAAGAATGCATTAAGATGATCCCTGGCGGGAATGGAATAATGGATGAGCGCTCCATCGTGTTGCAGTCACATTCCGTTCCCCATGGTTATTGGCAAATTTGCATAAAAAATCAAGATACATAGCTTCATCCAAATGCACGTTAAAACTAGGTCCAATAACATGTTTACCAATAATTACGCCCCAAACATTTATTGACCATTTGTTGATAGTCAACCTACCTGAAGATCCTTTGATTCTGATCTCAATTTTAAGTTAAGTCAACTTTATGTTGAGCCCAATTGCAAAATACGACACGTTGCTCCAGATCGATATCAAATTTTCATGTTCATGTAACCGGGTATGATACGGATAAAAACGCTTATCTTTCAAAATCCTTTCTATCCTTCGTTCACTAACACCTATATCAGAACTAATTCATTTTTGACTAACTGGAAGATTTTGAGTAACAAATAACATAACAGACAATTCACTTTCTTCACTTCGAGCGGGTGAACTCTTAACTACTTTTATATGGTCTACATGTCCCGTTTGTCCCGTAAGTCTTTGTATGTCTTCGTTAGGGATAACGTTCTGCATAAACTCGACCTGCCAGAAAAGAGTTTCTTTGGTATTCGCCTAGTGTAAAAATCATTTCTGGGAGCTTATCTTTCTGCTAATCCATCACATGTAACACTTTTATCAGCAAAAACCACTTAAATGAATAATTACCGCTTAAAAAACACGTAACTAACAATGTACAAAACTTATAGTTGGTACGTAAATTGAAACGTTAACGTTTATTTATTTGAGTTACCACGAACTTTTTTCCATGGTCAGCCATTAGATACCTTATTTTATTTTTCATAAGAAGGTATGCTAATGGTAGGTTTTTTTACTCATCTTAGTTTACTGTTCAGGTCTAACGTATATTAATGTAGTAGAAGAGCATATTAAAGAAAAATCTAGTCTGATTATAAAAATACCATTTATATATTAAAATTTGTTGTAAATGGTATTATTAATATTATAAATCTATGTATGATAACAGATTTTGATGAATATCTCTGAAACTTTGAACTTTGCTTAATAAAATGGATAGAGAAGGGAATAAGCTATCCCGTTCTAATGAAAAGTACAGGGTGCTTCATTTGAAAATTTCGAGAAAATCTACAATTCTCGTTTTGGACTATACTGTATACGACTTCCCATATTTCGCGCAGCCATAAACCATATACATAAATATCCTACGAAAAATAATAATTAAATTCGTTTGTTGTTGAAAGATACAGGGTGATCGACACATGTCCATTCAGACAAAGAAGTTGTCATATCTTTGAAAGCACTCTGCATGTAATGTTGAAATTTTGTCGACGTAATGCACGAAGCGAGGAGATTTCATATTTGGAATAATATATACGCTGCGCCGTTTAAACATATATAAGTTTGTGTTGTCATGGACTTATTGGCCACCCTGTATTTGTGAAAATACTTTTAAGATGTGCTGTCCAGCAAGCATTTCATTTCTCCATTTTAATATTTTTTCTTATATAAATCATTTAGATGTAGTAGAAAACGGGGGACTCTTTATTGATTTCACCTTTGAATATAAAAGTTTATATACGAAGATCTAACTAAAAATAAAATAGAGGATATTCTTTTGTCAGATAAAGTATCATGTACTGCTTTCGGTAGGTAATAAGGTGAATATTTGGTAATAGATTTCACTGTAGTTCAATTTATGCGTGAGTTATAGTGATTGTTCATTAGACCAGTTTTATATGCTCATTGCAATTAAAATGTTAAACTCTTAAAACAATATGTTTTCTTTTGATTTACCAATAATAACATTCGTGATTCAAAGGTTGTGAAGGAATTTGTAGCTAACATTTATTGTGGAATCTCAACGTCTATACAAGTAAGGGAAGGTTATAAACGTCTCTCTTGTAAGATGTATCGTGGTGTCTATTGCTTAAATATCTTTCACGCACTGAAGTTATTTTAAGATTTTAGAATTAATACGTCTCCTTTGCTTTACGTGAGTAAAGGTTTTTTTTCAGTGTCAGAGAAGAACAAGTTTCCTATAGTTTCCTTTTAAGGTTTTAATTTTTTTTGTCCTAGATTCATATGAAAGGTGTTTGTTTTTATATTTGACTTTTCTTTTTTGTGCAGTTCGAACCGCTTTTTCCTTTTATGTGAAGCTTCATGTTATTGTATCTGTACATAACTACTAATTGAGATGATTTGAAACGAAAATTGCTTTTCCAGCCATCCTTACAATTAGCTGAGTATGTAAAGGTGGTAGACAAGAGAATATGTGTGTTAACTTGTAAGAATGCTAATTGTATTACCCAAATAAAGAAAGTATTTACAAGGAAACTCATTTATTAAAGAATTCATAAATCATAATAACATGTAAGAAGTGTAATCCTAGTAAATTTATACTTTCTTTATAACAACTTACGCAGGAAATACTACCGTAATATTAGTTCGTTATATTTTATTATCGCTATTAAGTGAAAATGTAATTTTACACGATTTAAACTCATAATTGCAAATACTTATTCTAGATTTGACACTTTGACTAATTTTTAAAACTTCGTTGACGTTTTATTTTTACCGAAACGTATAGATTTTGTATAATTTATGTAGCAGGAGTTTCAATAGCTTCATACTTTTCAACTTTGTATTTCAAATTTGACTTAAGTTTGTTCGTTTTTTTGTTTTATGAAGTATTTTGAACTAGAAGTGTGAAATTTGAACATCTAGTGGCATCACATTTTTTACAATTAAACAAAATTTTACGACGGATTAACTAAAAGCCCTTTTGCTAAGCTTACTTTGGTTTAGTTATTTTTGGTTGCCATGAATGTGTCGGGGATAGTGCGTAGGTTCTTTAGAATCAGAATTAGCTACCTTTCTCCACACTGTGGAATGAACAATAGATAGGTTCTATACACATATTGCCTTTTGGTTACAAAACTACTCATTATCTCAACATACAATATGTAATGAAAAGGAATGATGTAACAGGATTAGCCCAAAAACAACACAACTAAATTACAATGATTTAACCCTATCAGCAGTGAATATACATACAATATATTTCAGAGATTTTATCCTAATATTTGATCTCCGTATATTATTTAGCATATAATGTGTTAATTCTTATGCAAGATATATCCGAGATTTTGTGTTTATTACAAAAAGACGTAAAACCAATATTTCTTTTTGAGATATAGTGGATGTTTGCCAAATATTTCCTAACAGCTTATTGTAATATAATGTATCAAATTTGCCACAGTTTTATGTACATTTTCCAACAAATATTTACAAGCAAGATTTAAAAATATGTTTATAAAAAATTAGAATACTGATACAAAGGAAGAATCTAAATACAATTAAGAAATAAAATTAATAAGCTTTAACTGTGTACTGATTTCCATTCCATTATTACCGGTGCTGTGCACCGAAACTTCGTATGAACAAAACTGCTTATAAGAAAAATTATACGTATATTTCAAAATAAACGTCTTCTCTCTCACTCTCTTGTATACCATGAGAAGTTTCATAAACCGAGCCTAAGGAGAGTGTTGCAATTTTCCCAGGTCTGATACAGCGCTTTCTTACCGAATTTTGAATAAAATTTTGCAATATAGAAAAATAGTTTAAATATAAGTTGTAGATAGAGTAATTTACAACAATGTTTGTAAAATAACTTCTTTTTCTATAATTTATATTTTATACAGATATTGTTAAAACAATCGCCTGATTACCGCAACTCGGTAATTAAGCATTAGATCACACAATTGTTTATACAAAAGATGTGTAGAATGATATTTGAAACAATTTATAACTTTAAAAAAAATTGTGTAAAATAAATATTTACGAAAAAATTGTAAAAGGACTTCAACTGCCCATCTTTAAAGTGACCTTTCGGCTATCCAGATTATACCCAAAATCCAATAAGAACCGCATATGTAAAAAAATCACTAAATACCAAGTCGGACCAGCCGTTCTTGAGATACCGTGTTTACATATGGACGGCCCCAGGACAGTAATTTTTTTTTGCTTAATTATAATGTACTCCAAAAAAAAAATACGGTGTTAACATTTTCGGTTTTGAATTTGTCGCATAACTCCCTATCTTAGTTTATGAGACATGGAGTAAAATTTATTAAATTTCTCTTGCTTTATGTAAAGAATATATTTAAAAAAAATTTAATAGTTCCTAGAATCCCTTTCCACGGGTTTTTATTCCACCGGGATTTTTTTCTAGGTTTTTTATGCCCCGGTTTTTTACTACTGCACTTTATTCTGCCTTTGTTATAGATACCCGTGTATTTAGAATTATATACTCGTGTGGAATGCATACTTATGTAATATTCAATTCAATTCAACAAAGTTTATTAAAAATTTTAGATATTAACAATTCATTTTGTATATACACATCACACTTAAAACTAAAATATGTGTATATTGTTGTGTTGGTGGTGCGCTGCTCAGGAATCTTCTTCCTCTTCAGCGCGTGGATTGTAGAGTTGTTGGGTTGTGGGTCGTATGGATTGCCAGTTGACCGTGTTGTGCTTAGAATTTTGGTCGTTCGTAAAAAAAAAAGAAGTGTTGTGGAGATGTGGTGTTGTTGGATGTTGGAGATGTGGACTGTCCTGTTGTCGCTCGGTTGTGGCTGGTTGTTGATGCCCTGCGTATCTGAAATATATAGAAACATGTGTTAGTTGTGCGAAACATTGTCGGTGTTAGCAGAACAGAATAAATTAAATTGTCGATACTATATACTTATCTGGGGCACCAGACTTCGCTCCGGACCTTTGTGTGATTACCCGAAAAGGGCAACCACCTCTGAACCGTGCGTGAGGATCACTCCCCACAGGTCCATCGCAATTTGCGCCTGAACGAGCGCCGCTGCCACCTTACGGATGACAGGTAGGGCCTTCTCCATATCGAGACCTCCGAGGAGGCCCAATATGGCGTCGAACCCTAAGGTGGGTTGGGCAGGGGGGGTAACGACAGCGGCGGGAGCCGTTATCGGTACTTCCGCCTTCTCAACCTTGCCTGCTGTCGCTCGGGCGTAACTGACACCGGTCCGGGTTGAAGAAGGCGCCGCCGTAGGCACGTCGCTGCTCGTTCTCTCGAACCGTAGATCGACCAGTGACGGTATCGCTGGTGGTGCCTGGAGCTCCCGGAGATCCTGGGCCGTCGTCGGTGACAGCAGCTCTCCCCGAGCTACCCTCTCCTCCAGGTACTGCTGTTGCGGCTCCTGTTGATGCTCTGCTCCATCGTCGTGAAAACGACGGTATCTTTGTTTACCAAATAGACTGGCTAGTTGATCTAAAGTTGATGTTTTCGAGTCGAGACCTCAATCTCGAATGTAAATATTTTATGTTAATTCTACACGTATAGATTTAATTTCTGTTGTTGCGTAGAAATGTATAATTACAAATTTTGAAAAAAAGAAGTAAATGTTTAATCTCCGACTTTTCGTGATTATTTGATTATTCACAACGTAGTTTTTGACTATGATAGCAAAACATTTTTTACTGAGAGACATGTAAATTCTATTATTCCAGGAAGGGTACATTTATCAACCTTTTTAATTCTACTACCTCCTTTGTCGGTGCTAGTCGTTGTTGTATCTCCAACCCCCTGTTGTAATGTTACGTCTTTTGCATCTTTTGTTTAGATATAATTATGATTAAAAATCAATGAGATTTCAATTTGTTTTAATAAGTATTTTTTAAAATTGGTAATTTTTGAATATGCATGTTGATTTGAGTTTGATAGATACTTACTTCATCACATTCTAATTACATAACAATTTACATAATTACATGTTTTGGTACATATAATCTGACATATGTGCTAAAGGTTTTACACTATTAAAGTGGACTTTATTTCTTTCGTTTCTCTATTGTTCTGTAGATATTATTTTGGTACAGTATATCCTGGAGAATAATTTCAAATGTATAAAATGACAACCGCTTAAAAATTAAAATTTGTTTTAACGATTGCTTACTTAAAAAACGTCTGCAAGATTTAAAGAAAATTTTTTTTTTACATTATTTATATTTTTCAAAGTATACAGAGACATTTTTTTAACTCTGATCATAGACCACGTTCAGTTTTAAAACGACAGTGTCAATGTAATGCTAAAATTCGACCGTCATGGCAATTTGATTCTTTCAATAATCAAAGATTTAATAGTAATTGATGCGTCGTGACGAATCATCACAAAATAACGAGGAGATGCCACGTTATTACTGATCAAATGAAGCAATGTATTATGTTATGGTGAAGAAGAATGAATATTTTCCATTTCACAATTTTTTCCCGATTTTCAGTCTCAAAAGTTTAAAATGAGTTTAGATTCAAACCGTGTAAATTTAGAAACCTCACAGAAGAGGATCAAAATAGAACATTTTTTTTGTAAACTAATATTTAATACACTTAACAACAATAAACAACGGTTAGTAAAAAAAATTAATTAAGAAGTTGTTTCCTGCTTAATTAAGTTACACGATTAGAGTAATATTTTATTTCAAAATGAATGAATTCTGGTTAACCGCATGTTATTCTTTAGTGATTTTTAAATTTTTTAATTGGATTAAAAATTGCTCCAATTGATGGGATTGGTCTATAGGGATAATGTACTGAAAATAAATCTCGCACGATCCGTACACTATTGCCAGCATGATACCACTGCACTATTTGAATACTTTCTTGAGTTGAATACATTTCATGTCAACAGTTTTTGATATTTTGTAAAAAACGCTTCAATGCAATTGTTACATTCCGACAGGATCAAATTGCCCTGACGGTCCAATTTTAGCATTGCGTTGACACTGTCGTTTTAAAACTGAACAGGGTCTATGTTCAGAGTGAAAAAAAATGTCTATATGTGAAACATATAAAAAGTGCTGCACCCAGCAAATACTTAAAATTCTTGTCTTTATTATTAACAAGTACAAATTATTTTAAATTTTAATTTAATGATGAATATGAAAAATTTTGATTATTCCAGATCGACTAATATCCTGGAATATTAAAATCTGTTATTTGCTGTATCTATTATAAATTTAATGTCACTCTCAGATGCATTTTTAGGTAGGTAAAAATATTTGGTACTCCTACCAATAAATGAGTTGAAAAATACACTCGTCAAATTCTTTTTTATAAAAATTTGAAATATTTCTTTAACCTGTTGATTTCGAATTAAAAATAATTCTTATAGAGATTAACAACCTTTCGTAAACATAAAATTTAAAATTTATAATAAGTTCAAAGGTAAATAAATAATTAAAAATTAGTATTAATTTTATTAAATACATAAATAAAAGTTAACCTCGTGTAGGATTTGAACCTACGACCTGTACTTTTCTAAAGTACTGCGCCAACCAACTGCGCTATCGAGATTCAAGCCCCAATCGATGTAAATTGTGTTTTTGTGTGTGCAGAACTAATGTAGATTCTAAATATAACGAGATTACAACCAAATTACTTATATTAATGGAATGTGAGCCTGTAATATCGCAAGTATTCATACATACCAAAGCAACTTGACTAATATTAATTTATTATAAGTTGTGTTATGAACGAATAAGGTCAAAGGTAACTATGTAATTAAAAATTATTATTAATTTTATTAAATACATAAATAAAAAGTTTACCTCGAGTAGGATTTGAACCTACGACCTGTACTTTGCTAGACTACCGCGCTAACCAACTACTCTATCGAGATTCAAGCCCCAATCGATGTAAAGTTTGTCTTTATGTATGTAAACCTTTTTATTCATGTATTTAATAAAACTAATAATAATTTTTAAATAAAATTTAAAAATTCAATTCAATAAAGAAATGTATGAATAGGGTACTAAATCAGCTTAACGAAACAAATTATTACTGCGTTGGGGTAAATCTTCAAAAAATGAGTCAGGTCTCTACGTACGTCTATGAGTTATTATACTTAATTGTCCTTTAAGATCACAATGAAAACTTTGTGTACGCTACAAAGTTGGTCATTAGTTTACCTGTTTTTTAGAAATATAACCTCAACAACAGCACGATAATCCTAAAATAATCAGTTATACGGTATATTTGAAAACTATTCGCCCTACAAGACATTTTCCTTTCAACAGTTGCACTGCAAGAGTTTTTTATATTTGCGGTTGAATTTTTTAAGTGCGGTTAAAAGCAATTCTACTGAATAAGGCAAGCGTATTTTGAAGCTTTTATAAATCCTTGTATTTATATTTATTTCCAAGCATGTCTTCCAAGTAATAAAAATTCCGCATGCAGTACATCACATGTATATCTGCAAATGTACGATTTTTCACAATTATAGTAAATACTTACATGCGAATTGTGGGAATAGGTAAGGTTCAAAACTATTTATCAAATGTACACCATTTAAATATGAAAGAAATTTTAAATTTAAAAAAGTCAAATTTAAAACAGTTTTTTTTGGAATAAAGTTTTAATACATGCATTTTTTTTTTCAGAGGCTACCAGACGACGACTCACAACAGCTTCTGAGGAGCAAATAAGAAAGATAAGGAAGTCAGTTGCACATTATCTAGCCACCTCAAAGGATCTGTTAATTAGAAAAGAAAAAAAAATTTATTTAATGTGGATAAGTTTAGAATATGTATGTTTCAAATACGGACTAACTTGAATTAACCTGAACATTTTAATGTACCTATCTACATTTGTTGTCATAAAATTTCAGTTGAAATTAATTTAACAATATGCATTAAAACCACTCAATTCTCAAAATATAGAATACTTTGCGAGTTTATGATTTTATTGGATCTACGGTTTTATAGTTAGGTACAGAGTTACAGTTTTGTACTATCCAGAATTACAATGTTTGAATAATTCGTTAGAATAATGTTGTACGTACGTTTGAATATCCAATAAGTTTTTTATAATAAATTGTTTAGATTTAGATTTTTATGTAAATTGTTAAATAACTTTTTAATAAACTGTCGTTTAAAGGACTTATTATTTGTAAGATACATAAATTACACCACAGAAACATCCAGGATAAGTGTGTACTGCGTGGACTAATGGAAATTTGTATCTGTATCACCAACCGTTCTGCAGATACCGTCACTTTAGTACCAAAATAGAGTTAACTTTCGAACCACGATGCGAGCGTTGTCGTCACGATTTTATAAATCTGTTTATACCACCGACTATTAATAATAGTCTACTAACAAACAAACTGGGAAATTTTTCCAAAACATGTAAAAAACTAAACAGAATAATTAACTTACGTGAAATGTAATTTTTCTCAGTTTTTTTCAAATGCAATATCCTGTACATTTTTCACATTTCGATTCCCCGTGAAAAGTAGATAATAGGTTTCATAGCCACAAGACGGATCCTACTTGAGATATTGACGCTTAATTAAAAAGATATTAACATACAGACGAACAAATGAAACATAACCCAGAGCAAATAAGAAAAACGAATGGTAAATAAATTCTTTAACTGATAGGAAAACTTAATTAATAACTAAACAATAAATTAATTCTCTACACCTAAAAATAAGTTGAACAAGTAAACCCATAAATTCAAATTAAATGTTCAAAATGCTGATCACGCCTAGCTAAACACTTTGCAATTCGCTCGGTAAACGAAAGATTCACTCGCAACAACATTAGAGGCGAAATGGATTGAAACGCAGCTCTAGTTATATTTTTCATATCTTCGCTTGTGGTGGGAGGATGTTGGTAAACTTTTTCTTTAACGTAGCCCCAAAGGAAGAAATTAAGGGACGTAAGATCCGGTGATCTAGCTAGCCAGTTTTGCACACCACCTCGTCCTATCCACCTCATCGGATAATTTATATCGAGATATTGCCTAACGTTGATTGCATAATGTGGAGAGGCGCCATCCAGTTGAAACCACATCGTACGAATATTATCTACCTCGATATTTTGCAAAAGCTCGGGTAAATCATTTTCCAAAAACTGTAAATATCTTTCGCTAGTGTAAAAAAAGAAAGGGCCAACCCCATCAAAATTGGTTACACCACCTCACACATTAACTGACCAGCGGTGCTGGTTATCAACAACTCTTAAGATGTGTGGATTAGTATCTGAAAAGTGATGATAGTTATGTGTATTAATTTTGCCATTATTGTGAAAAGTTGCCTCATCCGTAACTAGAATGTTATTAACAAAATTGGGTTCTTCATTGACTTTAGTAGTTACCCATTTGCAGAAAGATTCACGATTTTGAAAATCTATTTCACTTAAAGCTTTATGTTGCTCGATATGATAAGGATGCAATTTGTTTTTTGTAATAACGCTGCTAACTGTATTTCTATTTAGGTCTAGGTGTGTACTCAGCTCTCTGGCACGAATTTGCGGATTTTGAGATACCACAACTTGAAACTCAATTTCTTCATTTGGACTTGTTTTTGCACGCCTGAGATAACCCACACTTCCAGAATCTATAAATCTCTAAGCTACATTCATAAGCGATTCTTTCCGCGACTGTCTTCTGTCTGGGTACATTCACAGTACAAACGGGTAGCCAGCGAAGCATTTCTTTGGGCTTCGCCGTAAATAAAGATCACATCGACCATTTCTTCTTTGAAAAAATTAATTTCATACAAAAATGACAAAACGACAATTAAAAAATACACAAACCAATGGAACAATATTTTAATGACTATACAAACGTCAAAACAATAGATGCAATTGTTCCTCTTTATTGCTATCGGCTAGCCTACCTAATATGTTTTGTTGAATTCTATTGTCATAGTAAATTTATATTTTAGAAAAAAAAAGGAAAAGACCACGTATTTCATTCCCTCCCCAAGGGGGAGGGCGAGATTTCCGAGCTCCTTCGGCCACAATCATGGATTCCCAGCATACATACATACATTACACACACACACAATATATATATATATATATATATATATATATATATATATATATATATATATATATATATATACGGGTGAATCTTATCTAATCCGCCAAAATTAAAGGCGTGCTAGAACTCATCATTCTAAGCAAAAAAGTTCATATGTACATGGGTCCGGAAATGCTTCGTTTCCGAGATACAGGGTGTCAAAGTTGAAAAAAAAAATCGCGTTTTCTTCAATACCTTTCGACTGTTTCGAAATAGTTTCATGAACTTTCGTATACGGGGTTTTTTTGGCATGACAAATTCAAATTTGTGGTCCATTTAGTTGTCGTTTCTAGAGGGCGCCAGCGGCAACGATTTCGACCCCTTTAAATCGTAGCAATTTTTTTTGCTACACTGTATGTCATTTTGGACTAGAAAAATCGATTCTCCTATCTTTTCTTCTAAAAAAAGGTTTATCTTAGTGATGTCGCTAGGAGCAACCCTTTCCGAGAAAAACGCTTTTAAAACTCATGATGCATACACATTTTCGGAGGGTATTTTTTTGACAGGTTTATCAATAGGAATTTTTAATTGTTACTAAGTAACTTACTTGTTTACTTATGTACTTATCTGTCTCTTTGCGTTCATTGATAATAAAAGTTTAATAAAAAATCCATAATTAAATACGATAGAATGCCTAGACATACAACATGTATACCTTTAATATTAATTTTTCTTTTTAATGTCTTTTCTCGAAAAGGGTTGCTCCTAGCGACTTCACTAAGATATACCTTTTGTAGCAGAAAAGACAGGAGAATCGATTTTTAGTCCAAAATGGCATACAGTGTAGCAAAAAATTGCTACGATTTAAAGGGTCGAAACCTTGCTGGCGCCTCTAGAAACGACAACTAAATGGACCACAAATTTGAATTTGTCATCCCAAAAACTCCGTATACGAAATTTCATGAAACTATTTCGAAACAGTCGAAAGATATTGAAGAAAACGCGATTTTTTCAACTTTGACACCCTGTATCTCGAAACGAAGCATTTCCAGACCCATGTACATATGAACTTTTTGCTTAGAATGATGAGTTCTAGTACTTCTTTAATTTTGGCGATTAGATAAGATTCGCCTTATATATATATATATATATATATATATATATATATATATATATATATATATATATATATATATATATATATATATATATATATATTGAAATGTTATATTTATTATTTTAATTTATATTATTTAAATTATTATGATTACGGATCTCAATGGGGAAAGGGTTCTAGGATTTAGTTGAAGATAATATATTTTGTATAAGAAATATCCTATACTAAATTGAATTTGACGTATAAAATTTGCTCTGAATAAGTTTTGCTTTCTAACGCATGCGTTACTGACTTTAAGTGTAAAATAATTAAAACTGTCAAAATGTCAAATAATTAAGAAATTTTAATGTTTGGATCAAAATGTGAAAATTTAGAAAAGAAAAGGAAATGATTTGCTTCACAGGTGTTTACACAGGTAAATAATTGAAAATTCTTAATTAATAACATATAACAAATATTAATTGCAGGGAAATACCAATAACAGGGTTATAAAAAATTTTAAAACTCACAGATACAATCCTTCCTGTCGATTGAAAGATGTCTTCAAACTTCAGCTGGAGGCAGGCAATGTTCACTCGGATGTTGTTGTTACGAATATCCAACTGCTATCTCGGTTCTCGAAGACTCCAACCTCCAAACTTCAAGATGTTTTCTTTTCCAAAAACGGCAACCTCCAAACACTTATTTACTATGGTAACTTTTATTAAAATTGGTTTTAAATCCTTATGACTGATTTCGTTTAAAATGTATTATTAGTATCCAAGATTTTTGTTAACACAATTTTATTTTAGTTACCGAAAATATAATATTTATTTAAGAGGAATTGTCCGGATAAATAAAACAACTTTTCACCAAATAAAAATGAAATTTAATTTGGTATATCAGAATTATTTTAAATCGGAAAACATGAAAACAAATTTTCACAAAATCGTGACATCAATTAATCGTACAGCAATGATTTATTAACAACGACAGGTATCGGTGACCGAACTATTTAAATTTTGACCGAAGTTATAAAACAAGTGCTCTCGAAATTATTCGTACCGTAAACTTTCTCGACGAAAATAAATTAGGTTACGTAAACACTAAATTAGCAACACTGTTTTAATCTTTTCACTTTTGAACAAAAACTGAGAGAGAATGACTTCCTGAGCTCTTGCTTTTATAGGTTTCTGGTTGCTACAGAAATTTCAATTTTTTACAGCCATATTGCAAAATTTACAAAGAATGTGATTGGCTAATCAAAATTAAGAATTGTACAAAATGGAATTTTGGCCGTAACTTTCTTATACATGGTCGGAAATGAAATTTAAAAACAGAAATGAAAACTATGTGAAATTTCGAATAAAAGGACACCGAATAAGCAATAAATCCTACCACTAATAAACGAAACAACTTAATCTAATCAAAATAAGCTACTAACTATACACCTTACAAGCTACACTAAAATTACTTGAAAATGGAATTCTGAGGACAATTTACATAAGAAAACATATCTTTTAAATTCGAAACATTTACTTTAATGAAAATTTTAAGTTTTGTAAATTTGTCTAGAAATCACCTTAGATTTAGCAAATTTTGCGGATAAAACGCTGTATCCTTATAAAAACTTATTTATATTGTGAAAGAACATCTATTATTTGCTTTAAGAGCAAAAACTAAATCTAATAATATGGAAAAAGTATAAAATTATGTGAAAAATCTAAAATTTACAACGTAACCATACTTAAATTTTAAATATGAAATAAATTCATATTAAAATATGTTTTTAACACTTAAAATGTTATGTTTAAGGTTTGTACAACTTGTCTTTATTGTTCACACTACTTATTTGCAATGCATAATGTTATTTAATCTTGCATTGAAAAATCTCATCGTCTAACACTGTTTTGGGATTTTTACACTATAAATTGTACGGCACTATAAATGTTTGTATGCCAAAATGTTCTAAATGTCTTTCTTGTTGTGAATCATATATTATAAGTTTTGTCACTAATTCACTAACAAAATGTGTCGAAAATTGTCTAAACTATCCATATTATAACCCTTTTAACAAAATTTTTGTATTTCCTGCTTTTAAAAACTAAACATACCTTATCCCTAACATAATCCTAACTACATAGTCCATGTTTAAACACCTGTGAAATGTCTACTTGCCAAATTAACTTTGAAAAATTGAATTTTATTGTAAAAATTGCACTACTAAAATGACTCTACGAAAATGGTGATATTTAACATCTTTGACAATTTAGGTAGCAACAAATTGCTTTTTATGATGAAACCAAACTTAGCAAATGATATTCAGATCAATTTATACCAAATAAATTTATTTTAAACACATCGTGAACCATATTTATGTAAAATTGTGTCTCGCACTTGTATCGAGCCAGAAATTACCCCTTTTTATGACCCAAATGTCATGTAAGCTGTCCGATACTTCTATTACCTCTTTCTAAACATCTCAAATTCCCCAATTTAAGAATGAAGATATTTTTGTACAAGAAAATATTAAGTTCTTTAATTGACCTACCTATTAAAATTAAATTTTGAAATATGGATAAATCATGGAGATATGAAATTTACCTCTACTACTACCATCCTTTATATTGACTAATTCATATGTAGTACCCCCAAAACATTTTTTTACCCTATACGGACCTTCATATGGTAGTAAGAGTTTTGCACACATTTTTCGTGCTCTATCTGCAACTGTTAAACGGCGTATGATTACTAAATCTCCTTCCTTAAATGTAACCTTCTTTTTAATTTTGGCAGAATGTTTCTTTTCATAATTATCTAAAATCTTCCACAATCTTTCTTTGACTTCTTGGAGCAAATTTTCAACTTCAATTTCTTCTTCTTGTTGCCTCCAGGGTCTTTCTGGTATAATCTTCTTTATTAATGTTATCGGAGCTACCTGTGTTCTAACATTCGGTACTTCATTGATGCACTTCTCTATGACCTTAAGATACTTCACCCAAGCATTATGTTTCTCATACGTGAATATTCTTAAAATTTAATCACTTCTTTGATATATCTCTCGGCTGGGTTGCCTTGAGGATGTCTGATCGAACAGAAATATATCTTTATTCCCATCTCTTCGAACTTCTTTACAAATTTGGCAGTTCTGAAATAAGTGGCATTGTCGGCTAATATAGCTTTTGGCTTTCCTGTTTCTTTCATAAATTTCTCGATAGAAATCGTAGCTTGTCTTGCTGTGCATTCCCTGCTAGGGTATAATTTTATAAATTTAGAAAAAATATCGACGATTACTAATATATTTTTATATCCGTTCTGACCAGGTACTAAATTTCCAATATAGTCAATTGCTATTATTTCTAATGGTTTACTCACTTTTATACTTTTGACAAGGTTGAAATTAGTGTGGTTCTTCTCTTTAGCTAATATGCAAAGCTCACATTTATTTATAATATTCTTGACATATGTTAAATCCTTCTTTGCATAGAAATTTTCTCTAAAATTAACCAAGTTTTCCTAATTCCTAGATGTCCGTACGTTTTGTGTAAATCCGTTATGATAAATTTTGCTATATCTTCATTTACTACAACTAACTTTCCTGTATTAAAACTTTAATGATTCTACCATTCAAAATACAGTAATCCTTATATATTTCTTCTTTAGATTCCAAAATCTTCTTTTAAGTTCTAAAATTGCGTTGAGTTTTGTAAATTTCTTAATTCTTGTGCCAAAAAGTAGGTTTAATTTGTTCAAATGCGCATAAAACTCTATTTTCCTTAATGTCTATATTATCCTTCCTGCTTAACGCATCTGCTACCACATTATCCTTGCCTGGTCTATGAGATATGTCGAAATCATACTCCTGCAGAAGTAACGACCAATGGTACATCCTATGATTCTTAAAATTAGTTGTTTTCATAAAAGTTATTGCAGAGTTGTCAGTTTCAATTTTGAATTTGTTGCCTAATAGATAAATTTTAATTTGTTTACTGCGTAAACAATGGCCAGTAATTCCTTTTCTGCTGTAGTGTATTTGATCTCATGCACTTTTAAAATTCTCGAAAGAAAACAAATGGGTACTTCTTCGTCTCCTTGTTTTTGACATAATTCTGCTGCTATTGCATAGAAAGATGCATCTGTCCTGAGTATAAATGGTAACTTAAAATTAGGGTGTCTTAAAATCATATTTGTAAACAAACTTTCCTTAATACTAATAAATGCTTCTTCTTTTCTTCTATCCCAACTCCAACGTACGTTTTTCTTAACAAGTCTATCAAAGGAATAGATAATTCAGCATATCCGGAAATGAACTTACGATAGTAATTAACTACCCTAAAAACCTCTCAACGTTCTTAAATTTTTAGGACGAGGATATTCTTTATTTCGGCCAATCTACTATCATTTAGTTTTACTCCCGTCTGCCCTATTTCATAACCCAAGTACATGACTTCTCTCATAAAAAAGTAACATTTTTCTAAATTTAATTTTAGACCATTTGTGGCTAAAGCTTCCATGATTGTTTTGATGTGTAGACAGTGTTCTTCTTCGTTCTTACTAAATATTAGAATATCGTCTATGTAGTGCATACAGAAATGTTCGAATCTATTTAAAATTTCTTGCATAGCTCTTACTAATGCAGCAGACGAAGAACTAAGTCCGAAAGGTACCACTTTAAATTGGTATATTTCTCCTTCGATACTAAACCCTGTGTACTTCCTACACGACTTTTCCAAAGGTATTAGCCAAAATGAATTCTTAAGGTCTAATTTAGTAAAGATCTTTTTCTCCCAAATTTTACTAAGGAGCACGTCCATATTTTGTGGCGTTTCATATTGAGGTTTAGATCTGGAATTGAGCTTCCTTGCATCAAGGCACAGTCTAATGCTGTCATCTTTTTCTTTACAACAACCAACGGATTTAGATAACTGGTCTTTGATCTTTCTATGATACCATTTTCTAGCATTTCATTAATTTCTTTTAACCTGCTCTTCTGGCGTAGGAATAGGATATATTTTGTTATGGAACGGAGAATCGTCTGTCACTTCAATTTTATGTACATATTTACTTGCTACGCTAGGTTCTTCATTTATCAACACCAAATTTTCTTGTATAATGTTTATAACTTCTTGCTTGTAACCAATGTGATTGATATCGAATTGCTCATCCTTTATAATTCTTTCCACCTTCAAATACTGGATATGCGGTTTATATAAATTTAATCTTTTATTGTAGGGCTGTACCCAGTTTAATTCATCTTTACCAATTCTTATCTTCATATGTTGCGCATCGATAATCAATTTTAATTGCTTAATCAAATCCATTCCGATTATTAACTCCATTTTTAAATTGTTAGTTATAAACCATTGTGTTTGAAAAATCTGTTCCCCTACCTTAGCTTCAGTATGTAGCATCCTATTTATAGTGCTAAGCTTCTTATCCGTAGCTGCCATAACTTCTATTTTGTTTATTCTAATGATCTCATCTTTAAATAAATCGTTATTCTCTACGATGATCTTTTCCTGTATTAATGAAATTTCTGATCCGGTATCAACTAATCCTAATAAATTTAAATTCTTAATTCTAATGTTAACGAAAGGTAATAAAATGTTTGCAGTTTCTGGTTCTGAATTTTGTTCAATTTCTAAAAATTCCGTAGGATGTTGGTAGTTTGTCTTTACATTGTTGACAAGGAAGCTCGTATTTAAAAATTTTGAACGGTGATCTTGTCAAAGTCCTTTGTGTGTTCTTTTCTTCGTCTTGGGATGCATGTACGATAGCATTGACCCAACTAATCCTTCCACAACTCGGTTCCTCCTTCTCTTCTCGTACCTGGATGTTATTCACCCTCCTATTCTGATCATCCACGATCTCTTGGTATGGCCTTCTATTTTCTTTTTGCATATCATTTCTACGATGATCCTTTCCTTCATTCTCTCTATTATTCTGATGCTCCCGTTCATTATCCTTGGCTTGATTGTTGAATTAAATCTGTTTCTGTCGTAGCCATTATTATATCCTCCTCGTCTTTGTTGGAAGTTGTTCTCTCTCTTCCCGATCTATAATTGCCTTCCCTATTGTTGCCATTTTGAAATACTCTCTACGATTATCAGCACGATGATATTGATTTTGATAATCTCTCCTGTCATTTCCATAATTCCTATTATAATTGTCTCTCCTATTTTCCTCTCTTTCGTGCCTGTAATTATATTCCTTCTGTCATTTCCATAATTCCTAGGGTTAAATTCTCTTTTCGTAACTGTTCTGATGCTGTTCATACGCATCGTATCTTCTTAAAAATTGCAGTAGTGATGTTATATTATCTATATTTTGCAGAATAATGTTTTCTGCCACATTATTCTCCAGTTGCCTTGCTAAATATTGGACTATTTCTTGTTCATTCATCGGTGGTGTGAAGTATCTTGCTATTTGGTATTTCTTCATTACATAAATCTCCCTCGAAGTGCCATAGTTTTTGTCATACTTCGCCCTTGAAAATTCTTCCCTTATTACATTTTGTTGGACATCACTCCAATATTGTTTGGTAAATAATTCCTTGAAGTGCTTATAATCGGTACATTGCTCTTGTACTAAATTGTACCATAGTTCGGCATTCCTTTAAGCATCTTTCTCACCAAACGCATTCTTTGTTTATTGTCCTTGATGTCATTAAAATATTCTTCTATATTTTTCAAAAATAGCATTGGCGATTCTTGCTTCTTTCCTTCAAATTTATATGGCATCTCTTGATTCCACATGCAATTTTCCCAGCCTATTTGAAAATTTCGAGGTGTTTCACGTTCTTTCAACTCTTCCAGGTCATGATCGTGTATTCTTAGTTTATTGCAAATTTCCCCATCTGTTTCTTGTTCTCATCCTATTCTTATCCACCTGGAAACATATTTGTTCGTGGATGTCATGTATCCTTCCTACTCTATCATTTATTTCGTTAGAAGCCTCTTCTCTTAGACGGGTTTCAGTTCTAATATTCTTGTCCAACTTTCCTATCTTGTCATCTGCTTCTTCCTTATTGTCGATAATCGTTCCCCATAACTTATCATTTTCTCGGTGCATGCTATTGCTTAATTCTTCCTTCGTTTTCTCCATTTTATGTACTAACTTCTCTTTATCGTTCTCCCACTTATTCAGTTGTCTATCGATACTTTCTTGTAGCCGTCTCATATCCTCCTTCCTTTCTTCCTCTGCTTCTTTCCTATTTTCTTCAAGCTTGTTGAATTTTCTATCAATATTTTCCTCGGCTTTTATCATGTCTTGCTTCCTATTTTCTTCCGCTTTCATCATGTCTTCCTTTCTACTCTCTTCCGCTTTCATCATGTCTTCTTTTCTACTCTCTTCCGCTTTCATTAGCATGGCGATTATCATGTCCACGTCTAAGGTTTTGCTCTCTTTTACTGGACTTCCCCCTTCTTCTTGTTGTGCTTCAACATTCTTTTCTACTTGTTCCATCTCTGTAACTAGATCCTGTCTTTTCTCTTTTACCTCAATATCTTTAGGTCCGTAAACTTTACCTGATCTAGTTACCCTACGATCTTGCATTCACTAGTTGTACTAACTAAATTTGCCCCTTTTTATAAAATTCCTAACACTAATAAACACAATAAACAATAAACAATAACTAATAACAAATAACAATGAACAATAAATGAAAAATGAAAAAACTAAATATCTATAAAAATTTTTTGTGCTTTTTATATCCAAAAACTTCAAACTAAATCGTGCCACACGTTGCGGTGCCAATAAATTGAAATGTTATATTTATTATTTTAATTTATATTATTTAAATTATTATGATTACGGATCTCAATGGGGAAAGGGTTCTAGGATTTAGTTGAAGATAATATATTTTTGTATAAGAAATATCCTATACTAAATTGAATTTGACGTATAAAATTTGCTCTGAATAAGTTTTGCTTTCTAACGCATGCGTTACTGACTTTAAGTGTAAAATAATTAAAACTGTCAAAAAATGTCAAATAATTAAGAAATTTTAATGTTTGGATCAAAATGTGAAAATTTAGAAAAGAAAAGGAAATGATTTGCTTCACAGGTGTTTACACAGGTAAATAATTGAAAATTCTTAATTAATAACATATAACAAATATTAATTGCAGGGAAATACCAATAACAGGGTTATAAAATTTTAAAAACTCACAGATACAATCCTTCCTGTCGATTGAAAGATGTCTTCAAACTTCAGCTGGAGGCAGGCAATGTTCACTCGGCTGTTGTTGTTACGAATATCCAACTGCTATCTCGGTTCTCGAAGACACCAACCTCCAAACTTCAAGATGTTTTCCTTCCAAAAACGGCAACCTCCAAACACTTATTTACTATGGTAACTTTTATTAAAAATGGTTTTAAATCCTTATGACTGATTTCGTTTAAAATGTATTATTAGTATCCAAGATTTTTGTTAACACAATTTTATTTTAGTTACCGAAAATATAATATTTATTTAAGAGGAATTGTCCGGATAAATAAAACAACTTTTCACCAAATAAAATGAATTTAATTTGGTATATCAGAATTATTTTAAATCGGAAAACATGAAAACAAATTTTCACAAAATCGTGACATCAATTAATCGTACAGCAATGATTTATTAACAACGACAGGTATCGGTGACCGAACTATTTAAATTTTGACCGAAGTTATAAAACAAGTGCTCTCGAAATTATTCGTACCGTAAACTTTCTCGACGAAAATAAATTAGGTTACGTAAACACTAAATTAGCAACACTGTTTTAATCTTTTCACTTTTGAACAAAACTGAGAGAGAATGACTTCCTGAGCTCTTGCTTTTATAGGTTTCTGGTTGCTACAGAAATTTCAATTTTTTACAGCCATATTGCAAAATTTACAAAGAATGTGATTGGCTAATCAAAATTAAGAATTGTACAAAAATGGAATTTTGGCCGTAACTTTCTTATACATGGTCGGAAATGAAATTTAAAACAGAAATGAAAACTATGTGAAATTTCGAATAAAAGGACACCGAATAAGCAATAAATCCTACCACTAATAAACGAAACAACTTAATCTAATCAAAATAAGCTACTAACTATACACCTTACAAGCTACACTAAAATTACTTGCGAAAATGGAATTCTGAGGACAATTTACATAAGAAAACATATCTTTTAAATTCGAAACATTTACTTTAATGAAAATTTTAAGTTTTTGTAAATTTGTCTAGAAATCACCTTAGATTTAGCAAATTTTGCGGATAAAACGCTGTATCCTTATAAAAACTTATTTATATTGTGAAAGAACATCTATTATTTGCTTTAAGAGCAAAAACTAAATCTAATAATATGGAAAAGTATAAAATTATGTGAAAAATCTAAAATTTACAACGTAACCATACTTAAATTTTAAATATGAAATAAATTCATATTAAAAAATGTTTTTAGCACTTAAAATGTTATGTTTAAGGTTTGTACAACTTGTCTTTATTGTTCACACTACTTATTTGCAATGCATAATGTTATTTAATCTTGCATTGAAAAAATCTCATCGTCTAACACTGTTTTGGGATTTTACACTATAAATTGTACGGCACTATAAATGTTTGTATGCCAAAATGTTCTAAATGTCTTTCTTGTTGTGAATCATATATTATAAGTTTTGTCACTAATTCACTAACAAAAATGTGTGCGAAAATTGTCTATACTATCCATATTATAACCCTTTTAACAAAATTTTGTATTTCCTGCTTTTAAAAACTAAACATACCTTATCCCTAACATAATCCTAACTACATAGTCCATGTTTAAACACCTGTGAAATGTCTACTTGCCAAATTAACTTTGAAAAATTGAATTTTATTGTAAAAATTGCACTACTAAAATGACTCTACGAAAATGGTGATATTTAACATCTTTGACAATTTAGGTAGCAACAAATTGCTTTTTATGATGAAACCAAACTTAGCAAATGATATTCAGATCAATTTATACCAAATAAATTTATTTTAAACACATCGTGAACCATATTTATGTAAAATTGTGTCTCGCACTTGTATCGAGCCAGAAATTACCCTTTTATGACCCAAATGTCATGTAAGCTGTCCGATACTTCTATTACCTCTTTCTAAACATCTCAAAATATATATATATATATATATATATATCATATATATATATATATATATATATATATATATATAATATATGCATGGTGGGATTAAGGATGGTGTGGTCAGGATAGGATCGGAAGGAACGAAATTAGGGTTCTGAGGGGAAAATACTACCCACTATTCGCCTAAGCAGCCGCACATAGTGTGCATATACGCCGTGACCATGCCGCTATATGTGTATGAGGAAAACCCCCTGGAAGAACCTCATACAAGGTAGACGGTAACGGGAATGGAACCCATTATCTCCAGAATACTAAGCAGGTCGTGTCACCACTACGCTACCAGATCGGTTGTATTTTAGAATATTTTTACGTATAAGTGTCAATATCTCAAGAAGGGTCCGTCGTATGGCTATGAAACCTGTTGTCAATTAGTATCTACTTTTTACGGGGAATCGAAATGTGAAAAAATATACAGGGTGTTGCATATCGAAATGTGAAAAAATATACAGGGTGTTGCATTTGAAAAAATTGAGAAAAATTACATTTCGCGTAAGTTAATCATTCTGTATAGTTTTACATGTTTGCGAAAAATGTCTCTCTTTATCAGTATACTATTATTAATAGTCGGTGGTATAAACAGATTCACAAATTTGTGGTGACAACGCTTTCATCGTGGTCCCAAAGCAAACTCTATTTTGGTACTGAAGTGACGATATTTGCAGAACGGTTAGTGACACAGATACAAATTTCTATACTACTGTTCTAAATAATGTAACAGTAAATCAAAAAATGCAAAAATGTTTCATTTAAAAAAAACAGATTTGGGTTGGAATATTTTTGTCAATCGCCCTGTATATACCTAAATATTTTTAGAATTTTGGTCCAATGATTTTGTATTCCACACCAAAATTGGCTTTGATATCTCTAATAGTTAAGGAGCAATCCTCCGTCCCACTCAGTAGACACCCACCCTGTATATACAATACACCACATTAATATCAAAAGGCTATTGGTTTGGTAATATAGTATACACACACGCACGCACACGCACACGCACACGCACACGCACACGCACACGCACACGCACACGCACACGCACACGCACACGCCCACGCACACGCACACGCACACGCACACGCACACGCACACGCACACGCACACGCACACGCACACGCACACGCACACGCACACGCACACGCACACGCACACGCACACGCACACGCACACGCACACGCACACGCACACGCACACGCACACGCACACGACACGCACACGCACACGCACACGCACGCACACGCACACGCACACGCACGCACACGCACACGCACACGCACACACACACAGCACACACACACACGCACACACGCACACAGCACACACGACACACGCACACACGCACACGCACACACGACACACGACACACCACACACACACACACACACACACACAGACACACAGACACACAGACACACAGACACACAGACACACAGACACACAGACACACAGACACACAGACACACAGAGACACAACACACACACACACACACACACACACACACACACACACACACACACGGGTTTGGGTCGGGTGAATTCGATAGGTTCTCTCCTACCTATCCGCCTATTAGAAAACGTTTCATCCAAAAATAGACATAGGCGGTATAATTCAGAGGGGTACCGTCGTGCTGGAAACCCAATTCATCGTCAGGGTGGCCTAGATCCAATGGATTCGGGAATAATGCCACTAATGTGGAAATTAAATTAAATTGGAAAAATTCGGGATATGCTTGTCCAGTTAGAGTCTGTTCGAAGAAAAATGGACCTTTTACTCTTTCCCGCACTATAACACACCACACATTTCTTTTTTTAATGGTATTGACTGTTAACCTCCATCATCGAATGCGTTGATAATTTTGTCTGTTCACATTTTCATACAAGCAGAACGTAGCCTCACCGGAAAAGATTACGTTTCTTATCAAATTATTATCTAGTTGATTTTGCATGCGTTCGCAGAACTCATTTCGCCCATCGAAATCATCTTCAAACAACTCTTGCACTGGAATTACTTTGTATGAGTGATATTTGTGCATTCGAACAATTCGGTGAACAACTGATTTCCCCATCTTTAAATTGGTCCCTATCTGCGACATAGAATTACATCGATTTTCTTCCAAGGAGAGCAAAACGTCAAGTTGTTCATTTTCATCTCGAGCAGGACGACCAAATTTAGGCAGATCCCTAACATGACCAAATTCTCTAAATTTACCTTCTATTCTACTCACAACTTCTTGACATATTGGAGGACGATCAGGACGAATTTCATTAAATAATTGAGCAGTTTCTATTTGTATACGTATTCTATCACTAAATCCAATCGTGGAGAATTTCAATTTTTTCGCATTCCGTTGACTTCACCATTTCGGAAAGGCCAAATGTTGAAATTCGACGTCAGAAATAAATTGACATACGCAACGAAATGAAAACATGTGCCTATTGTTTATGGATCACCTTGGATACGATCATTTTGCAAATGTTCTTGATAGTTTTATAAAGGCAATATTTTTTTTTCATAAGTATCATAGGTATAGGACACAGTACATGAGGTTTACTCAGAATCCAAATCAGATTCAGAAAATGAAATAAAAAGTAGGTGTTTCCATTTGACAAAATCAAGTTGGTGGTCCTAAGTAATTTTTGGGCAGCCTTATATACAAAACTTTACCACTACAAAAACCGCAGTCAAAAATAAAAATCGACGTGTCGTTGCGTTCCTCCAAAAACTAGACACTTGACCTTTAAATGAATTTAGACATAACATCTTGGACTCACTATATATATATATATATATATATATATATATATATATATATATATATATATATATATATATATATATATATATATATATATATATATATATATATATTTTCATATCCTGTAATATCGATGTAAAAATATCCAGACATATGACATCATGACTAACCGTATTTTTCTAGGCACCGGTTCCGACCCGCCCAGAATGTACGACGTTCTAGAAACCGTCAGCCACCAGAAACTGTGATTTTACATACGTATATTTTTAGTGACAATCATTCATTAATTTGAAATTGAAGTTACTTTATGTTTCATGTGGCTAATGTAACGCTTCCCTAGCAGGCGCAATATAACTCATATATTTGTTGCTAATGTTAGCTAAATATACAAATGTCACATAGGTCATTTATATACCTATAAATATCTTAATAGTATATGCGCAGGGGCCATTCATGTAGATATCCTGGACATATATATATATATATATATATATATATATATATATATATATATATATATATATATATATATATATAGTGTTCCAAATAGAGTAGGATAGTATTGGTACCTATCTTATTATTAAAGATAGAGATCTGGTTAAATGGGAAATATTGTGGCATTTTTTGGGCCGAGTTCGATTCCGTTGAGAAACATTTCAATTTCCGAACAGTTTCGAAATTATTGAAAAAAAAACAAAAATCGCCGATTTCTAAAAACTCAAATATCTCCGTAATTATAAATATACGAAAAAAAGTTTCAGACCAAAGTTACCTACTTCAAAAATGTTAAAACAAAATTCAAGATTGCGGTTTCCAAGATATTAATAGCAACTCTATTATTTTAAATGGGCGCCTTAATTAAATGGGTTTTTTTCTCTTTTCAACGATGTATAATAACCTATGTACGAATAAAGACTTATGGGAAATATTAATTGTTTTCATTTTAAATCAAGTAGCCATGATTAACAATAAGACAAAATTTATTATAATACGACTAACTGTCAAGTTGTATTAGTTTATTGATTGTGTAAATAATTAGTATTGTTGTGTTGTATTATTAAGTGACACATTTATAATAATCGTTTTTTCTTTACTTATTTCTAATGGCGACCTTTCCAACAAATGAACAATATCACATGTTTTGTACATACATAAAGTGCAACAAAAGGTCCCGTCTTGCTGCTCAAGAATATCTAACAAACTTTCCAGAGCGTAGCCAACCAGACATGAAAATATTTGAAAGATTAGATTCAAATATCCAGCATTATGGATGTCTTAAAAAAGTCCAATAGGAACATAAACGTGGTTACTGAAGATGCGGAATTAATTTTAGCTTGTGTGCAAGTAAATCCGATTATTTCTACTTGAGAAATTGTAGCTCAAGTTAATGTGTCTAAGACTAAATCATCGAGAATTTAAAAAAACACAATTTCTACACATATAAATTACACATTGTGCAAACTTTGCGACCAAATGATGATATCCGTAGAACAGCATTTTGTAGATGGTTTTTAAATAAAATTGCAGAAAATGGTAATTTTATAAATCAAGTTTTATGGACTGACGAATCCTACTTCTCCGATTGTAGATTATTTAATCGCCATAATGAGCACTATTTGGCATTCGGCTTTAATGTGTTTGTGGCATATTGGGAAATCGGTTAGTTTGTCCTATAATTTTTTATGGAACCTTAACAGCGCAGCGTTACATGGTAATTCTGCAAGCATACCTTGAAGATTTATTAGATGATCTACCTTTGGCACAAAATGTTCAAATGTGGTATCAGCAGGATGGCGCTCCCGCACATCATCTTGGCAATGTTATCCAATATTTAAATGACCGTTTTGATAATAGACTAATTGCCACCAATACACCTAATCAGTTACCAGCCAGATCCGCAGACTTAACGCCTATGGACTTTTATTTATGGGGCACTATAAAAATAAGGTGTATGTTAGTAATCTCCATTACAATAATGCAGAAGAACTACGTGACGGAGTGTTGACGGCCTTTGACGGTGTTCATCGAAATACATTGCGAACAGTTACTAACAGTATTGGAAAACGGTATCGATTGTGTGTACATGAAAACGGTCAGCACTTTGAACATTTATTGTAATGTATTATGTATTTACTAATATCACGGTGTATCGTTGTGTTTAATTTGTTTAATAAATAATTTTTACTTGAAAATTGTCAATAATGGCTACTTGACTTAAAATGAAAACAATTAGTATTTCCCATAATTTGTTATTAGTGCATAGGTTGTAAAAGATCGAGAAAAAAAAATCCAATATGACGCCCATTTAAAATATGAAAGTTGTTATTAATATCTTGGAAACCGTCACCTTGGATTTTATTTTGACATCATTTTTAAGTGTGCCTCATCGAAGTAAGTTACTTTGACCTGAAACTTTTTTTCATATCTTTTATAATTAAGATATGTTTTTTTAAACCGCCAAAACCCATCAATTCCAAATATTGGTCACATATATCTCCTAAATACGCCTTACAAACACAATACGATATCTCCAAAATATCTTCAGTATACATCAACAATGATATTTTGGAAATATTTGAAATCAATGTTCGATGAATAATCCATACAGTGCTAGTGTGCATCTTCCACGTTTATACATGCTAAATATAGGTAAAGTATATATATATATATATATATATATATATATATATATATATGTGTGTGTATCTGGCGGGTCTCTAATTAGGTGTATTAGTGGCAATTATCCTATTATCAAAACGGTCGTGTAAATATCGGATAGCATTGGCAGGATTATGTGTGAGAGCGCCATCCTGCTGATACCACATTTTAACATTTTCTGCTAAAGGTAGATCATCTAATAAATCTTCAAGATATATTTGCAGAATTACCATGTAACTCTGCGCTGTTAAGGTTCCATCAAAAATTGTAGGACCAACTAAACGATTTTCAAATATGACACAAAAACATTAAAGCCGAATGCCCAATGGTCCATAAAACTTGATTTATAAAATTACCATTTTCTGCAGTTTTATTTAAAAACCATCTACAAAATGATGTTCTACGGATATTATCATTTGATCGAAAAGTTTGCGCAATGTGTAATTTATATGCGTGGAACTATTTTTTTTAAATTCTCGATGATTTATTCTTAGACACATTAACTTGAGCTACAATTTCTCGAGTAGAAATAATCGGATTTACTACAATTCCTCATCTTCAGTAACTACGTTTATGTTCCTATTGGGCTTTTTAAGACATCCATAATGCTTCATATTTGAATCTAATCTTGCAAATATTTTCATGTCCGGTTGCCTACGCTTACGCAGCAAGACGGGAATTTTTGTAGCACTTTAGGTATGTACAAAACAATTATTATAAATGTATCACTTAATAATATAACACAGCAATACTAATTATTTACACAATCAATAAACTAATACAACTTAACAGTTAGTCGTATTATAATAAATTTTGTCTTATTGTTAATCAGGCTACTTGATTTAAAATGAAAACAATTAATATTTCCCATACATCTTTATTCATACATAGGTTATTATACATCGTTGGAAAGGGAAAAAATCCCTTTTGATAGTGTAAATCCAATATGGCGCCCATTTAAACAACAAAGTGGCTATTAATATCTTGGAAACCGTCATCTTGAATTTTGTTTTGACACTTTTAGGTGTGCCTCATCGAAGTAAGTAACTTTGGGCTGAAACTTTATTTCGTATTTTTTATAATTACGGAAATATTTGAGTTTTTAGAAATCGGCGAATTTTGTTTTTTTTTAATAATTTCTAAACTGTTCGGAAACTGAAATGTTTCTCAACGGAATCGAATTCGGCCCAAAAAATGACATTTAACCAAATGGCTATCTTCAATAATAAGAAAAATAACCATACCTTTGGGACACGGTACACTATATATATATATATATATATATATATATATATATATATATATATATATATATATATATATATATATATATATATATATATATATATATATATATATATATATACATATATACATATATACTATATACATATATACATATATACATATATACATATATACATATATACATATATACATATATACATATACATGGCCTATGTGACATTTGTATATTTAGCTAACATTGTCAACAAATATATGTGGTATATTGCGCCCTGTTAGGGAAGCGTTACATTAGCCACATGAAATATAAATAAATTTCAATTTCAAATTAATGTATGATTAAATCACTAAAAATATACATATGTGAGATCACAGTTTCTGGTGGCTGGTGGTTTCTATAACGTCGTACATTCTGGGCGGGTCGGAACCGGTGGCTAGAAAAATATGGGTAGTGACGATGTCATAGGTCTGGATATTTTTAGATTGATATTGAAGGATATGAAAAATTGTTTAAACCTTCTGCGTACGGTTCTGACCATACAGTAGTGAGATAGGCGACTTTTAATATTACATACCAAATTCCAAAGGTTTATCCTTTCTTTAAATGTACTTTGAAAGACTTCTTTGTACGTTATCAGCAGGTACCTTCGTTTCTTTCCATATAATTTGTCTTGGTCAGAAAACTAGAATCCATAATTTTTAAATTTAGAAATCGTACGTATTTCACTCTATATTACAGTTACGTTTAATACATATACAGTTAAACTATATGCAATTAATTGGCTATTTTAACATTGAAATTGAATTACAGGATAGAAACGCTAATTAGTCTCTTAACTAGATTAACATGATTACAATGATTATGAGACTATGTTAACTGAAAATGTTAATAGTTTCCGGGTTGTTCGAGTGATTACAGATTTCTTTGATATGAATAAAATTATAATTGAAGTAAACAATTTATCACCTTTGGCGGTATTCAAAAACTTAATGACATGTTTCTCAGGTTAACAGGAACACTTCATAAGAGATAATAAGCAGGCCTTAATTACGACAAAATAGAAGTGTTACTAGCAACGGATCTCTAAAAAGAAGATAAACTGGAGAATTGACACTATTTGTAGAAATTCTATCAGGTCTGAATGTTAAAATATTTAGGGATTTGAAACAGGATCAACTATTTTAAAGAATCAATCAGAGTTCACTTCTGGACAGGTGTTTTGTAATAATCTATATTTGTCTATTAAGCTCCAATAAATAGATGTAATATTTACTTTTGTAACGTAATCTTATAACCGATCGTTCAGTACAAACAGTAGTTTCGGGACCTATAGGTTTGGTTTTCATACACGAACTTCCTTCACGTTAATTATACCTTTTACGCCTATAAATTTCATAAAATGGTCGAGGTAGGTACCTGTGTGTTAGTAAATAGAATTAAGTAAATTCTCCGAAACCAGTGACCGCCTAAGTTTAACAGTAAGGTTTTGACTGCTTGTTAGCAACTATATTGTCAAAATTGGTGAGCCGGACTTCACATAAAAGAATTATAAGTAATAATCTTTTAGGGTTTTACAAGTTATTTCAGTTCTATTCCGTAAAAATGACACAAAATTAGATTGTCATACATATTATAAAGCAGAAAAGAAGAAATAACTAGGTCCTTAAAAAATTAAACATAATTAAGCTGCCTTGAAGATGACAAATCAGAACGCCCTCTAACAAACCAACGCTAATAGTAGAAACGGTCATAATCAAAGAACAAATTTCACAAAATTTAATCAAATTAAGATGTAAGTATAAAGTTGTAAAAAAAATTAGTTTTAAATTGATGAAAGCGTTCACAACTAGAAGCTTGACATACCAATTAAAGATCTAGCCAAATGCAATAAAAGAAAAGTTTATGTTATTATGCAGTGAAAACACAATGTATTACGTTTTATCACTATTTAAATCAGTAGACAATCATAGCTTTGATTACGTTCTTGATGGTAATTACTTTATTCGCAATTTTTTGAATTACACCGCCTTCAATTGGCGATGATGTCATCATTGCTGCTGATGATTTTGAAGAAAGCTTTTAACGCTGATCAATTAATGAGAGGTTTCACGGTTTGTTTTTTACTTCATCGAGTACGATTAAGATTTTCGGAAATAGAATGTTATTGATAAAATTAACGGAAAGTAAAATTTGAGTAGACAAGTTTGATGACTTTACAATTGGTCTAGCCGCACACCATTTTGCTTTGATAACGTGTGAATATTTTGAATCTTTTACAAAACGCACAAGTCCATTAACTTATGATTATTTACCTGGCTGACGCTACGAAAGGTAAGCAAGTCTATTGTTTGTTTTAAACATTTCTTTGGAGTGCTAGCGCTTATTTGTGTGCTAAATAGCCCCCTTGATTTTCAACGAACTGGCGCCTACTGATTTATGACTTTCCCTACTGTGGTTATGGAATTCTATACACCCTACACGCGAACCACGTTACATCCCACCCCAACCGTTGTGCTATCGACATTCCCCCCCTCATTTGTTACACGTGCGCCTGCTGCCATTTCCATTAGAAATGTTTCTACATCACTCTAAAGTAGGTTTGACTTAGTTTTTGCGCTTAAATTTGTTAGAAAATATAACTTACGAGGGAACTGTTAATTAACCGAACGTGATTAAAGAAATTGGAAATTATTTGCATAACCAAATTCTAAACAGAATTTTTTATAATATTTAAGCTTGACATTCAGGCACAACTTTGGTGTAGATTGAGCTTCTTAACAACTTTATTGCAAATAAAACCTCTAATGTAAGTTTTTAGTTCAGTGTTAATTAGACCTTCTTGTTCTTTTTTTTGTTTAACCACCATCAATTATGGCTGCCTTTAGCAAAATTATTTACATTCAATTACTTACTTAGCAACAAAGGTCACTACAATAATTTTATAATCCAGTTTCAAATGTATTTTGAGTTCTTTTAAAGTAGATAGCGCAGTATGATTTACGTGTGGTTGTATCAGAACTATTTTGTCACATACTTAAACTTTTTTTTTAAAGTAATCTGTTTAAATTAAGATACATCGGACGAATGTAACAAAAAATGTAATTATATTTCAAAATTTTCACATTGCAAATAATGAAACAAAAATTAAGGTTAAATAAATTAAATTGCCGTGAGGCTGCGGTAATAATAATAGGTCGTTCGTTTTAAAAAGGGTTGTAAGTCTCACAAATTATTGATGATGAAAAAAGGTTCCACCTACATCACATCGAGTAGTATTTTGTTTTTATACAAAAATTTAAATTAGATTTTTCTCATTGAAGTTTATAAAGAATTTATTTTTTGTGCCCTGTACAGTGTACAAAGTGCTACAGATTTTTTCTTTACTAATTTTTGGTGTAAAACTGAAAACAATACAATAAATTTCGAATGAAGATGTAACAATGATAATGTCTGTTCCTGACCGTTTCATAGTATAAAATGCGACATTCTCTAACGTGCAAATTTTAAAACGTGTTGATTTTACAGTATACTTACCACAACGTTTACGAGCAACACTCTATTGGCTACAACAAACAAATAGGTACAGTTCATTTATTTTAGTCACTTATAAACTTTGATTGCTCATTCACATATTGCAAAGATTATTCGTATTTCATTATTATCTATATTCATATTTACACTTTCTTCTGCTCGTAAATACCTTCTTCCTTCGTCTCCTGTCATCTGTTTTCTGCTTTTCCATATTTCGTCGATTCATTTAGGCCCTGTCCCCTTCTCCTCCAACATCTCTTCTACCGCCCTGTCATCTTCCTTTAACTCTCTGCATTATTTCGTCACATGATTCATAGTCTCCATCCCTTCTCCGCATAACCTACAGTTTCTTTCTTCGTCCTTGCTCCTATATTTTTCCCCGCTCTTCGTTTTCGCATCTGAACCTGGCCATCATTTTTTCTTTTCTTTCTTCTTGTCTCCTTTCAAATATTCTGGTATCCCTTCTCCCTTAATGTTCTAATAGTTATTTTGATTGTTTTATTTTTGTTCATCTTTTTTATTTTTGTATATTCTTGTCTCTTCCTATTACGTCCAGTCTCACTTCCACTCCTTCTCCGCTTAATTTCTCCACTTCTTCCTTCGCGTACCCGTTTCTTTCATAGTATTTCTTTCTGTTTTCTTGTCCATATTTAACTCTCCCTTTTTTTTATTTCTTTCCAACATTGTTGTAATAATTTACACACCAATCTTTCTCTCATTTACACATAGTACTTTCTTGCTCTGCTTCCCATCTCTACCTTTATTTTTTCTTCTCTGACGATATACCCCGGTGTTTCTCTTTCCAGTCCCAATACCACACTTTTTATTAGTTTTTCGAATAGTAGCTTCCTTTATGTTAGGTCCATCCCAAACAATCTTTCTCCCAAAGAACTTTCAACTGATAACACAGGTGTCCTCTTTCTCCAAAGAAGATTTTATAAATATAGTTAAGTTTTTATTCATGAACATATATTTTATCTACGATTGCAATGCTTACTCACAAGTGAACGGTGTCCTATGGGAGGAAATGTCGTCTTCAATTTCAGAAATTATTTGGCAATACCTATGTGGACAACTTGTTATGCTCAGTTCCAATTAATAAAGTTGACTATACTTTAAATACATTTAATTCTTATAATGGTAGACTTGAATCCACAGTCGAAAGGGAAGATAATTTCAGCGTTCCTTATCTAGATGCTCTTGTGATTAGAAACAATAATAATATCATAATACATTTATATTACAAAAAAAACTAGTTCAGGTGGATGTCATATTATTCACAACATCCTCATAAACAAAAAAATGGGCCTTAAACACAGAATTAAGAAATTCATTACTCCAAAAAAATTACAAGATATTATACAACATCCTTTTGTAAAATGGATACCCAGCTAGTTTATTAAAAAATATAATTTTTAATAACACAGTTTTGACAAGACGAACAACATTAATAACAATGCCTGAAACAAGTCAAACCGTTTATAAAAAATTACCCTACAATTACACCTTCAATCTCCAAACTATTTATATCTTATACTATAAAAGTTGTGACTTCAGTAATTCGTACGGTATCGTCTTTTTTCACTAAACTTGAAGATAAAACCCCTCTACTTCAACAATCCGAAGTCATTTATTTAATACCATGAAACAACTGAAATAGATGCTACATAGGACAAACTTTATAAAATATTTCCAAATGTTTAGCTTTCCATAAAAGCGACGTCAAAAGAAAAAACTTCACTTAGTATACATTCCTACAATAGAGGACATAAGTTTAAATTTAGTGATATTTCCATTTTAGATACGAAAGTGATTATCAAAATAACAGAATATTTTTAAAAACGTGCCACATTAATAACAACACAGAAGTTTGTTTCAATCATAAAACTGATAGAAAGGGAATGGAATGTGGATAATTAGGATTAATTATCCACAAAATTTCGGCTAAATGCGACCAATTTTTTGGGAACCACAAGACATGCAGACATGCAGTTTTGCTTAAAGTTTAAACACATTAATTCCTTTTTTTATTTTTTTATTTAACTGTAACTGAAAATTCATTCCTCAAAATGCTACTGAATTCGGGAAAAAAATTTTCTCCTAAATTTTCTGCTAAATTTATTTGATGAACTTTTAGTAGTTGTTGTGCAAAGTATGTGGTTCATACACAACCGTGCACCACCACATTTCACCTTAAACATCAGAAATCGTTTAAATTAGAATTTTCAGAACCAATGGATTAGCAGAGTTTTTGTGTACATAGAAACGGGATTACTTTCAACATTTACTTAGAGCTTAATTGAACAATATATAATTTAATCAAAGTTTGCTGTTTTGGTCGTTTGTTATTGACTTTTTATGCTATTCCTCTTGTTCTTTGCCAGCTGATTCTTGTTATGTTCTTGTGTAAAGTTCGGTTGTTGTTGGAAGGTTGGGCCTTAAACAAGCTCCAAACTTCTTAGACCAATCCTAAGCATGGATAAAGTGTGAAGAAGGGATATAACAAATTTTAGTACGCAATGAAACATTTAAATTCGATTATCACAGAAACTGCTGCTGGGAGCGATATCTACAAGGTATACCTTTTTTTGAAGAAAATACATCAGGGAATAAGGATTCTTGACTATAAATTTGATATAGGTAAAAAAAAGTTATGGAACTTTAAGTGGACACAAAGGGCTGCTGGTGGCGCCCTCTGGAAGATACATTAAAGTTATGGTCAAATCTGAATTTCTCATCATAGAAAACCTCTAGATATCAAATTCCATGCAACTCCTGCAGCCCGTCTAGTAAGAAGCAGTGTTAATTCCTCTCATATCCAGCATATTCTAATATAAGAATAATTGACGTGTTAGAAAAATAACATTAACCTTATATGTGGTAACTTACAAAAACAAAAAAGAAACACTCATGTCCGAAAAATGGACAGAATATTTCCCTGAATTGAGATTGCGTAAAATCACTCATAAAATTATACTGATAGAAAACTTAAAATGTCAATCTACGCGTCCCAAAATGTAACTTTTGTACTTTCATTCGGCGATACTAACTTTTCAATCCTCAAAATTGTCCAGAAATCCATTCTTTCTGGTCCAGGCCGGCAACTCGAAAGCAGAACCACTGTTTATTCATATACGAATATTAGTAACAGCTCTTTTATATATATATATATATATATATATATATATATATATATATATATATATATATATATATATATATATATAATAGCCGTTTGATACGTTGATGGTGAGTTCTACTAACGTATCGCCACAAAAATGTTTTTGTGTATCAGACATCGGCCGATGCCTCGGCCCACAATTCTGCTAGTACATTGTTGTTTCAGTGCCGGTGACACTGACAACTATACTGATTGTTTATTAAAAAAATGTGTTGTTTCAACACTGCAATTCGAGTTGAAATTGAAGGCTTTGTTTTTAGTACGAAGTAGTATTTCCCTAAAGGAGGAAAGTGGCAAGCATAAAGACTATTCATTAGGCGCTTTCACGTTTTAAGGATGACGTCAGACAAAAAAATTTCTGCCATAATAATTTGGATTTCGGTTAGAGCCATAGAAATTAAAAGTTTCTTTGTTTCACACACAAATTTTACATTAGCTCAACTATGGTAACGCTTCACCGTGTTGCTGCAAGTATAATTGCTTGTAAGAAACTTCACACGTATTGTTAATAGTTCGCCTTTCTGTAGGCAACTAACGTGCATATCGTGCCATGCGTGCTGCATATCATAGCTGCATAAAACATAATTTACTTATTTAAAGAGAAGCCTTTCACGCACACCGTTTGCACATTCAGTTTCAGACATGTTCATGCGCAAAGACCTGTTGGGAGCGTAGTTTTTTTTTTCGATACTGAAAGGTTGTAGAGCATCCTTTTACGGTGAGTTTATTTGAAGTTACTTTACAATGTTTGAGTCGTTTGCATTTCAGGCACTTTTACTTTTACTTTTACTTTTACTTTCACTTTCACTTTCACTTTTACTTTTACTTTTTACTTTAACTTCATCTTTACTGTTACTTTTGACACCTTTATACACATTTACGCAATTTATTTTATCGCTGATCCAATATTAGTACGATCAATCAAGGTAGTCACTTCACTTTCGTTAATGGGAAGTGGTATTCTATAACCCCTTAATCCTGCAAATTTATTCATTTGGGAATTATAAAGCATACAACTCCAGATTTATTTCAACCCTGAAACAATATTACGCATCAATTACCAAAACGCTGCCCAGCATGCAGCCATTTCGTTATCTACAGTGTGACCAAGAATAAGGTATTCTGATTCCATTAATTTCCCATAATGTTAATTATTCATTAGGTTATAACGTTACTAACATTAGCATTAAGGTATTTCCGTTTATAATTAAATGTAGGTTGTGTAATAAATTTTCTTAACGTTATTTTATAATAGTTTACTTGTTTATTCCATATTTAAAAGCAAGTTGGCGTCCGAGTATTTAACAATTAGTTTCACAAAGAAGCAACCCCGATTTTAAAGCGAAAATATGTAGGTACATGTAAATATTTTTTGGTTAATAAGGCAAATCGATAACTTTATGAACCTGGTCCACTTTAATATACGACTGAGCATAAGCCACAAAATCTTCTAGCTATTAGCCAAACTGTTAAGTAACTAAAATTTGTAGCCTTGGGTGTAGAAGTATACTTATAGAACTTAAGGGTTGTACATGCTCTCAAAAAGTGTTACTTTTAATCACATCACTAACTATAATTCTTGTAATGTCCTGAGTTAAATAATAGTTATTACTAACTCAGAAGTTAAAAGTTAAACTATTTTATCACAATTCATATTACAGCACATAGATTTTCTTAACACAAGCTTTTGTAAGTTTTATATCCACATTTGTAAATATGCTGTATAATAAATGTTCAAGATAGCCAAAACTTATACAAATAAAGTCAGAAAAAAAGTAATTTTATCTAATATATTCATAGAACGAAAACATTTATATTGTGAATGTTTGCAAACAAAAATTACGTATATCATAGAAAAAAACGACCGCTGTTTGAAGAAAACTAATTTAGAATATTGAAAGTGAACAGAACCGAATGATGTTACCAAAAAGTTATTCTAACCAATCTACGTTTTCTCTTTGTTTTTATCTTAGCTGAAATATATGTAATGAATATTATCTATCCTTTATATATTTTTATACACACTCTTAGCTTTCAAAACTCTTTCATTAAGGTTCAAAGTGTCTGTAAAACGAAATTTTTTAACTAGACATAAAATTATGGAAATTTTAGAATTATTCATTACTTTACCTCAAAATAGAATACTGATGTGTAGATAATACCACGGAATTTTTTACAATACAAAGTTGAATTGAGGTCACGTCAAATGTCCTTGATTACAATCCCACTTGATTGGATATGGATTGGTGCCAAATGTGTAAGTTAAACTGATTCGCAATTACAAAAGCAAGCCATACCTGAGTAAGAAGATCACAAATGTTTACATTATTGTTACCTGAAACAAATGAAAATTATTAATGGACAGAGAATACAGTTTTACCTTCAAATAACAGTTTTTAAAATAAGTGTATCATACCCGGATGGTCCATATATTCACATTTGAGTAAAATGAGCCTATTATTTACTTGAGTGTGTTACACAAATAAATCCGATTTGTATTATAAATATTCAGCATGACCATATGATTAATTTCCAATGAACAGAATCTCAAGATGGATTTCTTTAAGCAATACCTTATATACTCTATGGGAAAGATAAATTTATAAAAATGATAAAACGTTAGTAATTTCTATAGTTACGGTAATTTCAATATCAAAAATTAAACGTGTTGATAACCTTTTTAAATAGTTACTCAAAGCTACTATTACTAAGAAACCATGTACTTCATTTTTATATTTACCATTTTACACATCCATAAGTAATGTTTAGTTTTCGTTAAAAAATTAATGTCAAGTTTTCAACAGATTTAGCATCATGAAAGCCATCTAAACCAATTTCTAGTTGATGAGTGTGTCCGTGTCCGCATCCGTGTCCATGTCCGGGTCCGTGTCCGCGTCCGTGTCCGCGTCCGTGTCCGCGTCCACGTCAGCGTACGCGTCCGCGTGCATGTGACCAGGGCTGGATTTACCAATAGGCGCACCATGCTGAGGGGCGCAAAATTAATCCGCAAATTTCTTTGTCAGAAAGTTTCCATAAAATGTTATAGACTACAATACACGTCTACATCTATATGCTCTCCTCGAATCAAACTTAACACATTCTCTACTCAAAATATTTACTATGTATGAATATAAACAAAATAATAATAAATTTAAGCTTTTAAGCTTTTAAGCCAGGTGGCAAAGTTATTGAAGCAATCCATTTTAAAAGGGAAGAGGCCACTTCGTCGACACCCCTGCCTGCTACAGAATCATCAAACATGCAGCAATACGTTTTTTGTCAGTAGCATTATGTATTGTATAATTGAAAGTCCAAATCTTCAGTGAGTATAAACTTTGTGCATTAGTAAGGATTGGCGTTGGAAGGAATTTTTCCAAATCGACGATAATGAGTTTTTGAGATGGATCTTGGCGAAACACATCTTTATCAATTTTTTATGTCGATACCTATTACTGGCGTCACCTAAATGAATATTGTGTTTTTCTAGAAGTCTTTGCTTCTCTTCAGTTGTGGATGTGTCTCGTAGCTTAACTTGAAAGCAGTCGCAAGAATCGCATGCACCGTTGCACGATTTTTTGAAAGCATACTTAAATTGATTGTTGAAAATTACACTGTACAGCCACAGTTTCCCAATTTCATCTGGCTTAGTATTCTTTTCCTGACACTCTTCAACATATAACTAATGCATTTTAGTTGTGATTAAATTGCCGTTCAGGTATTTCTTTGAAGACGTACTGTGTCTATAATGGAACTCTTCTGTAGGAAATCGTAAAATGTCTTCTCGAGTCTTCTGACGAATTTCATCGCTTAGTTTATTAGGAAGACTTTTCGTGCCCCTTAAATCCGCAGAAATGATTCCTCCATCAGAAGATCTTCTTGATAACACAGTTTCTACGTATGTTTGAAAAATGTTTAATGTATTCAGAAAAAATAATTTACTGTTCTATTGTTTTTTTAAAAAATGAGATAATGAAGAGACATATTTCTTTGTTTTTCTCCCGTTCTTGAAAGCCTTGTCTGAACTGGTAAGGCTGTTGCGCAAGATGCCACAAATTACCTTTTTACATTATTATCATAACACGGTATGCGCGCGCATTTGTCTACCCTCCAGGGGCTGTGACGTTAAATAGGGGTAAAAATGTCACGTGACCATCCCCACACCGGTCCCCACACCCTAAACACTGGGGTGGACTGCCAGATAGGCCTTAATTAGAGGTGAAAATACCGTCAAGGGATGAAAATTCAACCATCGGATTGATAATCGCCCCCCAAAAGAAGCCAACCCCCAGCCAAAAGGTCTTTAATTAGGGGTAAAAATTTCTTCAACAATTAAATTAAATATGTAGAAATCAAAAGCAGCTGGCTACCATTCTAAATACATATAGGGTCCTTCATTTCAGCACCCGTCTTTTGTAGCTTAGTTATTATTTAACTTAAACTTTTAATATTCTACACACTTTATCTGTGACCTAGGGAGCATTTTAGGAAAATGTTATTGATTATACAGGGTGGTCCAAAAAGTGTGACGTCATAATCGCATATTCTTTAAATGTCATGCCTTATATTTTTGCAGATTTAATTGACTTCCATGATTGTCTACACAACCCTAAAATTATATAGAAATCGGTTGGATAACATCGACAAAAAAAATAACATGTTAAAAAATTCAGCTCTACACCACTGGCTAAAACGGTTAAAAATATACAAATAGTGGCTCGTTTTCAGGTGATAAGCCAGAAACACATTAAGTAAGAGTAAACAATCAATCTGACCATATTTGGGGAATCTAAATTATACAGGGTGTTAAAAATTTACTTTCAAACCATTGAGAATTTAAAGATTTGTTTCTTTCTTATTTTAAATATAACACCCTGTATAATTTGATTGCATTCGATGTGGAATTAAAATGCAAAACTTTTTTTAAAATATGCCCCTTTCAAAATTCCTAACGATTTAAAAGGTATACGCCAAAAACTCGTTTTATCAACTATTTCATTAGCAATTTTAATAAAACCAAAAACTAAGGTGGCTGTTACATCAGGCTATTTTGACAAATATTGCATGACATATATATATATATATATATATATATATATATATATATATATATATATATATATATATATATATATATAGTGTAAAGTGTAGATTAGATAAATAAGCTTAGAAACTGTTATTTGTCAAATGACTCCATGTTCATATTGGGTGTGATATAATCGTTATGAAGTAAATAAGCACACAGTCTACACCCAAGTTATACAGTGCCCCTCCCCCCCCACCTTCTATGTGGACCATAAAACTGAAATTAAGAACATTTTGGGAACCGAACTAAGGCACAAATACAAAGTTTTTGATGCTATTCGGTGACGTTATCATTAAAAATGGCGGAAAGTCGCCATTTTGTAAAATAAACTTAGATAGGATCATATGGCAAGTAATACCTCATTCGAAAGCTCGTTTCAAGTCCTTTTCAACGACATTAACAACATTAAAATATTACTACTGATTTATGAGTTTCAATCTAAAAACCTCAAATCATTAATTGCCGTTTTTGCCATCAAAAACGTTATACATGTGCCATAGTTTGGTTTCCCAAAATGTTATTAATTTCAGTTTTATGGTCCACATAAAAGGTGACTTTAGACGGGAACTGTGTATTCGCAATAAGACTGTAGTTGCAAAGGGGGGGATATTGCTGGCTGCTGACATATGTTTCGATCATATCTAAATAATGATCAGTATAAAAGATGATCTAATAAGTAATTTACCCACCGTAAATGTAGAAATTCATACAATAAGTAATGAAAAGACGAAAATACCTTTAAATATAATTGCTTAGCAATGTATTGTAACGTTAATCCGACTCAACACAGATGAATAAAAAAAAATTTTAATGCCATATACCTGGAAAAAAGGGGAGATTAATTGTTAAAAGGTTTGAGCTAAATTGAACACTTGTGTTTAATTTAGCTTTAAACTTTTAGGTAAGGTGCCTTTAATTTAAATTATGGAACGAGTTTTCCAATATCACTTTATGTAAACGAGTTTAAATAGAACGTCAATATTGAACCCTGCCAAAGGTTATTAATCTTTAAATTAATAAGAAAATTCAATTTATCAGTAAATACTACTGCTAATAAAATCATTTTTATAATTTGTTTCTTAAATATTCTGATATAATAATATTATAAGGTCACTCAAAGCTAACACTTCACGTAAAGTTCTGTTTAACTTATGCGCTTTATTAATTTTATTAAATCTATTCCTGACCTAGATTCTTAAATATTGATTCAAATTTGTATTATTCAAGGTAACTGGATCCATTTGTATGAACAATTGATACACAACGATTTTTTGCTTAAGGGACAATGACAAATTTCAGTGTTAAATTATACCTTTTGAAATAGTGGACGAATGAAAATTTTATATTAATTTTAGTTGCCAAAAATTTGTCACAATCAATTTAAAGTTTTTATCACCATTACCTAAGTTAGACTATGCTCTTTTTTCAACTTCATATAATGGTGCTTTACTTTAATGTGTACCAAACAGAATAAATGAACAAAAGGGCAAACTCTGATTACCTAAATTTCAAATTAACATTAACATTAAGTACAATTGTAACAAATTAATTAGATGATGTGATAGACATCATATCAAATACATCGTATCACCGATTGAGTTCGTAATAAGTATGATGGACCAAAAATTTTCGAATTAGAATTTCATATTTTGGGATTCCGTCCTGCTTGGTCTGAAACTTGTTTTTGGTTTATTTTCGATTTGTTAAAATCAAGTAGGCCTTTACGGTTGAGCAAAAATCCGTGATTTGTCAATTTCGTTTCAGGTAAAGTACCTTTTACCTTCATAGTACGCCAAAATATCACTAAGAAAAGTTGTTCAGAAAATAAAGCTATAGCACTATGCAAAAGTACAAAAAGTTCAGCTCACTTTCATTAAATCCGCGTTTTTTTGTATTGTACGAACGAACAAATGCGTCGTAGTAAAGCAAACAATTTACTGTCCTTATCTTAGATAAGGACAGACAAATTGATTACTTATCTCATTAATTTGCAAATTACTTGTTCTTTTGTTTTTTGTATTAAAAATGTTGACTCTCGCCTAATACAATATTGTGGACTTGGGGAAGCATCTTATGCTCATGTTATTAATAAGTTGCACGAGCGATTTCCAATAGTGGCAATATCTGTCAATGGAGTAAAAAAACAGAAACTAGAAGTGTGCAAAATTTGAATAAAAATGATGTAGTTCATGATCATGAAGATGCTGCAACACTTTTGGTGATGGAATCCGTGAACACTGATAATCAATTAAAGCGGTCTACTGAATTATCAATAAGTAAATCGCACATACAAAGAATTCTCAAAGAAAATAAACATACAAAGAATTCTCAAAGAAAATAAAATTATACCATTCAAACCCACGTTCATTCATAAATTAGAAGCTGGAGACGATGGCCAACGATGGTTGTTTTGTTTATGGGCTGGAAAAAAGATTTTGAACGACAGATATATTTATAAAAAAATATTTTTTTCAGATGAGCCAACATTTGCAACTATTGGCATCGTGTCTTCACAAAATTATAGGTATTGGTCTGATGAGAATCCATATTTTCGTATAGTAACTAATAGTCAACGGTACAAGAAAGTAAATGTATGGCGTGCAATAAAGTACGATAAATTTATTTGGCCCATATTTTTTTGAAATTAATTTAAACCAACATTCCTATCTGGCTGCTCGAAAACTGTATTTTGCCTGCCATGGAAGACGTGAATTTAAAAGATTTTCGTTTTCAACGCGACGGATGTCCAGCTCATTCAACTCGTTTGATTACAAATTTTTTTAATCAGCATCAGCCAATACATTGGCTAGCAAGATCGCCGGATTTGACCCCTATGGATTATTACTTATTTTATTATTTGAAACAAAAAAATTATTCATATGATCTTCATGATAACATCGACACACACACGCACACGCACACGCACACGCACACGCACACGCACACGCACACGCACACGCACACGCACACGCACGCGCACGCGCACGCGCACGCACACGCACGCGCACGCGCACGCGCACGCGCACGCTCCCACGCAAGCGCAAGCGCAAGCGCACGCGCACACGCACACGCACACGCACACACGCACACGCACACGCACACGTAAACGCACACGCACACGCACCACACACCACACACCACACACCACACACCACACACAACACACCACACACCACACTCACACACACACACACACACACACACACACACACACACACACCACACACACACCAACACACACACACGCACTCACACACACACTCACACACTCGCACTCACACTCACTCACACTCACACACACTCACACACACACACACACACGCACGCACGCACGCACGCACACACACACACACAATGTAAAATGAGGTAATACGTCGATTTAGCGACAGTGAAAAAAAGTCGATTGCATAACCTTCTATACCTACATATGTGTATGCCGCCCTGAGCGAGAAGATTGACACGCGACGCATAACGGAGCGCGGCTATCTCGCGAGTGCGGCAATGGCACTTTGTGGTCGAATTACACACATGATTTTTTCTACAACAGGTGTTTTTATAAAAATGTTTGGTAAAAATTAATAATTACTGGTAACCTCAAATTTGACAGTTAAGATTTCAAAACGTGAACATGCGTTACACATGTATTTTTGTAAGAATGTTTGTTAAAAACTGCTTTATTTTCACAATGTTGTTTATTTTCGTAATGAACTTATTATAAAAGAGGTAGCATAACTATTCCAAAAAATTTTTATTAAAATTATTTCCTTTAATTTCCATTTTGTAGGTTGCAAGGTAGTGAGGTGTTCCACACCAGATATTCATTGTATGAAAACGATCTTAACATCACGCGCTGGTCAAAAAATTGTCGACATCTGTCAAATACCCCTTAACTCATACTTCTGTCAAAAATCGCAGAAACACTAGACGTTTCTTTATTAAGGTTTCCATGGTAACTAAGCGAGCGTTTTAGTTACTTTGTCGCTTGGCGAGCGACAAAGTAAAAAAAAACTTACTACTCAGAAAAGTGCAACTTTGCGCTTTCTTTCGGAAGCGCAAATTTGTACTTTTCGCTCGGTTGTAGAAAAATACGTTTATGTAGCTTGAAAAAGTTTGTTCAATAAACGTTCACCTACATTAAGGTCATCATATTCAATATTACAATATGTATACAGGAAACTAACACATCTAAGGATTCTAAAAGAGAGATCTTTTTAGTTGTGGCAGCGACGATCTGAATACAATTTTAATAAATTGTGTTTCAAGCGTCATAATACAGTTATGTGCAGAACTTTCAATTATTAGTCAAGAAATTACAAAATTATAATAAAGAAATCATTTTATCTAAAGTTCTGGGAATGACAAACAATTATAAAAAGTTATCATCACTTGAAGATTTTTGATTTAGTACCTACAACGAAAAAGTTTAACCATTTAAGTCGTAAAATAAAAGAATGACCGGTAATTCTTTTATGACTTGAAAGATAAGTTTAAACTTCAACATAATCTTGTAGACTGAAAATTACACCCTTGCGAATTCAATTTCTATGTGAAACTTATAGGTTCTTCTTTCGTGTATTTCTTATTTACTCTTGCATATATTTACATCGTTTACTTTTAATCAACCCGATCAACTTATAATCAAAATAATTACATGCTGCAAAACCATTAAAGACATTTGAATATTAGCAAAAGACAAGGACAAAAAAATTAGTACGATCCATTAAACATTTACTTATTTAGTTTCAAGGACAGGGAAGGAAGAGAATAGGGTAATAAAAAATGTAAAACTATTGAAATTGTAGAAAGTTTTACATAAAAAATACATAAATTCGAAGCAATTTGTTTTCCAATTCAACTCTAAGTTTAACTTTATTGTTTTAACTTCCAACTTATTTGAACAATGTATGAGATATTGCAAGAGCAAAGTTTGCTACTCGCACCCTTCCCATACACATACATACTAATATAATAATAGTACTCATTCTAAAGAATCAGTCATTTTTGGCATGGCGTTAATTATTTTGAATTAATAGAATGTATACATTAAGTTTAGAAAAAAAGATTTACAGTAAAAAAAATTTGCTTTGTGCCTAAGCACGGTATAATTTATATTGTTAATTTAGTTTACTTCAATCAGCAATCCCTCTCGGTAATTTTAATTCGAGTAACGTTCTATGAAAGTAATTTTATTAAATTGATTAAAACGTAATTAAATTTTCATTTAAATATAAACAAAAATACATAACACTACAATTTTCAGTTACCGAAATCTAAAGTTTAACTAATCATAATGCACCAAGGATGGATTATAGTTTATTATTTTATTTAATACTATTACTCTCCCTAATATATAAGTTTTCTGTTCATTATTTCAATTCTAGTAACATTTGCAAAGGGAATAAAAACGTTTTAACTTTAAAGTATATGTAAATATAAACAACATTTTAAACTACTTCAAGGATTAGGAGTTTCACAATTTATTTAACTTTTTTTAAAGAGAATTTTATTTTTATTGTAGCATCAAGTTTAATTCGTCTGGATATGTATAATAGATAATGTTGATTTGCACGATTTTAAAAAGCTGGTCTCGATTCTGACAAAAAGTAACACATATTTTTTAATTTTCGACTGTTAAAGTAAGAAAACCCTTGTTTACATTTTTAGTATAAGGTTGGCTAAATTTGTGTTACTCTTTTCAGAAACTATTTAGACAACTACACTTGTGCACTGTCTCCCATTTTGGTTGAAATTGTAGGGTATCTCGTTTGCGAGAAAAAATAGAAAGATGCGGTTCTCGCGACCTTATTCTACTTTTTCGTGAAACGAAAGATGCCACAAACAGAATCGTCATAGTCCTATTAATATTTGAGATACAGAGCAAAATTCAAAAAATTTGCACATTTTAAGCATCCCTTGTAACTGCTTTGCCTTGCAATCTATCGAAATGGTGAAAAGTGGGGTCTATACAGAATTTTCCGTAGAATTTAGTAGCGTGCTAAGTTTTCCCCACAAAAAGTTAGTTTCTTCGCAATGAACCAAGTTTTGTTTTTTTAAATGGAACACCCTGTATATTTTTTAAATTATCTAATAGACCTTCCTCTCAGCTTTTAAAAAGATGTATCGTGTGGCATTTCTTTTCCATTATTAACCTCAAAAGTGAATGTTACGTTAATTTAACATTTTGATGATATAGTTGGCCATGAAAAAACAAGGTTAAGGGTTAGAAGTTTTATGCAGAAACATAAAATAAGAACTAAACATAATACCTACCACTTTACCAGCCTAATATAAATTACTAAAAAAGATGTTCGAGCTAATGACCATTCTGTCTTATAGATGCTTCACACACTCCTCCAATTCGTTCTATAGCATTAAGCACAATACTAGGGTGATTCTTTAAATGTCTAAAACCTTCTCTAACTGCATTTGCTAAACGTTCAATGTTATCATATTCAGTTTAGTATATTTTATTTTGCAAGTAACCCCATCAAAAGAAATCTAAGGCTGGCAAGTCCGGAGACCTAGAAGTCCATTTTATCGGTCTATTAGTGCCAATCCATCTATTACCAAAATTGTTTTCCAAAAACGGGCGTATAATTTGCGCATTGTGAGATGGGGCTCCATCCTGTTGGAAATGAATTTGGTTCAAGCGAGCTAAAGGAATGTTATCTAAAAATTTAGGCACAACCATTTCCAAAATGTCCAAATATCTAGGAGCGGATAAGTTCCTTTCGAAAGTGTAAAATTTTATTTTTGATCCTAATATAAAGCAGGAAACGTTTAGCAAATCGTCCTTGTTGTCTTTGGGAGAATATCTGGTGTTGATTTTCCTGAGACCAGAATCTGCTATTGTACCTGTTTAAAACACGTGAATTGCTAAAATGTACCTCGCCTGACCATATGACATTTCGTTCCAAATTGTTTTCGAAACCCCAATATTACTTTCTATAGTTCTAAGAATTTATAGGATTACCCTCCACACTGGCTAACACGGTAACCTCATCACTCTCTCGATTTTTTCTAGTATATCTTTTTTGACCTGGGTTTATAAAATGATCTATAATTAATTAAATTTCTTTTTAATCTATAAAACGTCAATTTACTAGGTTATCACCGTTCTGGAAATCTACATAGATGTAAAGTTACTTAATTATCAAAATTAATACCAAGGACATTACATTTGCCCGCTAAAATACAAATTTATTACTGCGTCGGCGTTTTCAGTACTCTGACCAAAGCAAATCAGCATATAATATTTTTCAAAGTATTCAAAATTTTGATTTTCTGACATATTTTGCACAATGAACAAACAATACGATTGTTGCACAAACATGAAGTATTCTTTATAAATTTTATTGCTATTTCTATTTTTTCTGAAGCTGTAAGGTGCATTTTGCCCAATTAAAGAAAATTAGCCAGTTTGAATATGTTTCAAAAACTATTGTACCTAATTTTCATACTTTTGTGTTATTATTTTTGCAATTCTGCGTAAAAGTCCTTAGATTGATTATAATCGCGTATTTACATATTTAGAATTATAATAAAGCAGTAAGAATCTAGCGGCCTTTTTTAATACTCAAATATATCTTAGACATTCAGGAAAATACGCGTTTATACTAAGTTTATAGGTTTCATGACCAACTATATCATCAAAATGTTAAATTATCGTAACATTCATTTTTGAGAAAAATAATGCGAAAGAAGTGCCGTATAATACACATTTTTAAAAGCTGAGAGTAAGCTGTATTATATAATAAAAAAAGTGTACAGGGTGTCCCATTTAAAAAACAGAACTTTGGTTTATTGCGAAGAATCTGACTTTTGTGGGGAAAACTATGCACGCCACTAAATTCTACGGAAAATTCTGCATGAATTCACTTTTCACCATTTCGATTAATTACAAGGCAAAGCAGTTAGAAGGGGTGCTTAAGATGTGCAAATCTCGCCCTGTATCCCAAATACTAATAGGACTATGACAATTCTGTTTGTGGCATCTTTCGTTTCACGAAAAAGTAAAACAGGGTCACGAACACCGCATCTTTCTATTTTTGCTAAAATAAGTGTTGCTTTTGTCAAAATCGAGACCAGCTTTTTAAAATTGTGCAAATCAACATTACCTTTCTCGTTTTCTCGCAAAGGAGATACCCTACAATTTCAACCAAAATGGGACACAATGTACATACATATTTCATTCATATGAAAATGTGCTTCTCAAAACGCATTTAAGTGTTTATTACTAGTACAAAGAAATGCACAGATATAGATGTGTAAACACAAATTTTCAATCGAACGCTGTCCCATATGTCACGTGTATGCAAGTTTCTATCGTATATTTGTTGTTATTTTCGAATTATAGGTTATTCATTAGTAACCGACATCAGGAATCTTGTATAGTTCCAGAAAATTAACGTAATAAAACATACATTTTGGAAGCTTTCATATTGTAACGGTTTTCTCTAAATATGAAGATATCTAAAATTATTGTAAATGGTAATCGCATATAGAATCCTGATTTTGCGAAAGAAATAAAGTTTTTGGTTTGTTTAACATGATTATATTGGAGTTTTTTAAATTAAAATTACTCTTTTAGTTGAGAATGAATTAGTTCCTTTGTAAATAATAGTCCGTATTTTTTTAATATTGTTAATTACAGTTGTCGTTATTCGCGTCACTGGAAAATTATGCGTCGTACTCAAATTATTACTTTGTATTCAAATGTAGTGCAGAAAGGCATATATTTAGGCAAGCTGACGAAAATGTTGGTCTTTAAACAAAGAGTTTCGCTTTTAAATACGAGATTTTAAGGGACAGTGTCGAGGAGACACCATCAATACAGAGGATATCTGTTACATGATAACAGACAAGTTATTTGTATGATGTAATTTTTTCCCGTCGGCTCACGAATTTCAATTCGTTTTTGGCGCAATCTAACATTTAAGTAATAAGTGTGTATGATTGATTGATAGAGATACAATCCAATGTGTCGAAAAGTGAGAAATGTGTGTTTCAGTCGTAGTTCTGATGCTGTAGTTTAACTAGTATAAAGAAAAGGAGCTAGTTCAGGCGAGTCATTGATGTTCAATTAAGAATTAAGGTAAACAATATCGTTCATTTACTAGTGCTGTTGATTGTCCGAATAAAAAAAAGAGTTTTGTTGATTATATGTATAGAGGGATAAACATGTTTTTTGGTAAGCATATTTGAACCATTCGGTTTATAAAACATATCCATCCGTGCTTCAATTTGTGTTACATCGTACATTGAGTGTTTTTCCTGTTTATACAATATTTGATGTTACTTAATTTGTCGACGTTCTAAAGCTTCGGTTTGGAAATAGTTACAATTGAGTTGCTTCAACTTACGGAAAGGTTAATGGTCTTGCAAGAATCTCTCCCCATTTCATGACAGTAATTTACGAAATTTATACCACTATTGTGTTTATCTATTCCGTTATCACACCGAACAGATGTGTTTATTTATAATATACTTATGTATAGGTTAACGAACTAGAAGTGGTTTCATTTAAGCTGTAACCCCGCTTCTTTGTCTGCCGGTGGATTTACATTAGTACGAAATTTCGTAAAGACGAGATCTTCGTGATACGTAAATATCAACTGTTTTTTTGTATTTATTTGTTAAGGGCGCATACTTTTTTCAATATTCTTTGGGCAGTAACGTAACAATTTGAGAGAGAATTTGCTTATAAGCATTTTAATTACATTAATCTGGTTAAACAATTTCTTTTAAAGATAGTTTTAATAACGTAACGAAACATTTAAAGAAAGATACGTTAATGCAAAATTTTAATAGTTTTTTGTTATGAACGAATGATATAATTTTAATTGGTTATTAAGTAAATTTTTTGTGTTCTTTGTATTATCATTTTAAGACATAACGTAAAGTAGTGATAAAGTAAAAAGATCGAAGAACGATCGATAGAGTTAGTTGAAGCACGATGTTACATTACGGTTTCGTGCAAATAGAATTTTGTAGCCTTTCAGGTGTAGCAAAATATCTGCAGGTCTATGACCCATCTGTAATTACGATACATATAAGCGAATTATTTGAGTATTTAAACGAGCTGTGAACCTGCGTAATTAGGAATTTCAATACCGATTGTGTTAATTTCAAATACTATGGCGCCCTTTCCGGTTTATGGCAACCCCTATCGTGACTTATATATGTCAAGCTTTCAAGCACAACAAATTAGGTTAATAACTTTCCCAACCCAATCGTTGAGCACCGGCACTCTTACCCCTTTTCTGTAGCCTATTCTACTGCCATTTTATACCGTAACAAATAACATAAAGCCTTAAAAATTTATTTTAGCCTACAATTTTCTCTATTTTGCAAAAGGCATGAATCATAAATAAATAATTCCTTTATGAAGGTTTCAATGAGGTGTTTAATAGTATAAAACAAGGAAGTTTCTGTATCTAGTGTAACAACATATTCGCTCTTTCCTTAATAATCATGGTACTAAAACATTTTTAATCAGGCTACTTCAAATGTCCAGGTCAATCAGATAAAAGGTTCAAGTTTAGAGTTATCTAACTGAAATGATATTCCCAACGATAATGGACCATACATCTAATTTCGTGGTAAATGTGTGATAATAATATAAGAATAAGTATATGATAATTATAAAAATTAGTATTACTTTGTTATTATATATTTTCACTGTTTTCTTCTTTTTGCATTACATATGAGCATTATGAGCGCAAATCGTGGAATCTGTGAAATTACAGTAATGTTTCTACATTTTGAATTGAATTTATAATAGTGAAAAGGCTCAAAATATTTTCTGGCCTTAGAAAAGTAAAATAATCCAGGTCAGTATAGTTTTCACTTCCAGATCATAAGAGATGCCGTATTTTTTAAGCAAAAAGAAAATATTTAAAATCACAAAAAGAAGGTACGTTTTCTATTGAGTTTAGGTCGTTATTTTGTTTATGTAATAATATTTTAATCCCAAACCCAGAGAAAAAATAAATCACATTTTCTTCTGGCAGCCCCAGGACGGCTTCGATGGCAAACGATGGTTGCGTGTGGAAACTGCAACATGTCTTGGGCCAGGTAGATGTCTCCATTATCCCGGTGGCAGAAAATAGGCGGGAAGACATAGGACGTAAGAGCATCCTTGGAGATAGAACGGCTCCTACTTAAGATGGAGAAAACGCAATTTTCACTTGCCTACACGAGAGGTCTTTCCGATTTAACACAAAACGCCGCCGCCTTACTTAAGTGGTATAGCTAACTATCACTATGTGATCTCGTATCCTTAAAGGAACTTTGCTAGGTGGTCGGCATCACACGCGTACAGAAGTCTCCCCTCCGATTTTTAAAAAAGGGCGACGTCCTTATGTACATGCACGTGCACAAATCTATTTGTGTAAAAACTCTCGGGTTTGTCTGCACGGCGTTTTATCTATCATTAAGGCGGGTATGGAAAAACCAAGAACGTCATTTTCGATTTTTACTTCTGCATTGAGGGAGTGAATCTTATGTAACAATAAATATGCTAGGGCGTGGTTTCATCGACTTACCGCTAATTCCATTCCTGCATCACCATGAAGCAGAATAAATCTGTGTACGGATAAGGGAAAGGTAAGGAATGATCTATATCCATTAGCATATATTTGCGTTTTCACAGATTATTGAGTCTTAAGTAGTTAATAGGTTAGCAATAAGGAGTAGGTTATGTAGTGACAGAACAGTTAACACTCTAATACCAAGTAGCATCTTAGGAAAAATATGCTATGTACAAGTAACGTGTGGCATTATGAGATAAATGCAGAAATAAGGAAAAATATTAAGAGTCTGCGTCACATCTAGACAGTTTAGTAGTCTTAGTAGTTTGAATAAGAATGTCCACATGAGCGCAGGTTAAGCTCCTACAAAGATGTGGTATGAGTGTTTTAAGTTATGATAGACAGAAAGAGTACAAAAGTATTCCACACACAGACACCTATACTGACTTTAAGAACCAGACGAGGGAATAACCTGGAGAATCAACTTTGAGTTGCAATCCCGACGTCTTAAGCTGCACATGCAAGAGGTAAGAAAAGCGGTGTCATTAAGATTCGGAATAGGAGGTTCAGGGGAGTTCCTTAGTTTCAACTTGGAAAACTCTACAACAGATAAGTATCTTTATAAAGAATCAGGATATAAACACTTATACAGGACGTTTACCGGATACCTAGAAGAATGGCAATAAAATACTTTTTTCAAACTATTAAGTACTTCTAAACAAACTTATTTTTAATTAATTTTGCACTGTTGCAAATTTTTCGACCATCCCTTACACGGGTTTGCGGCTGCGCGTGCTTTTACGTCTATGTCGGCGTTTGCGACAACGTTTCAGTCTGTGGCTGTCTCTGAGTCTGCGTGTGTCTGTATCTGCTTGTCTGTGTACCCGACTGCGTGATCAAATCCGTGTCAGTATTCGTATCAGTGTCAGTAACGGTCTCAGTGTCCGGCCTCCTGTTGGAGTCCGTGTGTATATCTATATCTGCGTAATATGTACTGCGTTTGCGTCTGCTTCTGCCTCTGCAACTGCGCTATCTTTTGTGCTTGCGTCTGCGTCATTTTTTACATCGGAATCTTCACTCACGTCAGTATCCGTGCCAGTGTTTATGTCTTGATCCATGTCGGTGCCCGGGTATCTTTGTCCGTGTCCGTATCCGTAGACGTTATGCCAAACTGGTGGATAATTCAGTTTCTCCCACTAAGAATATTCAGACTATGTGGCAAGTCTAAGGTATGACAGACCTTTTCCATATGAAACGATGTTCCTGTTGAATTAGTATTATTCTTATCATTATTTTCTCGTTCATCTCCTCGTGGGGATTTTTCTTCTTTACACATGCAATTACAAAGAATGAGGTGTTCAGGTACACGGATAATAATATACCAACGTGTATTTGCAACCCATAATTATTATCATCAGTTTCCCACGACTTGTCTGACAATGGTGCAGATGTTCAGGATTGCGACCTTTTGCGTTTTGGCTATGACGGCTGGTTTCGTTTCTAGTTGTATGAGTAAGCTTCTTGGGAGTTATTTTTGTGTCCTCAAATTGGTGGTAGACTCTATATTGATATAGAGACATACACCAAAGTCGACTATCCACTTTTTCTTTTGACTTATACCCCATAACACGTCTGGTCTGTAAACAGGCGTCGTTCTCTCTGTCAGGATCGATCTATCACAGTATATTTTGACGTGCCGATTTTGCAATATGTTTGTTGTTAGTGATGGAGAGGGTAAATTTTATGATTCAAAGCTAGGATGAAGTGGGTTATCTTCCCTACCGCATCGTGTCGTCGCTTGTACTCAATTCACGGGAGTACACTCGCATAGCACACACCCTATATCTGTCGTCTTGTACGTTCACATCCCTGGCGATGTATTTCAGGTAACCTTTTGTTGATATTATCTGACACTGGATTGCAACGGTATATCTCTAGGTTTTAGAGAACAGCTCTTCAGTCCTCAAGTGATTTGGCCACTTTTTATCAAGGCTATCTGGGTCCAGATTTGATGGGTGTCGTTCATGCAGTGGCTTTCTGCTCCACATTTCCCTCTCCTCCTGTATAGTTGTGGTGGATACTCCATTTTCATGCTTAAGGTTCAGGGGTGTATGTTGATCGTCTGTAGCATACACTACATTATGCAGGGTTGAACTTTTCTCACAAAATACGGAACTATTGAGGTGGCGGCTTCTATGGTTTGTCGTCTGCACCCTAACCTTTCTATATAGCTCTACCAGGTTGGTGTTGCTCCATTGACCACTACCATGGTGTATACGATGATTGGTATTACATACGTATTCACAGCTGTTATCAAGTTTCTCGAGTTTAGGGGTGATCCCCAGGTATTTATCAACTTCATCTGAGCTCAGTGTGCTGATGGACTCTTCAGATACGGTGTTGCACATAATACCTTGATTAATCTTTCCTCTGGTTAAACTCTGTACGTTGCATTTTTCAGTTCCAAACTGCATGGCGATATCTTTATAGGTCGTTTCCGTTAGTTTTAGTTATTCTTGTGAGCCTTCTTTTGTTTCCGTATATAAATTTTTGTCATCAATATAAAATATGTGGCAGATCCTATGTTTTTCTCGTGATTGTGTTCACAGGATAGGTATGTATTTATCTTACCTAAAATTATGTTAATGTTCTTTTCCCTGTAGCTATGAATTATTACGAAAATTATAAATGATTGATTACTATAACTGTGTTTATTCCACTTATTTTCTTGCTCTGTAACGAATGACTTACTCTACTTTTCTCTACAGTTCTTGATTTAGGTGCTATTTGGGGCAAAATAACAACACCCTTTTGATTGCTAATAATTATTAAATGAATATGCTTTCGCTGCGTTCTGTCAAGTATACGTTAATTATATTACTACCGTTAACTGCAACATTTGTACTTTTGTGGAAGCTTCTAATTAAAAACAACTGACTATAACTTTTGCTCTATTTGTTGAAATTCAATGAAGCTGCTGTTTTACCAGGTATGCTTAACCACAGGAGGTCTTAATTTTATCGTTACTTGCTACGTGATTGAGTTTATTTAAGTTTAAGTTTAAGTGTTGCGATAAGTTATGCAACATTAATCATTAATTCTTGTTCCATTTGTTGGTTTGATGGCGTAAAAACGGTTTAGTACTACAATTAGCTGCGGAATTTAGTGCTTATTTGATTTGGTTCTAAATTTAGGCAGAATATTTAATTGTTTCTGTAATATTTTATATGTAACTGGTTCTGATCTATACAGTCTTCTATAATATGTGGGACACACTTTAAGAGATAAAAGGACATCAAAAAGAAACGAAAAATTAATTTCTTTAACACATCTCCGACAATATTTATTTTAAAAGGTGTACGAAATTGATGTTTATATCCATTAAGGATCCAATATTATTTTTTAATTACTAACAGAGGTATCTTGCCAAACACTGTTCTTTTCGTTCTTAAATATTACACAAACAACCTGGTTATGAGGTACCTAAATACACTCTCAAAAATTATTAATTTGTCACCTGTATGTTTGGAAGGACGAACATTACAATGAGTAATTTTAGTTCTTATTTGCTGTAATTCTTTCATTTAAAAGGCATCCAAAATATTTATTATACTCCTTAATTGATGTAGTAGTAAAAGTAGCACGGATCCATGTAAGGGTGGTAGGATCTTCACAACATATTATTTCTACTTTCCAACCTACATATACATATGTAGGTATAGAAGGTTATGCAATCGACCTTCTTTTCACCAACGCCAAATCGACCTATTAGCTCTGCGTGTGCGTGTGCGTGTGCGTGTGTGTGTGTGCGTGCGCGTGCGTGTGCGTGTGCGTGTGCGTGTGCGTGTGCGTGTGCGTGTGCGTGTGCGTGTGCGTGTGCGTGTGCGTGTGCGTGTGCGTGTGCGTGTACGTGAGCGTGTGCGTGTGCGTGTGCGTGTGCGTGTGCGTGTGCGTGTGCGTGTGCGTGTGCGTGTGCGTGTGCGTGTGCGTGAGCGTGTGCGTGTGCGTGTGCGTGTGCGTGTGCGTGTGCGTGTGCGTGTGCGTGTGCGTGTGTATGTGTGTGTGTGTGTGTGTGTGTGTGGTGTGTGCGTGTCAGGGTGTGCGTGTAAGTGTGTGTGTGCATGTGCGTGGGCATGCGCGTGCGTGTGTGTGTTCGTGTGCGAGCGCGTGGGCGTGCGCGCGCAAGTGTGCTTGTGCGTGTGCGTGACGTATAGTACAATGGTATAAAAATACCAACACATAGACCTTAGACGTATCAATTAATTATGTTTTATGTAATTTTTTGATACAGCGCGTAATTTAGCGGCAAAAAATTCGTAAGGTAGTATTTAAGACTTTTTTTAATATATGAATAAATATTACTTTTATAAGAAAATGTGCCCAAATTATTCATTATACTTCATTGATGGAGTTGCAACAGTAGCAAGGATCCATGTGAGGGTGGTATAATCTTCAAAACATATCATTTTACCTTCCCACCATATATATATATATATATATATATATATATATATATATATATATATATATATATATATATATATATATATATATATATATATATATATATATATATATATATATATATATGTATATATGCAGGTATAGACGGTTATGCGATCGAACTTTTTTCACTAACGTTAAATCGACTTACTAGCTCATTTTACAACGTCTGACAAATTTTTGCCAAGATCGGCCGTGTGAATGTGCGTGTGCGTGTTCGTAAATGTCAAAGATCTAAAAATATCATCATACAGACCTTAAACGTCTCAATTAATTGTGTTCTATACAATTTTTTGATACGACGCGTAATTTACGGCAAAGAATTCTTAAGGTTGACGTGTTCTGTCCGAATTTTTTTAATATCTGAATGAAGATTAATTTTACAAGAAAATGTGTAGATAGATCAAATAAAGAAAATTAAAATTTTCAAAAATTAGATTGGATTAAAAATGCTTAAGTTACATTATCATTATCAGTATTTTATAGAAGCGGGCGACTTTGGAATTTTTTTTGTTAGCGTCTATATGTCTATTAACGTCTAACATGAAACTTTAAACGTTCATCTGATACAGATAGATAAAGATGACATAGATTATTATTTTTGTTTTTACAATGTTACGTATTTTCGTTATGAACGTATTAAAAGGGGAATGCACATTTATCACACCAGATATTTGTTTCATGTTCTACAAGTGTGAAAGTAAGCCTTCAAAATTAGAGTTGAAAGCATTGCTTACTTAATCACAATTGTTATAGATTAATTTATCGATGTGACTTGAAAACCTTCAGCTTGCAAAATCTTTCTGAAGTTAAAAATCGTCGATAAATACTATTTATTAGGTTAGATAAATTCTAGGTTATGTGCAAATTTTAGATGAAGATTTTGGTTATATGTAAGTAATTCAATGAAATCCTACTTTGTAGGAAAACTCGACCATATTAACCTTTATTACTCTATTTTGCAAAAATTAAGTAATGGGTATAAATTACGTTGAAAGCTTTTTGGCAAAACAAACATCCAATTATATCCATCCATTTTTATTGACATTCACGGTATTAACCAGTACACAGTTATTGTAACTTCCATAATTGTGTTTTCAATCAATTTTAAATATCAAATCGTTTAGAATAATAATATGGATCTAGTTTTGAATAAATAATTTATTATTTACTTTATTAATAAGCAACTTTACAACTTTCTCAAGTACGTGCTCAAGCAACGTTCTTCGAGAATTGTTATATAATTATGTCATTTAATTATCAATGCTCATGTGATATTAACACTGAAAACAATTTGAATAAAAAATCTTCGATAATGTTCTGTAGGTTTCCAATTACTCTGTTTGTCGTGAAACTTAAAATTTGGCTGCATATCTTCATAAATGAGTGAGGTTGTGAATCCATTACCTACGTTAGCCTGGTTATTACTTTAATTTCTATTTTTCTACGTCTTTCGCTTAGGTTTCGGAGATATTGTGTTATACATAATATACGTAGCTACTTGCTACCATACTAACTGATAGTTAAACTGATACTTAAACCTAACATAACATAACTTGAATAAGCTCAAAAAAATACCACAACGTTAAGGCTACTGTACCGGGAGGGTTAAGGGTGCGCTTGCTGGTTTCCGGAATGATCCAACACTGGATGAGTGCTAGGTTCTCGAGAGTCGGCTGCTTGACGAAAGACTATTTATAGCACAAGCTAACGGTGAATTATAATTTGGCCAAGTTTTAAATACAATACTTAAGCATCATTAATTATGCTGAATTGAACTATAAAATAGTATGTTATACGACGTGAAAATATGTAGATCAAGGTAGTTTGTTTCTTTTCTATAGTTTGTTTAGGTCAAGAACTGTATTCAGAATTTTAAGTTAATTTCTAACATTCACCTCCGGGTTAGTGGGAAATATCAGGCAGGAAATTTTATTTACTTTTAGAACAGGACTTTGTTACTGGACTTTTATGACAGAGAACGTAATCTAACCTTGGCTTTGGTTTTGATCACTGCAACCTTTTGTATTGCTAGAGTGTTGGCGCTAACGGGAAAATGGATGTATAGGCGTAAGTCGTTATCCTAGCGCACTAGGATAACTAGGACGCGACATCTAAAGTAGTCGACATAAGGTATCTGTAGGTGATGTTCAACTTATGTACAGACAAGCTTGTATTCAAACGTTAGTAGGCCAGGGATCGTCGGGAAATTCCTTTAGCCTCAAATATTTCAAGAGACCCTTAGTGCTGGTCAGTAACGGTGAGGTTATACATGGGGACAAGTTCCAAAGCTGAAAACACCTCTTCAAAATCTTCGCTTCTATAAGCGCATCTTGTGGTTTTATAAAATCAGGCTTCTAGTTGTGTTGCCGGTACCTTTGATTGATTCACTGTCGGCTAGGATAACATACTCAGAGGTTGAACATTTTTCCACGATTTTACTACAAACGAAAAAGGGGATAAAAATTTGTCGTGTAAAAATCGATATCTGCTCTTTTCGTATCGACTGTATTATTTTCTATAGTTACTGGTTTAAAAATACCTCTGAATTGAATATTTAAGGACTGTTATTTAACGTTTACTCGTTAATTATTTCACTAAAATAATTTGTCTAAGTTTTCTGTATCTACTGTATTTACCCTATAAAAGTTTTAAATAAACCTATTAGTGCCATCTATGCGATGTTCATGGTTTCTTATTAGTTTCAAAATCGTTTACTTAAAGGTATCTGTTACTTTGCTGAATTACCGATAGATGGTGGTATCATTAAGTATTTACATCTTACTAAAATTTTTATTTAAATATCTACATATGTATATGTTGATATGATATTAATTAAGCTGAATATCATAGATAGAGTGATATAAGCTCGGATTGAAATAGACATTGAACATAAATTAGTTACGAAGTACAAACGTGAATATAGGACATGCTGTTAGCTAGTTAAGCCAAATCTCAAAAATATAAAAGTGTTATCATAGCTGAGCAGTAGTATTCTTCATTATAATAGCTTCGGAGTAAAATTATGTATATCCCTTTATAAAATACATGTATTTCATTAGTATGATAATATTCTAGTCTAGTACCATAGTATGCTGCCATTATAAAACAAAAATAAATTAAATTGTATGAATCAATGTAAGAAGTGTAAAGGACATGTTAAAGTTATGAAATCCAAACAAATTTTACAAGATTCATAGAACTTATTACATTATAAACTTACTTAACAGTGTGATTAGGAAGTATTCCAACTTAAATTAACATTATAAATGCGATTTAAACTTAAAAGTTGATAGACCAGGTTATGATTATTTTTAACGCAGTAATTGAGATGGAATTTATTAACATGAACCATAAAAGTGTTTGAAATTGATGAATTCTTATGTATTTTTAGTCAAGGAATCAATTTCTGTTTGTAGTTTTTCATATTTGTCATAATTTAGATAGAATAAGAATTTTGAAAGGAAGTGTGTCATGTGAGGTGCCTATGGAAAGGAAATTTTTCATAGAATTCAAAAATGATTATATTTTTAATATCTGCCCACGCATAAGAAAGTTATCAGTAAAAATAGTAGTTTGCAAATTTCTGAAAAATGATTAACCAATGAAAATTAAGCAGTCTTATGTTTGTATTGGCAATATTTGCTAAAGTGATGGGTTGTTTTTCAGAATCTATGTAAAGAAGTGGCAGAAATACTTATATCCTATTTGGTAACTTTCCAAAGTGTGAACATGACACTCGATGTGTACATGATTGAAAATTTAACATCGTTCATGTGGTTCGTATCACCTTAAAAATTATGAAAATTAAAATTTGTAATAAAAATAAGGTTAAGTTAATTATTATTCCGGGTGATGTGTAGCGTTGTATAAATAAAAGTAAATCGGCGTATTTCAATTAGTTTGTTAAAATTAAAATTTATTTTGCCTTTGTACTATTATTCGAATTGAAATTAAAATTAAAAAGTACAAGTAATAATAATTTGAATGCTGATAAAGGTTGTGGTATTTTCGAATATAAAAACCTGACAGTAAATTATTATATTTATGAATATAAGAAATAAATTAAAGTGCTTATGGAAGAGTGACAAAGCAGATATACCTATGTATATTGATGCTGTATAGATCTTCCACCGATGGATCAATAATATTGGAATTCGAATTACACCTAAATTGGAAATTGAGTCAGCTGTAAGAAAGAAACATTAACATGAGTCTTTGAATTTTACGTATTTAATTGAAGGTTACGTTGGATGTTATCAAAATTTATTTATGTGTATTTATGTAAAGGATGCAAGTGAATTATATACTAGTCTAGAAATACATCAACCATTTATTAATTTTATATTGATTAAATGTTATTTGAAAAGAAAAAAATACTTACCCAAGTTAAATTAGTAGCTTTGTTTGGTTATGATATAACACAAACACATATATTAAGGTCAAAGAAATTCACATGCGCCCAACATGTAATATATTTTCAGATGATACAAGGTGTTTGAATAAAAGTAAAATTCTTACAATTCCAGATTTAATTAAAATCACGATTGAATTTAATGTACAAAAGAACATTACATAAATGTTTAATGTTTTTCCTTTTATACTGAACTATATTGGACGGTATCCCTTGGAGATGCTAGTCGAGGCAAAGTATTTGAATAAAATTAACAAAAATTATCATATTAAATTGAGGATGGTACAACGTGCGGAAGTTGAAGTAAAGTACATTACTATTTTCTAATACATTAATCTCATTATTTCATTTAATTCAAATGTGGTAAAAATTAAGAATAATTATTACAAATAAAGTACGATAAAATTTATTACACAATTATAGTATATTAAAATTTTATACTCATCGCAAATAATTTATAGCACCACAACTTGGGGCGAAATGTTAACAAGAATATTATAAATTATATTCTCAAAAGAATATATATATATATATATATATATATATATATATATATATATATATATATATATATATATAATTTGACTCTAGTAACAATGATTTCGATAAGAAAATTGGGTTGAAAAATTTCTTCCTGAGGTGCGTAACACCATTTTTATAGGAGAATTTTTCATAGAAACTATTTCTTTACTTGGTAAAATTGTATAATCGCTATTGATGCGGATGTAGAGAAGTGTTACTTGAACAAAAATGGGTAAGCTGTCACGACTTCTTCAGCCTCGTTGTAATTATGACCTCTCTTTCAGGATTAAAATAAAATAATCCAATGCCGCTCTTCTTTTAACCGAGTTTATTAAATCATCAATTAAAGCTCGCCTTTGATCTAAAGAGGTAAAAGCAATGTTATACGGTTAAAACTACAAGCACTTACGTAATCTTTTAGCTTTTTCGTAATTTTTCAAGATTTTTCGTGATTTTTCAAGACGATTTTACTGGATTTGTATATACCTCCTGTCTCATTATTGTTGATGTTTTGTTTACCTGGAAATAATTGTATGATGTGTAGCCGCTAAAGATTTACTTTCCCTACTCGTTTTAGCTTGCTGCTGAGTACGAGAATATCCATCTTAACCAGAATCAGTTCAAGTAACTGCAGGATCTAAAGTAAAACGCGTCGAGAAAATAAGTCAGACCGTTCTATTCTGCCATGATATCATACATCATAATATAAAAACACTGAGCCGTATGTTAAATTTGCCTGTACTGTGCTTCACTTTCCGCAGGATTGATACAACACCTACAAACTAATAGTGTGTCAATCAATCAGATCGATAAAGTTTTAATATAATAAATACCTTTTTTTGTGAAAGCTGTCGTCAGCAGTTTTCATTGATTCACTTAATGATTATACTATATCAGTTAAGATTAGGTCAGTATCTTTACACATACTTATGCAAATTAGAGATAACGTTAATAACTTTGTGGAGTTGAAATTATATAACTTACTGGCCCAATTAAGCCATCAAATAAATAGACAGTTTACGTTCATGTTAGACGGACATTTTGCAATCTGAGGTAGCATTATATAAATCGCTACGGTTCATAAACGAAATTAATTTATTATACCGTGTGTGCGTTTTTCATGTTATTACGTCACACGTTTAACGCGAAATTGTGCTCTTTTAAAATTCTGTTTTCTACCTTTAAGTGGGGATAAGAGTGTTCAGTTCATATGCGCTCTCATTTTAATTAGGTGTATATAAATTCACTTTGGAGTAAGTTGGGTTAACTGTACAGGCTTCTACGAAATTATAGGTATTTGAAAGTTTAATGATTATGGGGAAATTCATTTTATACATATTTGTGTAAAATATACGCAAGTTGATCTGAAACATTTAGGAAATTACATATTTTATAGTTATATGTAAATTTTTCCTTTTCAGGTGATTGAAAGATCTTTCAACAAACCAGAGAGGGGAATACTAATTTTCGTTTCAAAATTTAAGCAATTTTACCTTTTTTTTTTCTTTCAGCTAATGTATTGCGCGACTTGCCCTCGTCTCTTTAATTCTTGGTTCCTTTTGTTTATATACGAAATTTTTATATGTACATTTTTGTTGAAAATTTAATTATTAAATTGATTATTACACCGAATACAATCTCACGTATAATTCTTTTGGGAAGATCCAATTTATTTGTTTTAGTGTTTAATATTTAGCAACAAATTACGTTTACCTCCAAAAGTGTTCTTTATTCTCTTGTCTCTCTTTTTTATTTTTTCGTTCTCACCTGTTTCAAGCTTTACAGGATTTCTCTCACGAAATATTAATGTACCTTTTCTTTAAAGCTTGTGGCGCCCTTTTTCTTGTCCGTTCTCCTTATCTTTCTGACCACAACTTCTGTTTCTGCTTTCTAACTAACCTACCCATCTACATACTCTTTGTCAACGCTGCAAAACACCCACGCCATCCAAGTGTTCTGCGGTCACTTTACTGTTTGACTGAGTTACTAGCCGAACTCACTCACTCATGTATGTTTATGTGACGTGGTAGGTTAGACACGTGACAAAATGATTATTTTTTAAAACGGATCTAGAATAATTAAACAAAATTGTTAATTAATATTTTAATGAATTACTAATAGTTGCTTCGTTGTTTAGAGCTCGATAGAAATAGAGTTAAATATTTTGAAACGTAATAACTTGATTAAATATTATTTCACAGAAAAGAGGAGATAAAATCTTTATGTTCGCCTCCTCTACATTTTTTGAGTGTCTAAAATTTACATAAATAAGAAGTTTGTTTATTCATTAAATCATTAGGTTTAACTTCACTTCTTAACATGAAAGACTTAAATCACATCAAGTTATGTACATTTTAATTACATGTATAAGTGAATCTTAGATTCTTATCTTTTTGACTTGTTGCCTTAGTATACTGATTAAAAATACTTATCTTTTTGGATGAAAATCGTGTATTTGAAGTTGTATTTTACAATCGTACATTTGTACAACAAGTGCCGTTATCGGCGTCACTTTTAAAAACATAAATTGATAGCAAACGAATTCGTAAAGTAAAACGTAAAGAATAAGCTTGCTGCATATGTTATTTTATTTTATTTCTTAGATATTATTATATATTAATAACGATACCTAACAGCAGTGCTAAAAGGTGACATAGGAATACAGAAAGGAAAGACTACGAAAGAATACAAATACACAATAGTAGATATACTATGTTACTCCAGATCCACCTTTGTCACTAGATTTGTCACCAGATTTGGAAAAAGTCACTAGAAAGGTCACTAGATTTCAAAGTTGCTAACATTGCCTGCTTCAAGGTCACCGCTTCAAGGACGCGTGGTCAAGGTTCTTATCGTAAACACACCTCGCTTCAAGGTTACTCACATTGCTTATCTTCAAGGTCATCCATGCTCGGGCGCGTTCCCCGCTTCGAGGTCGAAACAGCCAAGTACGTGGCTTTTTCAAGGTCAAGGTCATCAACACATTGCCTGCGTCAAAGTATATTCCACAAGGTCATTGAAGTAACTACATACGAAAAAGGCACTAGAAAAGTTACTAGGTTGGTTTTCAAGGTCATTGGTGCTCCCGTACAGATTGTGGATATCAAGGTCAATGGTTTTCAAGGTCATCGTACACATTACCTCTATATATTGCTCAAGGTCACCACATTGACTACCTAAAACTACAAGGTCTTTCAAGGCCACGTTCCCTGCTTCAGTCTTCAAGGCCAAGGAATGGTCAAGGTCACCAATAAATTCTCTGCCGGAGTGTTAATTTGACAGAAATTTTCAAGGTCACGCCCCCATCAATTGTAGGAAGTTCATTGACCTCTGTCTCAAACCCTGGGTATCATACAGACTGTTGTCTATGCTAAGAAGGTTTCATGGTCATCAACCAATTCTTGGAAGTTTACTTTGTAAGGTCACGCCTCCGCAGCAAAGTGCACTGACCTCAAGTGGTTCCGTTACCCAAATACAGATAGACGTTTCCCAAAACAGGTAGCCGTTTCCTAAAACAGGGGGGCCGTTTCCCAAAACAGATAGCTGTTTCGCAACACAGGTAACCGTTTCCCCCCTTTTCAAGGTCACACTTCTGAGAAAAGAACAAAGGCGATTAATTGTTTTGGCCGAATTAGGGTCATAAGTCGGACTCTATTCTAGGAAATCAATTTTCAAGAACAAAGGGGATCTATTGTTCAGGCCGAAGCTTCAAAGTCTATGCTTACAATTTTCAAGATCACAGCTCTGATAAAGGAACAAAGGCGATCCATTGTTTTGGCTGAGTCATAATTTCTAAAAATGGATTATTATCTAGATACCCCCCACCTTTTCCAGGCTCAAATCTGACAAATCAATTTTCAAGAACAAAGGCGATCCATTGTTGAAGCCGACGCTTCAAAGTCTATGCATATAATTTTCAAGGTCACGCCTCTGAGAAAAGAACAAAGGCGATCCACTGTTCCGACTGAGTTAGTCGTAGTTTCTAAAAATAGATTGTTATCCAGCTACTCCCACGTATCCAGCTACCCCCACCATTTCAGGCTCAATTCTTAGGAATCAACTTACAAGAACAAAGGCGATCCATTGTTCAAGCCGACGCTTCAAGGTCAAGCACATGTAAGTCGCATTGTGTTGAGATCAGTCGGTTAGTAATTTGTGAGGCCAAAGCACCTATTGCAAACTATATAAAAATGCATGCGACCTAGAGATATTGGAAAATTATAAAGTTATAAATGTGACAGTAATTAATACGAAGCATGGTGAATGTATAGTGTTAGAAACAGTGGAGCTTGATTGTGTTTTACCTCGGCGCTTTTACGAGTATTTCAAAGAAGAAGAAAATCGAATTGATGAACTTAAAACGATACTAAATACAAGAGATGTATTCATGAGTAGTCTGGGTGCAGTCGGAAAAACGACAAACATAACATTTAGTGCATCCAACCATATGTAAACATGCTGATTTCGAAAATAGTGTTGAGTCGTAGTGAAGTTGTGGAAAAGTCATGTAAACAGCAATAAAAACACTCCTGGAAGGATCTGGAGGTTCACTGCCGGACACTTCATACCGCTGTAGTAACAATATGATGATTAAAAAATAAAGACTTCAAGTGTTGTGAATATGGTGTTCTTTGTCATATAAGTTTTTGCTTTGAATTTCAAGGTCACGCCATATTACAATTCAGAGAAATAAAAAAAAAATTTTCAAGGTTCCAATCCTGTCCGACTTTATCCGATCTTATCCTTACTTTAACCCAGAATGTAACTGATACATCTATAGAAGGAGAGTGTAATTATGATGTATAATTGTACGGTAAACCTAAAGTGCTGTGAAGAGCAAGTAGATATTAGATAAAGTTATAAATAGATGTCTGACACTTGCATAAAAGGGAAAATTATGCTTCGAATTGTGCGGTTTAATTAAACTACACATGCGTTCCCGTGAATTTAAAATTCTGAAATTGTGTTCCAAGCGATTTAAGTAGTTAAAAGTTAGGTACGGGGTCACGCTACAGAGATGATGATTGTAATGTACACCCAAAGAGCCAGCAATATATAATGGAAAGCAAGCTGCCCATTTTGTGTTCAAACCACCATTTCCATGGTACGTCTTAGACGTACAATTTCAACGACAAGCCATCTGGTTAATCAATAATCATCACTGCATACGTTAAAGGGTGAGAAAAAGCTGATTACATTCGAAATTATTGAGTCAGTCATTGATAGAAATTAAAGAGCAACCAGCTTTACCCACAATGAAAACAACTTGTTTCTTTCATACACAAACCACTTGTAATTGTGCTTTTACGAATGTACACTTTTTGTACAATAACTCTGTAAGACAATAGCAGTAAAAGGTTTATGAAAATGTGTGCTGATAGGGGTTACAAGTAAAGGGGAAGAGTTTGGAATATTTACAATAAAATGCAAGTATATATTATTTTAAGTGTATTATTTCATGTAAAGCTACATCCTCTGATGCAAAGTATTTCTATGGTTATACCCCACCCTATCCATCTAGGGAAACAATGTTAAGGAGTCAAGTCAAATTTTAGCATTCCTTGGAGGTAAGATTCTGGGAAATAGCAAATAAGCGTTCCTATTACTGAATTTAACATTAGAATCAGTTCGTGGAAACAAGAGGGTTGTTGTCTATGCTGAACGTATATAAAGGTTCCTGTATTGGTTAAATATCATGCTTATAGTATCTGGCTGTGTGGTTGGAAATGTTCAAGGCCTTAAAGCAATTTAATTGTCAAGACCATATGTGTTAACCCACAGGCTATCCCGATCTTACCCGATCTTATCCGACCTCATCCGATCGAAATGTAGTCGAGTGTTAAATCAACTATTAAATCAACCTTCAGGACCAGTAAGAGTAGATTGCCTCATGTACACGGATAGCGTAGTCCCAATGTCAGATACCCACAGATAAATGAGAGAACTAACAAAAACATGGACTGAAGAGTAAGATAAATGAGGAATGGAAGTTAATACGGATAAATGTAAAATGATGATAATTAGCGATAAGGCACGAGAAGAAGAAAGATGAACAGAAATCAAATATGAATATTTAGGCAGAATAATATCAGACGACAGTAACATAGACCAAGAGATAAACAAAAGAACAAATACAAGCGAAAGGATCTACTCTGCATTAAATAAAACTATCTTCAGAAAACGGTAAATAGATAGAAACTACAGATCTATAGCACGATAGTCTTACCAACAATGACATATGCATGTGAAATATGGGTTATGCAGGAAAAACATGAATGTAAAATAATTCCCGCGGAAATGAAATACTTCAGGAAAATAGCTGGAAAGCCAAATTTGACAGAGAGAGAAACGATCATTTAAGAGAACCGGTTACAAAGAAGACAGAAAAGAAACAACTACACTGATATGGCATTTTGCGGATGGAGCAGAGTAGAATAGTGAAGAAAACTATGGAAACAGGTAGGATTCAGAGGAGATGAAAGGGCAGACCTAGGAAAAACTGGATACAGGATATAGAAGTGGGTAGACGAGGAGGAATGGCGAAGGAGATGAAAGAATTATCAATGAACCAGAAAGAATGGAAGAAATGGGTAGAGAGTAGTTAAGTGAACAAACATCCGACAGCTAAGGGTACAAGGATAGAAGAAGAAGAAGAAGAAGAAGAAGAAGAAGAAGAAGAAGAAGAAGAAGAAGAAGAAGAAGTAGAAGAAGAAGAAGAAGAAGAAGAAGAAGAAGAAGAAGTAGAAGAAGAAGAAGAAGAAGAAGAAGAAGAAGAAGAAGAAGAAGAAGAAGAAGTACCTAGATCTTCAATAGAAGAAATATTATTAATCCGTTTTGCAAATGGAATTCAATAGAAAGGAACAACGTTGTCAAAAATATATTTGAAAGTGATAAAAGCATTCACAACTAAGAATTTTAAACAAATATTAAGGATCCAATAAAATAATCTAGTCTTGGTCTTTGCCTTGGTCTTGGTCTTCATCTTCATTTTCGTCTTCGTCGTCATCGTCGTCGTCGTGGTCGTCGTTCTCGTCCTTGTCCTCGTTCCTATTTCTCTTTATCTTTCCATCTTCGGTTTCGTCTACGTCGAACTGTAATTTATATCAATTTTGCTGTTTTACTTTAATTATTTGTTGTTGAGAAATGAATATTTATATTAAGCATTGTGTAGTTATATTTGAAACAATAGCGCTATTAATTATGCAGTTCCACGTAGTATGGATAAAAAATATAAAATCTCGTCACATTTTATATCATTTTCCACTCTGTTTCTTTTTGTACTACCAGAAAGTCTAGGGTTATCATCCATAATACCATGTGTTGTTCCGATGTAAAACTAGTTTAAACACGTGTGCCTGTGCCACACTTCTGGATTCATTATTTTATTTAAATTATTACAATACACCGTTAACTTAAATGAGCAATAAGTAGGGTCTATAAAAGAAGCAAAGATCACATCTATAGGTTCAGTAAAAACCAAATTAAAAAAATCACTAGTAATATTATGAAGAACAAATAATGACTCGTTAAAAGCAGGGAAAACCAATCTATGTTATCTCAGACCCTATGACCACACTGGCTTGTATGAAAAGGGATCCAACCAGATGGTAAACGTCTGCAGTCAATCAACGGAGATGGATAATGTAACATTAAATGAACAATAGGGCCACACTCAAACAAAAAGTAACTTAGCTTAAACAATTTCTAGAGGTGCAATAACATCAAAATTATTGAGCAATATATTATGGGGGAGTAGACCTGTTTGGCTAAAGACAAATGATCGGAGAAACATGCATGATATAGCCAAAACTCATCACGGATCTTTAAATTAAGAGGTGCTCAGCAGAAAAGTCTTCTCTATTAAGACGACTATTTATGTGAGTACACACTTCAATATATTTATGAACTAGCGCAGAAGTAAGCATGGATTTAAAATTTAGAAGCTTAAATTAGCTTTAATATGGCACATAAGCTCCTCGTAAAACTAGAGTTTGCAAAAGAAGAATCATCAAAACGTATAGAAATATTGTCACGCAATTTATTATACAGCCATGATGGACTACTAAGAACTGGGAGAAAGCTGTGAAACTCACTACTAGTTAAGTCAAGTGAATATACTGGAACGTCCATAGTAGAATAGCGATACCACCAGCAATTGTAGAACGTGTAAAATACAGGAGAGAAACAGTGCAGCAGCCTAATGTGAAATTTAACAGTCGCATGTATAAGGGCGCTACTACCATCCGAGCAGTGTGGATTAGACTATGACGCTACGATACAAGTAAGTGTATGGAAAACTCTTGTAGGTACACAAATGCTTCGAAGTAGACATATATATATATATATATATATATATATATATATATATATATATATATATATATATATATATTAGGCATAAATGCAGTACTAGGAAATATGATAATAATGCAGTTAGCAGTTACGACAATTCACAACAGTTTCGCCACAACGTGTTAACGATAACAGAAGACTCACAATGATGCAATACGTTAAAGAAAAAGATAATCGGTGAAAATGGTTACAATATGCTGTATACAACATGGTGTATCACTATGAAAATCCTGCCACAGTATTTGTTGTCAATGATAATGTTAGCACCTCGCTAAGCAAAAACCAACAAGAAATTATCCAAAATTAGGAACGCCAAATCAAACAAGTTGAGAATGCTCTTCTAACATTGCCAGACTGAAGAAAATTAAATTGTGGTTTAGCGTTAAACATTACATCATAAAAACATTAAAAAAACAGCGGGAGGCGGTATACCCAAACGGTCACACGTCCAAGTACTAGCCGCGGTCGACGTATCCTAACTTCGGTGATCGGAACATTATATATCATATCCATATCAATCATTCTTATACTTTGAACCCCGATTTGACCATGTTTCCAAAGTTCCCACAAATGGTCACCCCATTATTCTGTGATCCTCGTTTAGAATCTGAAGTCAGATTTTCAATATGCCTTAACACAAAAAAGCTACACATACACCCACGCGCGCACCCACGCACGCGAGTACGCACGCGTGCTTCCATACACACATAAACACATGCACGCACTCACCCACACGCACATGCACACGCACACACACACACACACAGACACACACACACACACACACACACACACACACACACACACACACACACACAAGCACACAACCACACGCACACGCGAATTCACACGCGCATGCGAATGGTTTAAGATAACAAATGAAAACAAATTGTACACACTAGTTCTCGAGCCTCGCTTCCGTAAATCAGCTGAACGCAGTCAATAAAGTAATATTGTGACTATTCTGAATCGTCATTACAAACGAAGGAATTTTCACAACCTTATTACAAATTCATATAGTAGAAGTATTGTAAAGACAGAATAGAGGTTGCCAGGTAACAAAAAAAATACTGGCACATAAGTAAAACAGCAGCGATCGGCTCACTTGTTTCGATTCTTTCCAGTGGTGCCAATGGTATCTAGTAGATTAATAAAGCTGTGCTGATCATAAATGTTGAATAGAATCCCACTTTCATCAATAAATCTCAAGATGGTGCATTTTTTGTATCAAGGAAGTATATAAATAATTACACTATTGCTATTGTATTTTTTAGTATGAGCACAGAGTCATATTTATGATTAAATTACTTTTGAATCGAGTGCTGTGGAATTATAGAACCTGTGTATGCATGTTATAGGTTTGTTTAAGCAATATCAAATGCAATGAAATTGTTCACTAGGAATGAGTAACTAATATAATGTGAAGATATTGTCATAATCACCCGTAGAGTAAAATGCAGCAGAGTAAAATGTCACAACTTTAGAATAAGGAACTGCAGCATTTCCCATAAACAATATTTATTTTATCTTTTCTTCTATTTACATTATTTGTCACTGGTTTTTAAAATATATTTTAAACAGTACTTAAAATCTAGTATTGACTACTTCCTACTTGATTTTGAAATGGCGAGGGAGACATTATTACCAGTTCTATGTAGTGCGTTCGTAAAGGAGCGGATAAATTCAATTAAAATTCGAATGTGAGTTTAGGAAGAAAATGCTAGGACCCGTCGATGTTTATTTTCAATTTAGAATTTTTTTACGTACAAGTGAAACTATATAGGGTGTGTCAACAAAAATATATGACGTCATCGACATTCTTTTTAAATGTCAACCCCCATTTTGTATTGCAGAATTATAAAGGGTACATCTTTTTACGTACCACAAGGTACATATGGATGATGCTTGTCCAAACTTGCGTCTACGGACGGCATCTTCCTTATTTGATGGAATAGGGGAAACATTTTTGAAGTGCATTAGAAAGAACTGAGGCACATATTTTAAAATTATTTTAGGTTATACAGGGTGTTTCATTTATACTGGGTGAACCAAAAAAAAATTGAAATATGTTATTTCAAATTTGGATTCAGCTCACTTCGGCCATTCTGTCAATATAAGGTTTGATTATGTTATACAGGGTGGTTTAGAAGATGTGATTTTGAAGAAAAAATCGTACCTAAATGGATTTCTAATAAGAAATATTCAAATAATTGTTTTAATAAAATATATTTTGAAACACAAACAATTTTTTGGGGTTAGGCCTAATTTAATTGTAAAATGATTCCACTAATTTGAATGAAATGTTCGAAGTGAACACCGTTAACAACCAGACAATAGCCAAGGCGATTAACAAATGAATTTTGAACGTTGTCGATGACATCTGCAGTAAGTTTCTAATTTCTTGGCAAATTCGTGCTTTTATACTTTAAGTATCCCCACAGAAAGTAATCTAGAGGATTTAAATGTGGCGATCTGGCTGGGGATGAGGTCATTTTGATGAAAGTATAAATATCTGGCACCAGAGTATCCTCGAAGAAGTAAGGACCTAAAACTCTTCCGACAGCTCGTGAAGTAAGTGTATCTTAGGAATGGAAATTCTCTCTTTTAAATACTTTATGCACAGTATATCGAGCCACACTAGTATTATTAGCCGCGTCCGTAATAGTGATATTAGAATTATCTTGCACTGCTAACACAATGTTCAACTGCTCTTCCTCACTTGTCGACTTTCGATGTGATTTTCTCATATACCGGACATTTCCAAATTCCCGGAACTTCGCCTCAACTCTGCTTGCCATGCTTTGGCTAATGGATGGTCGATTAGGGTTAGTTGCATTAAACTACGCAATCACTTCTGTTTTAGTGCGCGACCTATCTCCAAAGCCAAGCATGCACAGGATTTCAATTGTTTCACGTTCGCTGAATTTCCGCACATTTCAAAAATGGTAAAGTAGTTACTGTATAAACACACGATAACAATGCTGTCACCCATCAACAAACTAAACATAAGTTACTAACGTGCAAATTAAATTAAATTAAAATAATTTTAACAAAATGTACAGTTTAACGTTTTCTTACATTGACAATGAAATATTCTCATTTTTAATGTTTACGGTAATTTTTATTCAATATTTCCTTGGGTAACCATCGTCCATATTTATCTTGTAGGATGTAAAAAGATGTACCCTTTCTAACTCTGCAATAAAAAATGGGGGTCGATATTTAAAAAAAATGTCGATGACGTCATATCTTTGTCTTGACACACTCTGTAAATTTCACTTTCCGTAAAAAAATTCTAAATTAAATATAAAAATCGGCGGGTCCGAGCGTGTTCTTCCTAAACTCCCATTAGAATTTTAATTGAATTTATCCGCTACTTTACGAACGCACGTATGTTAACAAAGTTAACCTATTAGCGTAGCCAATAACAAGTCTTTAATGTGAGTGTTTCAATATGTTTCATGTCAACAAACTAATTAGTAATACTGAAAGTAGATATGCTAGCGAGTAAAAACAATTAGACTAATTACTTAATTAAATGAAGGGTTAAACAAGTAAACGTGCTGCTTAAATTTCGTTAAAATAGGTTTGCTTTATCCCGATTTACACAAGAAACTTAATATCAGGAAGGCTACAGGGATATTACTTTACAGAATATCCAATATACATCTACAAATTACAACAATGAAGAAATGAATTGCAGTGGTACACTAAAAGGGCACAATGGAAAATTACAAAAGAATGAGTTTCATTTACTTCTAGTATTTACCATCGCGAATGTTTGTGTGCACCTGCAAACAAACATTGCAAATTTAATTCCAGATAATATATACAGTGTTATTATTTATTTAATATCTACGTTCTCTTGTTTTTTATTGACGAGGGTAATGCGAGATGAATTGTAGTGTCACTGTTTGCTTACAAGCAAGCCATAATAAAAAACGTGAAGTGGATCAACACACAACTTTCTTGTGTCTATTCCATTGTATATTGGCGGTATCGGTATTTTTAATTCCTTGATACCTTGCTCTTATATTATGAATGCACTTCCCTAGTTACGTAACTAGGGAAGTACACACAGTTTAAGTTTGAATCGATTGTGAATTGCCTCCTCGATAGCTGAGATGGAAGAGCTCTCTGAAGTATGATTCATCGGTCCACAGAATGCGATTAAGAAAACCATCATTTTCTGCCGTTTTGTTGATTAGCCACCTACAAAATGTTCTTCTACGTTGATAATCATTCCGCTGCAAAGTTTGGATTACGTGCAGTTTGTAAGGAAAAATTTATGTTTTTTTTTTTAATTCTTGAGGCGGTACTTTTTTTACATTAACTTGCGATTCTATTTGCCGAGTTGATACTTCCGAATCAACTGCCACACAAGCCAGTGTTAATTCCTCACCTTCATCTTGTACATTTGCTATACGAGCCACTTTTCTTAATGCTCCATATTTTGATCTAATCTAAATACTCTTCCATCTATATATATACTAATTGAAGTTGCAGTCAAAGTAGATAATCCCGGGAAAGTAAAACCCTTTGTTGCTGAGTCGAGCTTCCGAATTTCTTTATTCCTTTATCATGAAAAATTAACAATTAACTTGAAAAAATGTGCTTGCATTTAATAAATATTAAAAACGTACCTAACGTGAGTCATCACTGCTGGTCAGTGTGGTCATGAGTTAGTTTACTTGCTACAAACGCAACACGCTTCCATTTACCCTAGACGTGCACAACGTAATACAAGCTGGGATCGCTATCCAGTAGAGACTAGTTTGCAAGCCAACAAATAGTTGCCTGTACTAGGACCGTTACGCGGTAAAATGACATGTCGCAGACACCATTTTTAATTAATTACAATAAGGAATACGGGAAACCTTAGAAACCAAAAAAAACCTAATCATGCATTACAGTTTAAACTTATTGCCATACATATTTATTTTGCCTAACAAGTACAGATATTGTTCTAAACCGTATTAATTTTAGCGAAAGCAATAGAAATTCCAAATCAAGGGTTGTCTTTAAATAGAATTACATTTTTTTCTGAGAAACAACCATAAAATATAACTGATAATGGTTATTCTTAAAAGTAGTGCGCGTCTTACACATTTCTCGGTGCGAGGCCATTCTTTTTAACTCGAGGCATAAAATGGGCGAGCATCAAAAATGTGACAGCGAACGTATTGCGAATAAAATTTTTTGTAATCGTTTGCATGAAATTAGAAAAAAATTAAATTCTGACTATTTGTTGACAAATATTAAATTAAGTACATAAACAAGAAAGTTTATATATTTAATTAAGTAACGATTACAAAAGGTTATTATTTTTAATGAATAACTAAAATCAAATGCATTCATCTTCACAGTTTTACAATGTAAATTTGTAAATATATTTTTGGAGATTTTTTTTAGAAGTTTTTTTATGTATTTAAATAGATTTCAACCCGTGAAATCTAAATATGTAAAGATATAGTGTTCCATTTAAAAATATACATAAATGCACGATTTTTTTCGTAAAAAATGAGAAAAAGTGGTTTTCATTGTTGAAATCTCCTAAGCAACTGGCCATCATCACAATATCAAATGTTTAGCGCAGTAATTGGTACATCCATGTGATGTAGACTTTTACGCCGACAACAAATGTAAAAATCAATTAGAAATTAGTGAAAAAATATGAAATCCTATATTTTTTATTAATCTTTTTACAAATGTTTTCAGATTTCACATGTTTGGCATCTCGAATAATTTTCAAAATTATAATCAATTAATGGAGAGAAAACTGTAATTCTTATCGAACGTTTAAATTTGGAAAAATAAATTAATACACGATTTCATCCCCAAAAGCTAAGTATCTTAATTATGAAAAGTGTGCTTTCTCATAAGTGCACATTATTTTGTATGTATTAAAGATACTAGAGATAACTAAACAGTTATCTTTTCCTTCAACTGATTTTATTTTTTTAAGCTAACTTGCTATGCTAGATCTATACACACAACACACCTTGCCGCTAAACCATCGTTTTTCATAAATTTCTACTAATGTGACATCTAGATTACACTTGTCTCGTTTATGTTTCTGTCATTGTTAACACGCTATGGAGTATAAAAATTTCCTGGTGAAATCATAGAATACGTGGTGGTTTTTTCTAACACCATTTGCTAGTAATGTCAATGTGGTCACTATCGACGATAGTGAATGATGCTCCATCAAATCGAAGGAACAGAATGTGGTGCCAACACGATGAGGTACTACAACGAGAAATGTCGTTAGACAATTGAATACCCATTTTGATGACAGCTACATTGGTAGAAACGGTCCAATTCGCTGGTATGATAGGTCCCCCTACGCCAATACCTTAAAATTCAATCTTTCGTGTTTTTGAAAAAGTTTAGTATTACTACACTATTGCAAGACAGAATCAATAATACAGCGCAAGATATCTCATCTCTTTTACTATAATATATATATATATACTAGTATATATATGTATATATATATATGGATGTATATATATGATATATATCCATTGTAAAATGCCATTATGTGTAATTGTCCGATTATGGGCTCCCTTGATTTTGTTTAAATGGAAAACCATGTATATTTTCGCACGATCGAATAACCCGTAAAATTTTGCGTACAACTGATGCGGAATTCATGTCCTTAGCTTCAGCGGTTTTCAGGTTATTCGCATTATTTCAACATTTTTGAAAGGTACATGGTGTCAAAGAAATTGATACATTTAGATACGGACTTACGGTCACGGATAATGTAATATCCAATTCATTTTCTTCATGTAAAACAGAACTGGCTTAATTCAACCTATAGCTTGCAAAAACAAACTTTCAATTCAAAAATATTGGTTTGGTTTTTGTTACACCTCGGAAAAACCACTTTTAATTTCAAAAATACTGGCTAGATTTAAGTTACAGTTTGCAAAAACCAACTTTCATTTCGAATTTACTGCTTTGATTTGAGTTATAGCTTGCAAAAACCGACTACTGTTTCATATGGGTAGAATCGCACAAACCAGGCTATGGTTAATGTGATCTCTTCTCGACCTCCGAAGATAACCGATTCTATCCGATCATTGCCTAGTACGTACACCTACTCCTCCAACATAATTTAGTTATAATTTAAATAAAAACAAATAAACAAGTTTTACAACACTTTTGTTTTTATTTAAATTATCACTAAGTTATGTTGGAGGAATGGGTGTAAACGCTCGGCAATGTTCGGATAGGATCGGTTATCTTCGGGAGTCGGGGAGTGGTGGTCGCGCTAACCGTAGCCTGGTTAGCGCAATTCTTACTTTTGTGAAGAGAAAGTTGGTTTTGCAGGCGGTAACTTAAATTAAGCCAGTACATTCGAATTAAAAGTTAGTTTTTGTAAGCTGTAACTTAAATCAAGCCAGTATTTTGGAACTGAAAGTTGGTTTTTGCAAGCTGTAAGTTAAACTAAGCCAGTGTTGTTGAAATGAAAGTTGGTTTTTGCAAGCTGTAACTGAAATCCAGGAAATAGTTTTGAAATTAATCTTGGTTTTTGCAACTTAAATCAAAGAAACTTTCACCAAGTCTAGAGGATATTGAAACAAGATGTAGAAATTGACAGCTTAAGTAAACGATGCAAAGAATTTTGCTATTAGTATAATTCTTAAAACAAAGGTAATATAAAGTAAAGTGTATTACCAAAATTGGAAATGAAAGTCACCTTGTTTGCCTTTTATATAGTTACCTAATTAGGGAGTTTTTGTGTCATTAACTATGGAAAGAGGCAATGTTACACAGGCCTTTATTTACGCATGCGGTTAATATGTCTGCTTTAGTTGCCACAACATCTGTGCTGGTTGCCCTGGTTCGAGCATACATTACGTTTACCTATACCTTACGGAGATTGGCTTATCATACCTGGTGTTTATCGTATTGTCATGAAATGAAGTTCTCAACCGCAATTCATTTCAATATAATGTATTAACATTACTTTGAATGTAAAACAAGTGAGTACCTATCCTTTTTAGTACAAATTACGTTTTTATTAGGTGGAGACATTGTATGTATTGATTTATGAATATTAAAGTAAAGCTAGTCTAGTATGGTTTGGGATCTTTTAACACTATTGTAATGAAAAATAAAACGGATGACGTCAGTTAATGTTCTCTAAGATAACATTTGAGTGCATAACCTTACATCCGTAGTATTTATTGATATAGGTCAAACTAAACTTTGTTATTGTATTGAAGTTTTACAGCTTCAATCATCTTTCATTTTAAAATTATTCTACGTAAATATGGGCTATGTGTCAATTGAGAATTAGTTTACTATCGTTATGCTTTGCTAAACGTTAATTTGCTTTTATGCTGAAATTAATAAGCAGGTATTATTTTGTTTTATTCAATATGCAAACTGTTTTATTGTTTATTCAGATTACATATGGTATTAAAGTAAAACTTTTTTGTTGTATTTTATTTATTTAACCTTCAAGTGGCACCTAACGATATGCTTACTGCGTCTAGCTATGGATATATCTTTTTCTCCGTTACGGCCTAATAAAGAAAGAGCCCTCAATCTACAGCAAATTTTGTAAGTAATGTATCTGGCTGAGCTAGACGGTGGTGCAAACTTACCTTTTTACATAAGTTACAATTTCTCTTTGTTGAATTTGGCTTCAGAGAGGAAGTAGTAATTATATTATTAAAAACCTGTTTTATTTGTTACAATGGTAAGTACCTTTTATTAGCAAAGTTTACCCATGAAGCACCAGTTTACCTAACTCTGTCAACGACTCACCCGGTACATATAAAAAATAGCTTTCACTATCATTCATAATAATCATTTTGAATGGGATAATTGTGTAAGAATTACCTATAACATTTATGCTAATATAACAAAGAAAGGTATATCTCCGAATTAAAAAGTGGGATTGCTACGGAAAAATGGAATCATATATATATATATATACATATATATATATATATATATATATATATATATATATATATATATATATATATATATATATATATATATATATATAATAGTCGTACCTGGATGGCATGCCTTATTTGGTAATTACGCAGCTGAGACTTATAAACGTTGACACACACACACACTTACATTGAAATTAAAGTATAAATAATTTCTACGTTGTAAACATAAAATATAAAATTGTAAATATACACTCTTTAGGACATTGATAAAACGACAAAAAAAGAGAAAAACGGGTTTTTTAAATAGCTGTAACAATAATACAAGTACGGTTTCTGCCATACTATATATATATATATATATATATATATATATATATATATATATATATATATATATATATATATATATATATATATATACATACACGGTATTTGCCAAAATAAACGGTAACGGGTCATGGAATGGCTTGTGCTATGTCTGTTTGTTTGGCTTATTAGTCATTAACTGTCATCATAATATTACGCCCGTGTTAAAATAGTTCTGAAAATTGTTCTACATTAAAATTAAAGTATAAATAAATTCTACGTTGCAAATATAAAATTTCAAACATACACACTTTAGGACATTGATAAAACGATAAAAAAAAGTAAAAAGGTTTTTTAAGTTGTTGCAACAATACAATACAAGTACGGTTTCTGACATACTATATATATATATATATATATATATATATATATATATATATATATATATATATATATATATATATATATATATAGATAATATAAATATATATATATATATACATATATATGGTATAGGACTTGTGATATATACGGTATTTGCCAAAATAAACGTACCGAAATATGAATGGTCATGGAATGGCTTGGGCTATGTCTGTTTGTTTGGCTTATTAGTCATTAACTGTCATCATAATATTAGCCACGTGTTGAAATAGTTTTGAAAATGGTTCTGACAAGTGAGGAAAATGTATTTATAGTAGAACATTATTTTCGTTCATACGGAAGTGGATGGAGCAATGGCCCAAGATTGAAACAATTTTTTGAGAAATATTCGCAGCATTTTAATAAAGCTGCACATAGTAAATAAGTAATGTTAGTAATTTTTGAGAAATTTCGTCCTACTGGTAGTGTGTTGAGTCAGCACGTTCTTCAGGTCATTGAAGAACAGTTTGTGCCAACGATAATGAAGAACGGGTTCTTGACCAGATTTTGCAGTCTCCACAAAGAAGTCTTCGACGAACTGCGTGCAAATTAAACATAAGTGAAGCATCTACACGTAGAATCTTCAAAGACATTGGTGGTTATCCATATTGTATTCAAACTGGACAACGACTAGGTGCTGTGGACAAACTTTCAAGAAACGTTTATTGTAGTCGCGTGTTGAGCCTAGCATGCGAAGTTACAGATTTCTTGAAAAATTTATGGTTTTCAGAGGAAAGTCATGTTCAGCTAAATCGCTATATCAATAGACAAACAACTAGATTTGAACACCCTGATTTAATTGCAGAAAAACCACTTCACAGCCAGTTACGATTTGGTGTGCTCTATGGGCGCACGGTATAATAGGTACGTATTTTGTTGAAGGTGGGAATCGACACACTCTGTTATAGAACATCATCATACCTTTTGTGAGACATCTAAGAAATTTTTGCCGCTCACGAAATTTACAGTTGAACAGGCAATGATTTCAACAAGCCATATAGCCAGTTGCTCATTAGAACTTCTCGACGAGCATATTGGAAACAGCATAATTAATTTCTCATGGAACGGACTTCGATTACCCTTCGTATTCACCTGATACAGAACTACGGCAAACAATAATAACACATTTCCAACAACTGCGTCCACCACTATTTATAAATACCTTCAATGATCAGAAAAATCGCTACAAAGCTTGTTTAAGTCGTAATGGTGCGCACTTTGAACATCTAAATTGCAACAAATTACAAAAAAAAAGTTGCTTTCGGTACTGTTGATTTTAGCGAACACTGTTTTAGAAAATTCTCTAATATAAGTTCATATTCGGAATTTTTTTTTATGATTGTGGATCTGAACAGGCTAAATAAGGCCTATCGTGCTAAAGTACTCAGGAACACTTAGGAGGATGGATAGAGGGATAATGAATAGCCAATAGATGCCTATGAACAGCTACCTTAAATTTTCTCATATCATAAGTGAGAGGAAAACAGGAACTAGGAAGATCATTCCAGAGTTTAGAAGCCGTGTAGAAAAATGTGGATTGCGCCCGTTTGGTACGACAAGTGGAGATTTGTACTGCATACTGATGATGTGAATGAGCGAACCGAGTGTTTCTCGCAAAGATAGCCGGAGATGGTATCAAAGAATGTAATTCACCAGCACAATAGCCGTTGTAATAACGATAATACAAAGAAAGAACTGAAACCATCCTTCTATACTCAAGGGACTGTATGTGAGAAGTTAAGGACGGGTCATTTATAAGCCTAATCGCTCTCTTTTGAATACGATCAACGATATCGAGAGCGTATTGGGGTGCACTAACCCAAAGGTGAGAATATGTTATTTACGCGATATAAATTATTGCACATTGCCAAACAACAGAGATTAAACATAAAACATAATTAATACTGTTGTATCGTTTGTGTCCATATAACATGCTCTGATAACATTTCTTTCCGCTCGAACAGCATCTCCTTTATCTGTTATTGTCGGTGTTCCCCGACCCGCTTGTTATTTGGCTTCAAACCACTGTATTTTGCAAAATTTTCATTCATGTTATGTTTCAATTAAATAATTATATTTTTATCATCTATTTCTATTTGGTCAGACAGTCCATATCTAAGATTAATTTGGAATTTACAGGTAGATGCACGCACACACACTCGTACGCACGTACCCACGCACGCACTCACTCACACACACACACACGCACGCACGCACGCACGCACTCACACCACGCACGCACGCACGCACGCGCACACACGCGCACAAACGCGCACACACGCGCACACACGCGCACACGCGCACACCGCGCACGCCACACGCACGACACCGCACGCAACGCACGACACGCACGACACGCACGCACGTACACGCAGCACACGCACGACACGCAGCACACGCACGCACACGCACGCACACACCGCACGCACGACACACGACACGCACGCAACGCACGCAGCGCACACGCACACGCACGCACGCACACGCACACCGCACGCACACGACGCACGCACGCACCGCACGACCGCACCACGCGCACACGCCGCACACACGCGACACACGCGCACCACGCGCACAGCGACACCGCACACGCGCCACGCGCACGCACGCACACGCACGCACACCACGCACACGCACGCACACCACACACGCACACGCACGCACACGCACGCACACGCACGCACACGCACACGCACGCACACGCACACCGCAGCACCACGCACCGCACGACACACGCACGCACACGCACGACACGCACGCACACGCACGCACACGCACGCACACGCACGCACACACGCACACGCACGCACCGCACGCACGCACGCACACGCACGCACAGCACGCACACGCACACGCACGCACCACGCACGCACACGCACGCACACGCACGCACACCACGCACGCACGCACGCACACGCACGCACACGCACGCACACGCACGCACACCCACGCACACACGCACACACGCACCACCACGCACGCACGCACGCACGCACGCACGCACGCACGACCACGCCACGCCACGCACGCACGCAAGCACGCAAGCACGCACACGCACGCACGCACGCACGCACGCACCCACCCACACACACACACACACACACACACACACACACACACACTCACACACTCACACACACACACACACACACACACACACACACACACACACACACACACACAAACACACACACACACACAGACACACACACACACACACACACACACACACATGGGGACACACGGGGACCCAGTGACACACACACGGGGACACACATACACACGCACACACATCCAGGGATCATGTCCGATCTTGGCGAAACTTTGTCAAAATTTGTAAAATGAGCTAATAAGTCGATTTAACGATGGTGAAAAAAAACCTTCTATATATACATATGTATATGTAGGTTAGAGGGTAAAAATTATAATTGAAATTATTTCATTTCTTTTAACTTTCTAAGTTAGCATCTGGATGTCTATTAACCTCTGTTTGACATGTTTTAAACGCCTGTTTGACATAGATTATTGTTTTCATTTATACAATGTTGCCTATTTTCGTAATGAACATAGCATAAAATTAATTATCCTAAAAAAATGTTTATGAAAATTCTTACATTTCTTTTAATTTCCATTTTGTAGGATGGAAGGTCATGTGGTGTTCCACACCACATATTTTTTTGTATTAACATTAAATTTGTAGCGACAACGAAAATATAAAATTAAAAAATGGATTTAAGTTACGAGAACAAATGTAAATATTTTTCATCCACTGTGATACTAAACCAAATAAAATTTGCGTATAATAAAAAATTCAAGCAATTTCATTTTATATTAGTAAAATAAGTTTCATTTTGCTGGCTGCAATTCATAAAAGTTACAAGCGTACTAAAATATTTCAAAGGCCAAGAAAATAAAAACTTTAAAGTCTTTGTATAATTGAAGTCTATCGTTTGTTTGTGTGGGTGAAAGAACAATTCGTTTTTTTTACAGTTGTATATCGTCATTACAGTTGATAAAATACAATTCCTATACCTCAATATTGTTACCCTTAGCAAAATGTAGAATTAATTTGCTTTTTATAAGTTATGAACTAGTTGTCGGGTATTTTTTGTACTTTTTTTTTTGTCTGCGAATATTTTACTATATTCACGCTTGAAGAGTAGTTTGCAATTCAACCCTAAACAATAAGTAACAGTATTGTTCTGCGTCACTAACAGGGTCTAGTAATTATTTTACAACACAGAACATCCTCCTTTGAATAACTAAATTTGAAGGCCTACACCTATATCAAATGATCCTGAAACTTGATCAAACATTCACCCCCACAATTCGAACTTTTCCCTTTCACTTAAGGAATAAACTTGGTAAAGAACTTTTTACAAAGAACTTAATGCATTCGACATTTTGAAGCTAAAAATGTTTTTACTTGAAAGGAGGAATTTAAACTGCACCGTAACGTTATACCAAAATGGACAGGTTACAAAGTGCTCGTATGCATATTAGATTATGTATATTATCTATACACAAGCGGGTTATTAGGATCAAATAATCAGGTTGATGGATTTTTTAACGCATAAAACTTTCAAAAGTTATTTATGCAGAGAATAATTCTACACTTATGGAACCATTAAGTTTTATTGGATATAAGGGAAATTGGATTAAGCAACTGTTTTCAATTTAAAATATAATTTTGAACTTTAACGATGTATTCATCTCCAGAAGCAGTAAAATGTATTAACAAACTCCTACACTTAATTTCCTTAAGGTATGTCTCTAGTTAAGGAAAACTCATTAAAATATGTGCTTGTGTAATAGCACTTCCTATTTGTATTTAGAACATTGTTTACTTTTTACATTTAAGGTTTACAATTATTATAAGGCCGGCCATCGGCCATATCTTGATAACCACTGCGAGTACAAATTGAAAAAAAATTATTCTTAAGTAAAGTGACCAGGAGAAAATCGTGGAAATTATTGTAGATTTCCGGATTTCGCCGCAATGTTGGCGCAATTGAGCAATAAATATTGAAATTATAATTTTCTCCGAAAATTCCCAAATTAGCTTATACCTTTAGTAAAATGACTAGAAAGCTTAAACATCATTTTGGTTTAGGCTCATTGGCGTACCGACCTTATTAAGTAGGAGAAGCTAGTGAAGGTGTAATCATTTAAATCACTGTAACTTCTAAAGGACATACGATTTTAATAAACTTAAGCATGTTTGGAAGAGAAAGGTAAGTTTTCGTATCTACTCTTATTAGTCCAGTTATTCTAGGTCTTCAGTCCAAAAAAAAAATGGTGGCAATAATTGTTTTAATAGCTTCATTTTGTTGTTTTAAACAACATATTAAAAATAGAGAACCATAGCGGCCAGGTTTATAAAGTCATTCAAGGTCAAAGATCACAAAAATCAGTTTTTCGCACAAATCTCGTTTTCTAGGGCTCGTAGGTCAATTGAGGTGGTTACAAGAAAGAAAGTTCATAAAATTATCTACAAAAATGGTCATTTTCATTTTTCACGTACGATGAACCGTTTACGAAGTAAAGAGTGGCTGACGTGAACGTCGAGCGCTGTATCCGTTTCCGCACCACCCTTGAGGTCGAATACAAGGCGCGTTTTTTTACATGGTGTCCCCAGTGGGTCTAGTCCATGTTGAGTGTCAAAAAATTACGTTTCGTCATGTATTACTATTTCATTGTCAGGTTCTAGGAGGTCTGTATCTTCTTTATCTTTCTCATCTTTAATAATATTTGTTACAATACGATCAATATCACTTTCATCAGATACATTATCGGAACAATCAACACCAGAAGCTGCAGGCATTGCATTGAGACATGATTGTCCATGACAGTTGCCGCATGTGACGAAGCAAGATAAACTAATTTTTCTGCATCCACAATTTGCACTGCATCCTTTCGTACAATTACACAAAGTGGTATTAAGTATATTATCTGGCGCAGGTGGTAACAATATTGTAATGGGCTCTAAACAAATGTTATTAAAGATCCAGCCCAACTGTTGTGGATCTATGTCTCTTCCCAACCATGTTTGGACCTGGTAATAGACAAGATACAAGTATTGTTGAGCTGATGCAGTTGTAGGTGGAAGCAATGGTAATTTTACAGCAGTATTGAATCTTGTCGACTTTGCGAAACTTAGATACCGGTAATTATCAAAAGATGTTTCCGACTTAGGAGCTCCATATATTGCTAATATAATTTTCGCTCCATTCTCAAATATAAGTCGAACAATTTTCTTGTTGAAACATTTCGGCAGCTTGATACAAATCAGGACGATTTTCGAACATTTTCAATGTATTTAGTTTTCCTCTGTTGAATAGAGCAGAAGTGGTACCGCATCCGGTTACTGCATGTAGTAATAAAATACGTTGATTACATGATAATATTTGTAAAAACTTGAAAAGTTATAAAATTGTGACTTGAATTTTCCTTTTCCTGATTTCATGAAAAATAATTGTTGCTGTTACGATCAGAAGAACCAAAAAATCGATGTTCTCGCCTACTATGCCAGCAGTGTTAACCATTTATCATTTTATCGCAGTTTCAATAATTAACACATCAAAAAGTAATTTTCCCTACTGGGGACTCCATGTTAAAAAAACGCGTCTTGTATTCTACTTCAATGGTGGTGCGGAAACGGATACAGCGCTCAACGTTCACATTCGTCACTCTGTACTTCTCAAATGGTTCGTCGTACGTGAAAAATGAGTATGACCATTTCTGTAGATAATTTCATGAACTTCTTACATGTAACCACCTAAATTGACTTCCGAGCCATAGAAAACGAGATTTATGCAAAAAAACTGATTTTTGTGACTTTTGACCTTGAATAATTTTTTAAGCCTGGCCGCTATCGTTCTCTATTTTTAATATGTTGTTTAGAAAAAATTGCAGCCACCCTTTTTTGCACTGACGGCCTTTTTTAAGCTAAAATGACTAAGCTATTATAAGTAATTTTGCACGTAGATCAGAACAGTTACAGTGCACTTAATATAAATAACTGTCAGATTGGACGTTTCCCTTTGATTTGTTGTCAGATTGTGATAAAATAACAGTTTTTGACAAACTGTCTTAAAATTAAATCATGCTTCAGAGGTTATGTTCTAAATATTTATCACAGTAAATAAAAATTTAAGTGATGTTATGTCAATTATGTTTAAGGTCAGAAATGCTTAAGCATTACCCTGGATAGAATTTCCCAACATAAATCAGTATCTATCTGGATCACTCTCGTGCACAATAGGAAGGTTCTCAGAGCGTGTGTAATTGAAACAAAGTTAATTAATGACTCAACTTGGCTCTGTTGATTTAAATTGGTATATACAATTAAGATTCCAAGTTAAGTAAAATTGCTACACGGGAAATTCTAAAATAAATGACAGTTTTTGATCTTTACCCAAAAACTTAAATCATACGGTATAGCAATAGCCAGAAAGATTATATTTGCAAGAAAAAAGTGAAAACCCGTCACGATATTTGTTCGTTATTAACAAAAGAATAATGTTTTTAACACCTTAATTGAATGATTGGCCCTTTCGTAATTTGCTGTGTGCGAAGGTTGGATTAGTAACAACGATGTTATAATTTGTTAAGTTCCGAGCTTACCTTCATACTTTATCAAGGCGTAGGATTTACGCTGATGTAAAAGGCAAAATTTGGAACGTGTTTAAAGGTCAATAGAACATAAGAAATAATAAAATAACAATGGAAAGCATTTAAGCAAATAATAATGAGCCCAATCATGTCTTGTTTTATAGACAATGTATTTTATTCATCCCACAAGTAAAAATCTAGGGATCTACGTGGCCACGGTTTGGCTAGGTAACATTTAAAATCGGAAACTCGGCGAAAAGTGTGCTGGGCATCCATCATATTGATACCAATGGATGCTCTGACGTAAAGAGGGTATGCAAGTGGTCTTCTAAAGTTTAAACAAGATTTGTCACGTATGGATGAAATTTGCCGTAGATTTTCCGCATATTAGGATATTTAATATGTTACACGTAGAATTTTAAATTAAAGCGTTGTTACCGGGAATTTTTATTTTAAATTTTGTTATCGTAGCTTCGACAAAAGGAATTAAATTTGAATTAGGATGAAGAAAGTTTTTAAGAAACACAATGTGTCAGTTTAAATTTGTTTGTGTTCTCGTGGTTGATAACGAAAGGTTCAGTCGCGTTTAAGTAGTTCTGCATATTTACGAGATCGCTTATGTGTTGAATTGTTGGTACGAGTATAGAAAGATTGTTTGAGTAACGTCGTTTCTGATGGAAAACTGGATGTGTTCGTATCTCATTGCTAGGTAGCAAGTCTGTTTTTTCCTGGCCATTATGCAATTCCGCTGAAAACACTATTTTTCATCATTTCCCAGATGATCAGGGTGGGTCAAGTCTGTGCTATGTGGTGGATACACGAAGTCAGTTTTTCTGGATATTATTCTGTTATCGGAATGTTGTCTTAACACCGCAAGAGTGACATTAGCGGTATAACTTGTTGCCCCGTCTTGCTGAAGCCACTGTTAGGGCAAGTTTCTGGCTTTGAAGAAGCGTTTTAGGTCTCTAACAAATAATTCAATAGTATATCTTTCGTGATTCACTGTTACATTGTGACCTTCATCTTCAAGGTAGTAAGGGCCCAAAATTCCGTGTCCAGAAAGTGCGCACCAAATTGTTACTCGTTTATTGTGTAGCGGTGAATTTCTTATGCTTTTTTGAATAAAGAAGTCTGTATGACTATCTGTTGACGTGTCCTGATAGAGATGTGATTCATCCGAAAACCATACGTTTGAAAAAACTCTTCGTCTTCACATTGAGTGGCTATAACACGGGCACTATGTTCTACACGTAACCGCTTATCCGTTTAACTTATGAAAGGTCTGAATCCAATATCTTTAGAAAATCAGCGTCTAGTTTTCCTATTTAGGTTCGTTTTAATAGCAGTCTTTCTTAGACTTCTCTTTGGAGATTGCATTTTGGACAGGAACCTGCAGTTTTTTTCATTATTGCGCACTATACTCTTTCACCCATATCGTCCTTTCCTTTGGACTAGAATACTGCCTATACCTTTAAACTTCTTTACTATGCGCCTTATTGTTGTGCTTGTAACACCTTTTCCATAATGCTCTAAAAACTCAACGTTAACGTAATTGATACTTGGCACATTGTTTCTGCCTATTCCGTAAGAGCGATTATAGCAGTTGCAAATAAAAAATGTTTGTTCAATAGTGAGTATCTTGTTTCACGAACTTATTGAAAGGCTTTAAAGATAAATCTGTCATTTAGAAGTTATCCTGACATTTATGCAGTATTTATTTCCATGTTTTACATTCAATTAGGTATCCTGTATTTATTGTCATATTGTATTATAATATATATTTTTAAGAAATTTTGGTCACAACTATTAAGAGTCACATTGAATCCAGTGGCGTAGTAATTTTTTTAATAAAAAAATCGCCAACAAAAATTCTTTATGTTGGACTACGAAAAAGTAATAAAATTTAAATAAACATTTTAAATTTTGCCACAGAGTATCTTTTATTACATGACATCTAAAAAAAATTAGTTGAGATCGGTTAATAACTTAATGCAGAAATAAATCTTCCATTCTAAATGGGCCAGGCTGTATCAAACCCTATTCAAGTACCTTACATAGCATAGTTATTATTACAATATATTGTAGTGTGTCACGTGTCTAACCTACCACGTCGCATTAAAAAAAATGAGAGCTCGGATGAGAACTCAGTCTAACGGTCCAGTGACCGCAGAGCACTCTGTTGGCGTGGGTGGTTTTGAAGTGTTGATAAACTGTTGATATATGGTTAGGTTAGGTAGAAAGCAGAAGCAAAATTGTAGTCAGAGTGATAATGAGAACAGACAAGAGAAGGGCGCCCCAAGATTTTAAAGAAGAAGTTAGATTATTATTTCTTGAGAGAGAGGCCCTGTAAAGCTTGAACCAGGAGAAAAAACAGGAATAGAGAATAAACAACAATTCCCTCAATAACCGTAATTTATTTCACAATTTCAATCAATGGACTAGATATACTTAACGGTAAATCTTCCCCAAAAGTACTAGACAAGTTATATTATTAATTCTTATATTTTTATACTAATAATTTTACTAACTAATTTTCCCCAAGGCTAAATTCCTAATAATAAATTTGTTTTAATATCATTGCTTAACGTTTCCCCAATGAAGCTATAAAATTTCGCAAAGCTTTATTTTCATATATTATTGGAGAAGCTTGTTCAGTTCACCCGATTGACCATAGCATGGATTTACGTATGAATACTCAATCAATGAAAATTAGTTCGCAATGATCTGAACATTATTATCTCCAGAGAAAAATATGTGTACATAAAGCTACAAGGCAGAATTAAAAAAAAAACTCAGTATGCAGCGCTACAGTTTGATAATATATAAACTAGATACAACCGATGCAACACAATGTTTTAGATTATGCTACTGCAGATCAGTAGCTCTTAAATAGTAACTCCCTAAAATCATAAAATGGATGCTAAATCCTAATACAACACTGGTTGTTTCATATGAAATTTCGGATGATAATCTAAATTTGGTTATTATAGGCACACAAGGCACTAACGGTTGAAATATGAATAAATTCTGGTAGTCTGCCTAACAAACAAACTGCAGAAAGAAACAGCTTCATCAACAAAGATAAATGGATCATTAAAATTTTTGCAATATCGTTAATTCAAACGCACTTTTGATTTTGTAGACTGTATCGGTCACTGCTGAAGGCAGCTCTCAAAAACAGCTTACCGGGCAGCAACCTGGTGTTGACGAACAGTGATACCCTAAACTCGGAGGACAATTAACTTAGGCCTGGCTGAGGCAGATGAGAAGGATCAAGTCATCCTTAGCCAAGGTCAGGGAGCAG